>SKCR01036370.1:600000-956653 GCA_019454045.1 Zanthoxylum bungeanum | reverse complement strand
AGGTCGAGTCTGTATGCGTAGGATAGCAGATGTTGGCCAACCTTCTAGGGAATCTCCAGTTGATGAGGGGTTTAATTCTTATGTCGGGGAACCTTTTGAAGGGAACCATATTCCTTTTTAGTTAGAAGATTCGCTTCCCTCAGGTATGTGAATTTCGAGGTCAAAATTTCTTTTAAGAATGAGATATTGTAACACCCTAAAATTATTTTTACCCATACTTAAAATTATTAATTTGGTGTGTTGGAACTTTAGGACTGAATTAGTTAGTTTACAAAAGTTAGATTTGAAAATGATAAAAGAGACAAGTTTAGGACTAAATGTTTTTCACCTTTTTACACAAAATCCAGCAACCTAAACATGAGTAGTAAAGAGAAAGAAAAAAAAGAAGAAAATGAGAGAAAAAAGAGAGATTTGGCCTTTATCCGTTCGATCCGGAGCCAATCGCGACTGAATCTATTAAGTAAAACATAGATCTCGACGAGAGGATTATTTTGGTAGTGGTTTCATCTCAGGAAACTCCATATTTTCGTATAAATTTTGGTAAGAAATTTTTAATAGTTTTTCTTGATTTCCCGTTGATTTGGAACTCCGATTGACAAACCGTCAGCGGCTTTGGAACCGGGTGGGTGAGGAGAAGATTCAGCCGTCGGAAATTTTGGAGTCCGATTGGTGCGTGGAGCTCACGCGCGCCTTGCGCAGTGGCGTGTGAGGACCACACACAGCCTGGACGAGCGGCGCGTGGCCCACACGCGCCAGACCGTTTATTGCCACCGACTTTCCGAGTTTCCTCAGTGATTTCCCGACCATTCCGAGTAGTAACGGACCTCCGAATCTTGATTTTCGTATAATTTATTATTGTGTTCGGTTTATGCATGTTATGTATTTCAGAACGGAATTTGCTTTAAAGTATGATTAGTTTACATGCTTAGACCATATAAATGATTACCTTGTGGTTGAAAGTGAATGATGGACTTAATCAGGAAATATGATCGAGTAAGATTGTGTACGGGAAATTATTATGAGCCCGAGATTTGGGATAGTGGTGTTGGATTGAATTGTGGATATGTATATTGTGAATAGAAGATTAATGTAAGTTGATGATTATGGGTTGTATAATGGAAGTTCGATGAAACTTTGCCAAAATTTCGTTAGGATTACGGGAGTGACTGGCACATTTTTCCTTGCATATTATTTCATATATTCTAGTTAGGATTATGTTCCTTATCGTAAATTTTTTTTGTCTCTTTAGATGATCGTGATACCGTAAGCGGGGACTGTCCTGCTGCATAGTTTTTTCTCTATAGTCAGCTCACGAGGTGCGTGGATAATCTTGTAACATTGATGTTTTTCAAAGTATATAGTATGTATGTTTTCTTAAATGAATTTTCAAGGTAATGTATTAATTGATTTAGTTTTTAGAAAAGTTTATATTTTGTTATAAAAGAATGGATCGAATATCAATTATGTTGAAATCTTGTGTTTGAGATATATGAGAAACTTGCATGATTTGAGATATATGAGCATGTGTTTTAGAAATGATTTTTATGTTAGGATGCACTCCGTGTATTTATACGTGCCAGATTATTTGCCGTGAGACGAGGTCTCATGTTGCCAGTTTTTTCTCCAGATGCCAGTTATTGCCGTGGGGATGCCCCATGTTGCCAGCTTTGTCGTATTGTCACGAAGGTGTGCGTATAGATGAATAAAAAACTTTATTTTTACAGAGTATTCTTGAACAGAATGAGATTTATGAGAAATTAGATTTATGACTTCAAGTAAATATTTGATATATATTGATTTACAGCTTTATGTATTTACTTATATTATGAAAGATATATTTGATCCGCTTTGTTACTTGTTTATCCATGGCACTAAGCTGTGATCCATTGCACTAAGCGTGAGCTTACCCCTTCCTTTAATTTTTCAGGTTTAGCATAATAGTAGATTATTCATTTTTCATTTGTTGTTTCATCACCATTTCCTGCCAGTAGAGAAATGTTGTGCCAACAGTAGAGTGTTTTTATTATGTTTTGAGATTATAGTTCTAGTTATGTCATTCTTGAGAGAATTTGTTATTTAGTTTTAGGCACTGAGCCTTTATTTGATACTGAGAATATTTACTTTTCTTTATTGATACTCTTTTGACTTGGATCATGAAAATTCTATTTTTATGATGATATTTTCAGTTTAATGTTTCATTTGTATTTGGAGGATTGATCCATATTACCGGGAAAACTTCGTCTGTTTCAAGTCTCCGTCTCACCTCTACCCTACCTAACCTAAGAGGACGAGTGTGACAAAAGTAAAAGCAGAAGCAAAAACATTGGTCACATTCCATTATACATAAATAGTGTTAATAAATTTAATAAAAATCAAAAGAAAATCAAATAAATAAAGAAATATAAAATAAATAACAACAAATAAAAATATTCACCATTTATTTAACAAATAAAAGAGAACAAATATATAAAGACTGCTAATAAGTAAAAGAGAAAAAATATAAATATATAAAAAAAATGAGATACAGAAATAAAAGATTTAAATAAAAAAATAAAAATTAAAATAAAAAATAAAAATTAAAATAAGAAAATCAAACAATTAAATCAAAAATATAATTATTTAAATAAACAATTTAATTAAAAATATAATTATTTAAATAATTAAGGATATTATAAAAGAAAAATTAAAAATTAAAAATTAAAAATTAAAAATAAAATAAATGAATAATCAAAAAGCTTATATGTGGAATCTCATTTTAATATTTATGGATCAAGTTAAATGATAAAAAAAAAAACTCGAATTCTAATATGGTATATGACAAAAATACAACTATTATCTTTTGAGTCATCTTTGCAATTAAAGAAAGGGAAATTATCAATTTTTCATTTTAAAGATAATGAAATATGAAATTATTAGTTATTGCAATACTTTTTAAATTCTCAAATCCCTACCCAATATTATAAAAATTTATAAATTTTCATCCAAAATTACGAAAAGTGCAACATTTCCCATATGAAATTTTATAAAAAAAAAATTATCAATTTTTCATCTTAAAAAAGTATAAATTGATATATTTTTGAAAGTTAGATAAATAAAAATGATAAAATAAAAAATATTATAATAATTTTAGATTTTCATTATTTTTAGGATAGAAATAAGATAATTTCCTAAAAGAAATTGATGATTTTTGTTTTATTTTAGAGAGAGATTATTGAATGATAAAATATTAAAAACAGAAAAGTTGATTTTTTATCTAAAATTTTGATTTTAGATTCGAGATAAAAAATCATCTAAAATTTTGTATTGGTTTTTAATTAAATAAGAAAAATCATTTCAAATTTCGGACCGAACAATTTGGAATTAATCAAGATTTTGGAAGAAAAATTATCCTAAATCTCGGTTCGATATTTTACTCGGGATAAAAAATTATCTCGAATCCAGTATCAAATAGTACGAAATCTATAATTCCGATCTCTAATGAGGGGAGATAAACAGAAAAAATAAATGAAGGTTTTCTATTTTCTTTTCTTTTTTAATATATTAAAACTTAAATATTACAACTTATAGGTAACTTCTACTACTGCACACTTATAAAATATACTGTATAACCTTGATAAATTAATAACCCCGATAAAATAATATTTTTGGTTGATCCTAATTTGGAACCGATTTGGTAAATCAATAATTTGCTAAATTTATAAGACAATACATCTAACAATACAAATAAATCCCACTCAATATATAAATTAATTATCTCTTTATACATCAAAATTATATTACATACATGAATTTATTAGGAGATATTGGTAAAATATGATTTCAATATTACTTGTTTCCTCTTAAAATTATTGCATCATTAGACTTCATCTATAACTTTTTTTTTAGTGCATTAAGAAGTCATGGTATAATATTCTCATATTGCAAAAGAAAATCAGGCAATATGATTTTATTTGTCTTCAACTTCATTTTTTTTTTCGTCTGTAAAGAATATATTGAGAAATTAATATTTCTTAATTGACGTATAATTTAATTAATTATTAATTTATCGATTAATTAATATTTCGATTATTAATAAATTTTTATGATCCTAAAATAATAATTTATAAAGATTATACTGTATTAAAAGTGTTGAGCAAGTGGATTGCCTAAATTGCCACATATGCCTTAAGTTTGATAAGAGTATTTAATTGGCGTTTTCTTAGGAGCCAAACAAAGAAAAGAAAAGTCAGGTCAAAAATGAAGGAAAGTTATAGGACGATTTTCTATTGGAATTTGCCAAGAAAATTTTGTCATTATATTTAGTGCTTAAGGTCCACAAAATGAAAGCTAGAGGCACAACAATGACAATGAATTGAATAATCTGATCATCAACACAATTTTTGGCTTTATGCTATTTTTCCATGTTCCCATTTGAGAAGTGACGCCCCATTTCCGTCCTCTCATTTTCATTGTCATTTCAATATATTATATATATATATATATATTTTCCCTTCTGAATATAATTATTATAATATATATATATATATATATATATATATACTTTGAGCTTTGATGGACAACAGTAGGCTCTGTGGTCTCTAGTATGGACCGAACCAAATACCTAATTGTCCACTAGTGTCTATAGCGGATAATATGACCTCGTTGGTGGGAGTGTAAAAATGTGTAACTCTATAGTCTGATGCTACCAATTGTACACACCCAATCCTTATATGGGTTAAAGTTCATGGGTTCGAGTTGAGCTGCTGAGACTTTCTCCGCAACTAATGATTTGGCATGGAACAAACATACATATGTGGGTCGGGTCAAGTCGGATAATTAAGTCCACCCACCAATATTCAAAATTTATAATATGACCTCGTTGGTGTTGGTGGGGGCGTAGAAATGTGTATATTCAATATCCAATATGATTACAAAATATAAATCAAAATATCCTTTAATTATTTTGCTTTTTGCGGAAAAACAGGCAATGAATCCATTTTTTTTTTTTATTATTATTTTCCAGATTTATTCGGTGGATTTGCTTTTTTATTTACACATTTTGTCTTGTTGACAATGCTAACATCTTTTGTTTAGCTTGACTGATTAATTGTTTCTATGGACATGTCACATGAATGAATGGTTGTTATAAGTCACTAACAGTAATGAGGTCATTTTTGTCTTTCAGAAAAGTGCTCTCAAGAATCATGAATTCGATGGCTTCATTTTTCCAAGCTCATGCTTTGACCAAAATAGGGAATGATGCCTCAATTGCCGCTATCATTATCCTTAAAGACTCTCATGCATTTGTTTTTCCAATTGTGCAATTGCTTTCTGGTATGAATGCTTATGGGACAGTGAAATTTCGTATTTAGTCTCATAATCTGATTTTACGCGGAATTAAACACAATAAACTAAAACAAGTCTTAATTATTATTATTATGAATTAATAAAATTATCAATCACCCTTGAGTCTAATAATTATGAATAATACAAATAAACAAAAACAGAAAACAAAATCAACACAGATAATTTTATTAATGAAGTGGAAAACTCGTGCGAGTATGAACCACTCCGGGTATCTAAACTACCAACCAAACTCCACTATACTGAGAAAAGCTTACAGTTATGGTATAAGACCTATGACATAACTACACTACACCGACTCGAATACCTTTAGACTATAATAAACCGAAGAACTCCTCGAGCCCGCACCAAGCTGTCTTCTTCAGAACCTTTGAAGTCTCCAAGCGGATCAACCATGCAGCACGCAATGCCGAAATTCCGACTACCAATCTTTCTCCTTGAGAACTTTGAAGGCTTAAGAAATTGAGTTATGATTGTGTTTCTGTGTTGATGGTCACTCAAAATTCAAACTCATCAAAAGAAAGAAGATAAGGTAATCAAAAGAGTCTTCAATGTGAAAATCAAGAAGGTTGAAAGCAACGAAGATTTTAGGCTTTGAATAATGTGTTTTCAACACTTGTGAAGGTGGCTCTAAGTTTGTTTATATAGGTAATGCGAAGGAAAGAGTTTTCTTGTGCAAACAGACTTAAAAATGCATCCAAAATAACCTAACTAAGCACAGACGTTCTAACGCCGCAAGAACGCGTGTCGAACGCAAACACACTGAAATGTTTCGTTCGAACGGAGAGATGAATACACTACGCACGAGAACTTTCTGTCAAGTTTCGTTCGAACCCAAATATAAACGTGACACGAACGCCACTCGTTTGACGCAAACACGAATGCAGCACTAACGTATATCTGATTCTTCCACGCACATTCTGTCAATACCAAGTCCAATTACTCTGAGAACTTCAAGACTCATTACAACTCAATTGAACTTATTTTATTACGGAAATTGCCAAAAAAAATGGAACTAACAATCTCCCCCTTTGACATTCCGTGATAAAATACTACAAAATATAAAGACTACAGTAAAAGACACAAAAAGAAAATAGTCTACTGCCAATTATCAAGATAGTGACTTATTATAATATGACTCGATCTAATACCTAATCAAGTAATCTTGGAGTCGATACCACCTCAACCACTAATTTGTTTACTTGAAACATACACAAATAATAATATACCGTGAAAAACACAGAGAATATAAAGAGCAGATAAAAACGCAATAAAAATTTCATGCATGTAAATGTAATGACAGATATCCTACTCTCCTTTAATCCTACTCCCCCTAAGACGGAGAGATAATGGATATACTAATGGGGGATTGTAGAAAATTCTCTAAATAAAAAGGTACATGGAAGGGGTATAACCCTTATGAGGGTTACACCTCAAACCAAATGGTGCCCTTAAGGCACCCTTCCATGCCTATATAAAGGATCATTGATGTTCATTCAAAAGATCGATAGAAAACTAGAAATCTAATACGTTGTTTAGTATAGTCTTTTTGTCAAGAGAGTTTCCACCATCTGTCCCAGTTTGTGTTCTTGATTCAAGGAGTGCCCCTAAATCAATAAGTAGCCAAGAATCATGGGAGAACATTAGCCACAAGATCCGTAGTGCACCGAGGCGAGGCTAATAAGTTCTTAAGGACATATAACATCTCAACTTGGTTTAAAAATCACCATCTTCTACAAACATATTTTTACAGGTTTTTCTTTGTTTCCATTGATTGCATGTTTATTATTTATTTTTTACTTGAATTATGCATGAATTATAACACATATGTCTAACAAAAACACACAAAATCTACTACACATTCTTACTGGTCTAAGTCAACATTGGAGTATCCATGAGGCACCGGAATCAACGTGAGGTCTTTTTCTTCTTATAGTGAGACCAAAAATCTCAAAATTCAGAAATATCTAGATGATCTTGCTTCATTCCATTAATTGGGAGTTTCCAATCAAAATGACAGAACAACTTCGCCAACTGCTCCGCATTTGTAGTGCAAATGTTATGTCTGAACATATCCTTCTTCCAGCACCAAATGGAATTTAACTAAAATCAGTTCTCTTATGATCAATGGAGCTTAGGGTTAACGAATGGGCCAGACTTTGAAAGCCTAAATATATTTTAAGTATTTTTTATTTATTTAAGTTGAATCTGAAAAAACACACTAAGAACATAATTTCAAAATTAATAAGTTGATTTTTTTCCAATATCTTGAAAATATTAATAAAAAACGCTTGAATTTTGGGATGAACTTTTCAAAATTTGGTTCATTTGCCAACATTGGAGCTATTCAAAAACCTTTTTAAATAAATGTCTATGGTTCACTCCAATAACTCAGTTATTTTCTAATCGGTTATGCATTAACTATTGATAAGCGGTCAAAATATTTATATTTATTGTCCCTTACCATACATTTTGTGGGTTGAGTCTAGTCTTGTGAACGTTTTGATTTATTTTTCATATAATTTGTAGGTCTGGACTTTAAAAGGGATTCAATCAAATGCATCAGGCGAAGATTCGATAAATTCGAAGCCCAAATAGCCTTTATCCAGAAATTGGGGTGAGTGGCATGACACATATTCAAGTGTGGCGCCCCACTCGATATTGCAAATTTGAGATAAAAAAATTACCTTAAGTCATGGTAGACACTGCTCAATTTGTGATGTGATTATGGTGCGACACTGTTCAATATGTAGTGCGCAACACCCAAGAAAAAATTTGAGGCAGTAACTCTACCAAGTGTATGGCGTGACCCACATCAATTTATGGCGCACCACAAGCTCGTTTTCCTGACAAAATGACAAGTCTTCAATTTTAAGAAGGAAAATCCCAAGCAGCCTAATGAGCGGTTCATATCCCTATATTTTTCACCTTTTGTCTTAATATTTTATGGGTGATATTGATTTTTTTATGAGTTTTGATGTGTTTTTGGGTGTGTTTTTACAGGTTGAAAATCATATAACGACTCAATGTAATTAACTAGAGATAAAACGGCAAGATACAGAGCAAATCGGGAAAAATTCTAAGTCAAAATGCGCGTCCCGACATGCTACGCTCGTCCGGACGCGCAACAGTACAAAACTTAACTAGTGAGCAACATGTTAGTCGCGTCGCGACGCCAAGCATGCAGAGTCGCGACGCGCTAAAAGTTAGTAAAGTGAGTCATGATGATGCAACCCTATTCTCACTGGATCCGATTTTTAAGTAGGAAACACCCCCATGACCTCCTATATAAGCATAAACTCGTCCCAAATCCTAAACAGAAGCCTCATGATATATTTTGGAGTCTCTATAGTAAAGAAGAACGCCTAGAGTAAGACAAGAACAAGTGCATCAACTGGAGTTAGAGTTTGAAGCCGAAGACTGCAAACAAGAGTTTCTTTCTTCTCCTTTCTCTATAACTTTATCTTTTATGAGTTCTTGGCTTGTATTAATGATTAGCTTATTTTTATTGAATATTTTGAGTAACTAATTCATTAAATTCAGGGTTGTAATGAATCTTAAGTTTGTTTAATTAATTATTTGCATATTTTTATTCTTTGGATTTGTTATTTATTATTTTCTGGACCTGAATGCTTATTTTATTTGTTTGGCCAATAATAGAATAATCTTGGTAAATTCCTTAGGAACTTGACAGAGGAAATTTGGATTAACTATGAGAATAATAGCATGTGATTTATTCGTTGAATAATTTCCCCAGCATGATAGAAATATACCTAAAAGGCATGCGTAGCAATTATTAGAACTTGACATTAAAATTTTGTTTAATTAATTAACATAGACATATTATTAATTAGTTTAAATTGAATATTTTCATCTGACCATCGAAAGAGACTTGTGAATAATTTAGTATTTTAGGTTAGTAATTATTAACATAAACCTAATTGGATGGAAAATATCTGAGCTTATTGTTTGCATGCTTAAGTGAAATTACAATCATATGTTCTTCTATCTTTAAAGTTTTCAAAGTTTGTTATTTGCGTTTTATTTAATTTCAATTAAATTTCGATAAATCAACTTTCCTTCTTAATAATTTGGTTCAAGTTAAGTAGGTTAATCTTGATATTAATATGATAAATATTAAATTATTGTGGGTACGATATCCGACTTTTTTGTCACTATATTACTTGAGCGATACGTGCGCTTGTGTGCTAGATATATAATATCGCGATCAAATTTAAAACCCTTATATTTTTCGCTCATCACGGCCTCTATATAAAGAAAAGTTTGGTCATAACCTAAAGGATTCGACTTTGGAGAGCAAAAAGTAAGGAAAATCTTCCGGAGAAGGCAAGAACATAAGATTCAACTCAGAACTAAAGATTGAAGAATAAATTCTTACAACAAGTTTTTCTTTCCCTTTAATCTTTTTAGTTATTATGAGTTCTTACCTTATAACAATGAATTATTTGATTTTATTGAATATGGCTTGTAACTAAATTCAATGATCTAGGGTTGTAATAAAACCTATACACAAATATTAATTTCAATTGCATCTTTGATTTCTTTTGAGTGTTGTTTTTGAATTATTTATCATTCTCCATGTGTAATGCATTCTATTACTTGATCACCAACATGGTAGTTGTACTAAACCCTAATGAACTTGGAAAATATAGTTTAGGTTTATCCTTGAGAATTGATAACGTGTGATCGAATTCATATAATCGATTTTCGTGCATAGGAATATACGTGCAGGACATGTATAATCATAATGAGAACTTGATGTAATAAGTTTGACTTAAATAATTATTAAATTAGTAATTCATTGCAATCATTATATTGAAGGAAAAATGCATATCATTTTAATGTGTTTCATGAAGCTGCAATCCTAACTTCTTTCCTCACATAAGTTTTCTTAAAAGTTTAAACTCAGTCTTTAAATTTACTAATTTTAATTTGATCTCTAAGTCCAAAATCAATTGCTTAGTTTTAAGTAAAATAAATCTATTTTTATTATTCGATAGGATTAATAGTAAGTCCTGATCGATATTATTATATTATTTGTGATACGTGCGCTTATGTGCTATACGAAAATCGCTATCAACTATGACTAGTTTTTTCAGGAATCATGTATCAGTTAATCTCGCAACACTCTCTGCTTTCTCTCGGGAGTAAAAGAGGAGCAGGAGGATGCCGCCTTAGAGTTTATTCGACTACTAATTCAAGAACTTTAATTCCTGAATGACAGTTTCATCAACATTTTCTTTTCCATTAAAGACTCGTCTTACTCAGCTTGTGTTGGACGATGTGTCGCTACTACTTATTTATTTGGTTTTTACTATTTTAGCAACACGTGGAAATTTTTCTATCTTAATAGGTATGACAGAATTTGTTTTGGAATATGCCAAATGGAAAGTCCAATTCAAACAAGTGAAAGGTTGCAGCAATGAGAGTATTTTTCAAGGGCCAGCTTAGTAATGGTAAATAATTAATTAATTAATAAGAGCTTGCGTCCAAGTGTATTTGTGTACTTTCTATTGTTTTAACCATTTAGGAATTATGAGTCGTTTTAGAGCCAAGCCAAGGGCAAATATCCCCTGACAGCATTTTTTTCCAATTGAAAGAATCATTTTAGCTAAGCCTGTTTTCAATTAAAGTGAAAATTTTAAATTTTAATTCGGTGTTTAGTTGAGTTTATTGATAGTTATTAATAATAATTTAAATGTAACTAAATGTTAAATATACATTTATTAAAACATATGTCACATAAATTATGAGCACCAAGAACTTTATGGAGTTTCCAAAAACAACGGTTTGATTAGCTGGCAACTTCATTGATCCCATCATGAGTATAAAGAGAGAGTTAGAGAGAACTTTATATCAATTTTCTCTGGGTGTGCTGAACCACTTACTGTGTTTGTTCAATTGATTCTTGCTTTTGTTTTTGATCGATTCTTGTGTTGTTTCTGGTTCAATCTAAACTAGGGTTTAATTGTTGATGGCAATCTTGGGTATTCAATTGACGGGATCAAGACGTAATCTTTTGAGTAGTGGAGACAGGCATGCATGTTGTCACATTCCAAGTAATTTATTTTTATAGTTACATGACATGGAGACGAAGTAATTTAGTATGGCATAAAACCAAAATATGTATGCTCATATAATTATTGCTTACATGACATAAAACCAAAAACAGCTACACTTTTTTTGGGACTATGCAACAGGTGATGGATGATAAGGAACTGGAATAATGCACAAATCATCTTTTCTTCTGACTGCCACACCAAGGGCCTCGCTCATGTTCAAATCTTCAGGTTTCATTCCATTGGGTAGTTTCCAGTCAAAATGGTACAATAACATTGCGAGTGGGAGCTCGACATTGGCCATACCATATGAAATTCCAGGACAGATCCTCCTGCCAGAACCAAATGGGATGTATTCAAAATTACTCCCCTTATAATCAATAGAAGAATCAAGGAACCTTTCTGGAATAAAGCTCTCAGGTTCATTCCAATACTCTGGATCTCTTCCAATTCCCCATGCATTAACAATGACCGTGGCCTTTGCAGGTATCTGGAATCCATTAATCTCACATTTCTCCAGACATTCTCTTGGAAGTAGCATAGGGACAGGAGGATGTAATCGTAGAGTCTCTTTTATCACAAGCGTCAAGAATTTCATTTCTTGAATGCCCGTTTCATCGACTTTCCCTTTTCTGTTAAAGACTTCCCTAACCTCAGTTTGTGTCCTTTTCATCAATTCCGGATTCTTCATCAATTCACACATTGCCCAGTCTATAGTTGTGGCTGATGTCTCACTGCCAGCACTAAAGATGTCCTGGAAAGTGATTTCTGAAAAATCTTAGTTAAACCATTCAGCAAATCTACCTATTAAATTGAATTATTGTACTTACCAGAATTACGGCTTTGATGCTATTGATGGTAAAGGGAAATTCAAGATCACCTTGCTCTTCAACTTTCAAAAGAACATCAACCAGATCATATACTTTTCTCTTGCTCCCCTTGTGTTCATCGATAATGTTTTCTAATATCATGTCAGTTTCTTTATGCAGCCTCTCTAGTCGAGATTTGAGTCCGCTGATCCTTTGAAGCAGTTTAATGGAAGGAAACAGATCCGCAATATGTAACACTGCCGCCAAGGTTATAGCTTTTCTTGCAACGGATATGAATAACTCTTGGTGTTTGCATTTCTTGCCGAAGGCTGCCCTTGCAGTGATCCCATAAATCAAAGAGTAAGTTTTATCCGTAAGGTTAACTGATGATCCTGCTTTTGAAACAGTCCAATTAACTAAATCAGACACCTCTTCTTCTCTGATTGATCGATATGATAGGACTCGCTTGGGGCTTAAAAGCTCTGAGATGCAAATTTTTCGAAGCTGTTTCCAATAATCTCCATATGGTGAAAAGGCTATGTCGTTGCAGTCATAAGACATGATTCTTATTGTTATATTGGAAGGCCTAGATGCAAAAATAATGTCATGGCTTTTCATCACTTCTTTGGCAAATGTCGGAGAAGAAACAACAACAGTGGAAATTTGTCCGAGCTGTAGATGCATCAGGGGACCATATTTCTTGGCCAAATCTCTTAGCCCACGGTGAGGTAGAGACCCAATAAGGTTGTGCAAATTTCCAATGATAGGCAATTTCCATGGCCCTGGAGGGAGATTTGAAGTTCTGCCATTGGTCTTGGTTCTATTCTCTGTTTTCAGCACCATGAAGATTAAGAAAACAAAGGTGATCAGAAGAATTGGGATGGGAGGAAATTCAAGATCCATGACGAAAAATAATAGAGGATACTGAAAGTTTTTGAGTAGTGTTAGCTTCTTAACAAAAATGTATTTGATTAGAACCTTTATAAATAAGAAAAACCCACCTTGAGGCACATGTACTCTCAATGTTTTTTACATTACACCCCTGAACAAAATTTTCTACACATTGCACCTCTGTATTCTCAATGTTTTTTACATTGCACTCCTGTACTAATTTTCTACACATTGCACCCTTACACTCTCAAAAAATTGACATTTCACCCTTATTTTAACGGCAAGTTAACAGAGTTGAGAAATATTCTGACATCACACACCCTTATTTGTGTCATATCTGCCTGGTTTAGGAAGAAGCACTATACTAAAAAGAGAAGAGCTAAAAAATGAGTGTTTGCTATAAATATGCACGCATGACATGTAATACTCGTTGTCGTTCTTTAGGAATGATCTCTGATAACCGTGAAACATCTTTGTTTGTTTTTTGTTGTTCATTAATAACACTCTAAGATCGTAGTTTTGATCTAATTTTTGCAATAAATTAGTTGGATTTTTGAATGTATCAGAATGAACATAATATTTATGCGCCCTAACATATAGTTATGCGCCCTAGCATAACTTCAAAGTAAAAAAATTTGCTCGGTCCAATCCGAAATAAGGGTGGGTGATGTCAGAATATTTCTCAACTCTGTTAACTTGCCGTTAAAATAAGGGTGAAATATCAATTTTTTGAGAGTGCAGGGGTGCAATGTGTAGAAAATTTAGTACAGGAGTGTAATGTAAAAAACATTGAGAGTATATGGGCCTTAAGGTGGGTTTTTCCTTATAAATATCAATGCGGCAGGCCTTGGAGTTTCGTTCAAAGTTTGTGCCTTTCCTCTTCAATTTTTTTTAGTTTTGCATCTCTTCTCTCTTGCATTTTGTCGCCTATCGGCAGAATTTATCGAAGCAGCCAGGAAATTTGTAATGTTGATACCATTTCCAGATTCTTTAATGATATTTCTATTGGTTCTGAATAAAAATTTAGAAAAGGAAGCATCTGTAAAAGCTGATTCTAATTTATATGATTCCAATCCACAATATCAAGTTCCTTTGAGTTAAAAAGCAGTTCAATCCTAACTAATAAGCATAATTTATTGTTAGATGGGACTTTGGGCCTCTTTTAACCCCAAAAATTAGCTCGAAGTAACAAGGCTTTTCCTTAAACTTCAGTCTCTTCTACAATCAATGAGAGAGTATCCACAAAATCTGCCCTCATACAAAATACATTGGGTCTTGGGTTGGAGGGCAGCCAGACAACCCGTTTCTTCCTATTTGACTATTGATCTGATACCAGAGTTAGGTGGTTTTGATTCTATCTCAATCCAAAAGCAAACTCAATGATGAGCCTTTCTCTCACACTTGTATACTTACTACCAACACCTTAATTCCATAATCAATATGAAGTAACTGTAACGTTAAATTTTTGGTTTATCTATTGGTCTAATGTTCTTCATCATTAAAATAGTATCTTTCATTATACTGATCCACGCCATTAGTTCATCTCAAAATATAACATATGAGATGTGCCATCATAAATTTTCTATTGGAATATACTTTTAAAATGCCATTCATTGAGATAGTTTTGTTTCTTAATATATCTAACAAGAAAGTAACATATATCAACATACGGAAGGCAGAAATTTCCAAGGAGACGGGACTAGGGATGGCAGTGGGTAGGATTTGGTGCGGGTTTGTCATTATCAAACCCGCACCCGCATATGTAAATAAATTACTAAACTTGTACCATATCTGTTGCGGGTTTTAATTTTCATCACCAAACTCGAACCCATATATAAAAATAAATTACCAAACCCGCATTGGTACCCAGCGGATTTTTTCCGGGTTCTTAAAATATCATATAAAAATAAATTTCTCGTGATAAAATATTCTCCATCTTTAATATAGAATCCCACAATGAAATGACTCATGAACAATTATAGGTCACTCAAAGGTGGTCAAGTGATTCTAGAATGGTAGTCATAGCTCCAAGCTATTATTTAGAGTTTCAAACTCTAATTTTATGTTTATATCCAACATAAACATTTTGAACCAATCACAAACATATTATATTTATGCTTTCAAGCATCCATACACAATTCAAACGATCTTTTTGAACTATACAAGTCGAGGTCATCACATATGTTTAACAATCTCTTTGTCGTAGGCTATCCGTGTTGTGCTTAGGAAATATATATAACACCGTCAAGTTTCTGAGACACACATATCATATCGACATGTCCACGATTGTTTACAACTAATCATAACACCATTTATGATATATGTGATCCACCTTAGGTGATCGACTTTGGACAAAATTTTAAGAATCATGACTTACACATATGGATAAATAAACCCCTTATGGTACACATACGAGCCGAATGATCATATCTTGATACATAATTTATTAACGAGTGCATCGATCCACACCCAATGAACATCTAGCGGTCAGATCATGAAAGGTCTCTGACATATATGATATCAAAGTGTGGAAGATCACACACAAAATCAATGATATCCTATAGTCAAAGGATCACATATGCTACTCGACTCGAGAAGATTCCTATTGACGGTGGTGTGTACTTCCAACTATTAGGAATCACCTGTGATTCATTCAGTATTCGCTCAACGAATACCCACATGTCTATACGATCTTCTCAAGCTCATGGTACATCGGGTTAAACCATTGGAACTCCAATTTCAATATACGACATGTGCTAGTCTTATAGGTTATAGGAATTCGACCGTATTCCAAAACTAACGACTAGAAATATTTAATTTAAGAATAGATTATAATAGTAATAATATCCCAATTTCGGACCACCCAGTGTCATTCTCAGCATATTTATATATCAATCTAATATGCATAATGATATCACCATTAATAAGGTTTGAAATGAAAATGTATTTATTTTATTAATAAATAATAAAATATAATGTACAATACATTATTCTGATTGACGCTCCAAGCACCAACTCCAATAAGTTTACCGATCGAATAAAGTTCGATCGGTATAGTTTACCGATCAAATAAAGTTCGGTCGGTATAGTTTACCAATCGAATAAAGTTTGGTCGGTAAAATCTAATTATTTATTTATTTATTCATTCGGTTAGTAATTTTACCGATCGAATTATTTTACCGATCGAAATATAGTAAGTCGATAATTCAATCAGTAACTTACCGATCGATTCTATTTCGATCAGTAATTTATCACCGACGAGTCAAATACTGACCGAAGATATTCGGTCGGTGTTCGTCGGTAATTATAATTACTGACAGAATTTTTTAGATTAGCGATCGAATATTCGGTCGATAATCTCCAATTTTCTTGTAGTGTAGGCAATTCCTTGATCGGTAGAAAATTCAAAATTAAGACTTTAAGTCATTTTAGGATATCTGATTTTGGGAAAATTTGGAAAAATTAATCATATGAAAATTTTGTTCATCATTAAAGTAGTATCTTTTCATTATACTGATCCACGCCATTTGTTCATATCAAAATATAACAAATGAGATGTGGTCAGCATAAATTTTCTATTGGAATATACTTTTAAAATGCCATTCATTGAGATGGTTTTGTTTCTTAATATATCTAACAAGAAAGTAACATATATCAACATAGGGAAGGCAAAATTTCTAAGGAGACGGGACACTCCCCCGAGGTGGGAATAAGGACTGAAAAAATAAATAAAAAATTAACTTTAAGGACATGGATGGAAAAATTTAATACCCACTTTTTATTTCAAGAATGGATGATGATTGGAAAAAATTATCTTTCTCTCACCATTACCCACTTAAGTTTTAATTAATTAATTTTAAAAATTTTCAATAAATATATATAAATTACAATTTATGATTATATATATATATAAAGACTTAAATGAAATAATTATATATCCAATGTTTTAAGACGAGCAAGGTGTTAGTTGAGTGACAGCCCAGTGCCTAGGCGGGGCAATTCCTTGGCCGGTAGAAAATTCAAAATTAGGGCTTTAAGTCATTTTGGGATTTTTGGTTTTGGGAAAATTTGGACAAATTAATCATATGAAAAGATTATTTGAATGATAGGGAATGTCTCTATTGTTGAGAAACCAACAAGAATTGAAGCAATTAAGGTTTTTTTTTTTCTCAGAAATTACGGTTTTTGTAAAAGTTAGGCTTTTTAAAAATTATGAGATAGAGAATTGATTTTGTAAAAATAGGGTTAGGGTTAAGGTCAGGGTAAAAATCAACACTGTCATACTTAGGAATTTAAATTTCGATAATGGTGAGCAGCAGTCAATGCACTTTTGACAATGAAATTTCGCCAAAATGGGCACAAATAGCCGGCCATTTCGACGCACACCTCGCCCTTGTGATTTGGCACAAGGCGTGGCCCGTCCGGTCAGTTCGGGTGGGGCATGGGTTATGCTACTATATATTTTTTTTTGGAAAAATTTTAAAAAAATTAATAGTAATTATAATAGTTTTTAATTAAAGGCAAACAGTTGGCCTATACTTCTTGAATATTAAAACGTGGGTGGCTGTTACAGTTTTGGTTATTACTATAGTGTTTTGTAATCAATGGTAACAACTATATATTTATTTTCTTTACCGTTTCTCATCAATAATTTTAATAATGGATTTTATTATTTTTTGTCAAAAACCCCCATTTGAAAACAGGTCTCAACTATCTCATAGCACCCATTGGAGTTTTGGGAGGTTATAGATGAATTTTTAAAATACGACCCTCCTATTGATAAAGAATAAAATATATAAAAACTTAAAATGTGGTTATACTAAATTTAAAGTTTAAGATTGAGTCTAAAAATGTATATCTTTTTGTTAAAGACTTCATATTTAGGGTCAATTTTGGAGAAACAAATTTGAGTAAAAAAATAAACTGACCTTATATTGATTAGGCTATATTTTTAATGTAAATTTTGGAGGCGCCAAGCACGGTGTTAGCCCCTTAGACTGGTTGCTCGAAGAAATGGGGAACGAGGGGCTTGGCGGCAGCCAAGCACTCGCGAGAAGCGCATGGCTTGGGTGGGCTGTGTGTGTGGGGGCAGTTGGTGTTGTCTTAAGGAAGTGTTGCTAACACAGTGGGCAGTTGGTGCTGTCCTAAGGGAGTGTTGCTGAGACATTGGGCGGTTGATGATGTCCGTAGGGAGTTGATGATGTCTTAGACAAGGCAGTTGCGTGCACATGCAAGGCAGTTGCGCATGGGAGAGGGCTTCATATGCAGCACACATGCGGGGCAGTTGCGAGAGGCAGTTGGCGCATACTTGCATGGCAGTTGGCGTGCACATGCAAGAGAGTTGGCTTCACATGCAGAACACATGGGGCAGTTGCGAGGTAAACTGCTAGTAACCGTGGCCAGTTGGACATGTGGGGAAATTCGATTGTGTGTGTGTGTGAACTTCCTAGAGCAGTTGGGATGTAACTGTTATGTGGTTATTTGGTTGGTGCCTATTAGGCCAGCACACCCTAGGGCAGTTGGGGTGTAACTGCCGCTAGTATATATTGTGTCTGTGAAGAACATACGAAATTAGGAGAGAGCATAGTACATGAGTGTACAAGAGTGAATGTTCATTGTGAGCCTTTGTATGTTCTTGCACGGTTCCTTGTAATTACTTTGGTGAGTAATAAAAAGGTTGGGCACTGTCCTGTAAAGCTTTGTGTCTTGTATTTGAAATTTCCTACAAGCAATAGCGATAAACCAAACTCTATACCCACGAGGGGGGTGAATTGGGTTACGGCTAAAATATGCGGAATTAAAAATCTTTGCCGATTTTAAGCTCATTTACCAATTAATGTTTAAGGTCAATTTTCTCTAATGTAATAAATAATTTATATACAAGTTTCTAATATATAAACATGTAATAAATAAAACTTGCAATAAGTAAATAGTTAAGAGATAGAGAAAATAACACATTGATTTATAGTGGTTCGGCCAACAATGCCTACGTCTACTCCACCAAGTCGCGCTTGAAGCTTTTCACTAATAACGAGTTTCTGTGGCTCACTCGCAACCAAGAGTTTTATGCAAGATGCACTCTGAACCTTTACACTTTGAGTTTTCTACGTAGGCTCACTCGAAAATCTTTACAATTACCCAAATAATGGGATTCACAAATCACAAGTGTTTTGATTTAGAAGTTGTAAAACACACTTCGGCACTCACAATGATAAAGAAGATTGTGTGAGTTGGTTACCCAAGTGATCTAAGCTCAATACAAATATATATGAAGGTGTAGTGTGTGTAAGCTTGATGATTGAGTGTATATGATTAAGAAGGTTTATAAACACTCTTGTTTTTGCTCTATGAGATGATATGAAGGCTGTGTATTATGTCTCATGTATGGCAAAAATGAATTGGGGCTTCAATTATAGGAAAATATAATACAATCCCCAACAACTCTTTCTGAGACCGGTATACTGGTCTCTGCCACCGGTATGTGGGTCTCCAACAGATTTATTACCGTTTGAAGAACTAGCTGTGGATGCTGGATTTCGGCCGAGGTCCACAATCAGAATTTGTAGGTTGGGGGCATTAGCGATCCTGCAAGACAAAGGTAGAGTGAGCGGGAGAAGACTGCCCACCGGTGTGGTGGGTGCCGGGGGCACTCCGACGCTCAAGTCAGTAGTATGAAATGAGCAGTAAATATATAAATGGGAAAGTAAGGTTTGATGTTACCTTCAACTCTTTGGGTGGCCGTGAGGGCGGTGGTAAGTGTATAAGGGATGTGAAGCTCTGAGAGCTTGTGTCAGAGAGCAGAAGCTGTAAGAGAGAAGTCAGGCTTGCCTCCTCCCCCCGTTTCTCGAATTTTGTTGTAATTTATAGATGAAGATGGATGACTTTTGCAGCTGGCATAAGTCCATTATATGCTAAGATATATTTATTTAATGATCAGAAGTGGAGTAGTTCGATTATGATTAGGGTTAGTGGGAAATGTTGGTATAGATTTGGCTTTATGCGTGAATCAAGTGGAATAAGATTTTTATTGGGCTTTCTCTTGGGCTTTCATCTATGTCTATGGGCTTAGTCTTTATTTTCGGGCTTTGTATACTATTTGGGTTTTAAGGTAAAAGACGGTTTTACCCTTGGACCAAATTTGGCCCAAACAGTTTGTCCCTTACTCTCTAAGTCAAAAAGTTTTTGTCTTAGAGAGTATATACGTTTACGTCATATGACATTGATCATAAAAGCATGTGATAAGAATGTATCACCTTTTGCCAAATGTCGTACCAAAATATATACAAAAACGTGGGTTTCTGTTTGCATGCATCTGAGGAAGTTTTTTTTTTTTTTTTTTTTTTTTTTTTTTTTTTTTTTTTAGCTTCTTGATTTATCTAGGGTCATGGAGTACGTGTCTTTGACCGAACTGAAATAGAGTTTCAGGAGTTCAGGAGTCCATGGGGGTTGTCCCCAGTCAACTGAACTAGATGAAGGTTCATGATAAAAGTTATACGACATGTGTAGTCCATGTCTACAACTTGACTCGACATGAGTCAATGGGGGTTGTCCCCGGTCAACTGAACCAGATGAAGGTTCAGGATAAAAGTCATACGACATGTGTAGTCCATGTCTACAACTTGACTCGACATGAGTCAATGGGGGTTGTCCCCGGTCAACTGAACCAGATGAAGGTTCAGGATAAAAGTCATATGAAATGTGTAGTCCATGTCTACAACTTGACTCGACATGAGTCCATGGGAATGTCCCTTGTCGACTGAACCAAACGGTGGTTCAGGAGTTTACCTGACTCGACATGAGTCCAGGGGAATGTCCCTTGTCGACTGAACCAAACGGTGGTTCAGGAGTTTACCTGACTCGACATGAGTCCAGTGGAATGTCCCTTGTCGACTGAACCAAATGGTGGTTCAGGAGTTTTACTGACTCGACATGAGTCCAGGGGAATGTCCCTTGTCGACTGAACCAAACGGTGGTTCAGGAGTTTACTTGACTCGACATGAGTCCAGGGGAATGTCCCTTGTCAACTGAACCAAACGGTGGTTCAGGAGTTTACTTGACTCGACATGAGCCAATGGCATTTCTTGCAAACTTTAAAACCATAATCATTGTAAGTAAAGATATGAGAACATTGATACCTTTCGTCTGGAGGATTTATTGAGTGACTAGTCAATGGCTCCTCAATGTAAGAAGCATACTCTGTTTGATTGAAACAATGAGAGATCATTTACTTGCCTGTTGTGTTGACTAGGCAGAAGGTTGATAATAAAGTCCCATAGGGAGGATTTTTCTTTGTCTTGTGTTTCAAGTAAATTATTCATATCGATGAAGGTACAAATGAGTCTACAAAAATTAAATCTGATGGAAGTCTAAGAATATTTCATTCTACAACACTTGAAAAAAGTAAATCAGAGTCTACATGACCCGATGAAGGTCCGAGAAAGTACACACACTCCACAATACCTGATGAAGGTACATGGGAGTCTACATACTCCATTATACCTGATGTAGGTACATAGGAGTCTACACACTCCGTATATGATGAAGATCCACAGGGGTCTCCATTTTTCATTCTACATGAGCTAATATAAGTCAATGAGGATTTTTACTCTACCAAACCTGAAGAAGGTCTATGAGAGTCTTTCCTACTCATACTACCAGTTTTAATGAAAGTCCATGATACTACTGTCGAATGACCTATCAAATGGACTTGATGGAAGTCCAAGGAGCTATGGTCGAATGAACCTGATGAAGGTCCATGTGAATCCTCATTCTACCTCTCCATGAGACTACGGTTGAATGAACATGTAGTATGGACTTGATGACTGTATATCAAGGTCATCACTTACTACACTAGACCTGAAGAAGGTCTATGATGCTACAATGGAATGAAATTGATGAAAGTCATCACTCCTCACTCTTCTATGAGACTACTGTCGACTGGACTATCAAATAGACCTGATGAAGGTCCATTAGGCACCGTCGAATGAACCTAATGAGTATCTATGAGAATCTTCATACTATAAGACTTGATGAAGGTCACGAGACTACTGTCGATGAACATGTCACATGGACTTTTTGAATGTCTATCTAGGTTATCACTCATTTTATTGATGAGGATTTTTGAGACTTTGGTCGAATGTAGTTGTCGAATGGACCTGATGAAGGTCCAAGGTCATCACTCACTATACTAGACTTGAAGAAGGTCCATGAGACTACAATTGATAGACTTGGTGAAAGCCATCAATGTCATCTCCATTCTACGAGACTACTGTCAAATGGGGTTGTCGAATGGACCTGATGAAGGTCCGAGGACAATTTTCATACTACCTGACCTGATGAAGGTCTGAAGAATATGGTCGAATGAACCTGATAAAGGTCCATGAAGTAATGGTCGAGTAACCCTGATGAGGCTTTTCCGATGCTTTATAGAGTTTATGGAAATCCACCCATGTAGTGTAGAGTGGATGATAATCTCCATATATAGTGTATAGATGATTATCTTCATATGTAGTATGGAAGAGATAGTTGTTTATCAAGGTCATTACTAAATATACAAGACTTGAGTAAGGTCATGATACTACAATTGAATTAACTTTGATAAAAGTCACATAGAATTTCCATACTACCTAATCTGATAAAGGTTGTCGATTGGATCTAAAAGAGATCCAAGAGGATTCCTCATTCTACTAGGCAAGGTAATAGATTCCATACGTAGTCTGGAGTTGGCGTAACTAAATTAACATAGCATGGAGATGATAACTAACCTTTGATTTAGTTTGAAGGAGTTGGCGATCATTCCAAGTAGTCTGGAAGAGATTGGAATTTTCCATGTAGCCTGGAGTTGATGGTCATTCACCTCTTTGAATGACAATCTTTCTATGAACCGTCGGTCGATGGTCATCCAACTTGTTGTGTGGGTATTGAATGTACAAGACATTTTATTATCTTACATATGTCGATTTGGACAATATGAGATGATACTACAAGTGCTCTTGAAATTAAAATATTTTATAACAAAGAATGAGCTCTACTTGACAATTATTGGGTTGTGTTGAGTGGACCTTTCACACCTTAGTGCCTAACTTTTATTCGTTTCCTTTTGTGAGATACATTTGCCTAATGCCAAGCTTGCACATTAGTCTCGTTGAATTGCATATTCTCCAAGTGTCAAACTTATATTTTTATATTGTCGAATGACCATTTACTCATTGCCAAGCCTTTATTTGCGCCATTCGACATGAAGCTGTTTTGAAGTCTTGTGGCTTTGTTGCATGGTCTTCTCTAATGGGCTGAAAGTACGGTAATGGGCCAGTATAGCCTTGGGTCGAATGTGAGCATATGACTATTTCAGTGGCTTTGTCTTGTTTTCACGCGACAACTTATAAAGGGAAATTCAATTAAACCTTCCTTCTTGTTTTTCACGCGACAACTTATATGTTAGGGGGCCACCAAAAGTTGTTTTTTTTTTTTTTATGTATGGGAAACTACAAGCTAGAAATGACAAGTACGTAGGCATTGGACTTTAAGGCTATTTTATTCTCTTCATTTATTGCGCGTGTCAGTGTGGTTGGTTTGGAGGGAATTATTTTCCCAGGCGACGTGGGTGCGAGAGGCTATTTTTTTTTGTAGTATGGAAGTATGAGTGGGCAACGTTTCCTTGTGAGTGACTTGTTTGAGAGTAATTTCCCACGCGATGTGAGACAATATTTTTGCACGGGAGGTTTGGGCTTTTTGTAGTGTGGCATTTTGACATTCATTTAGCAATAAGATTTGGTAGTTTGGTGTCCTCTTTCTTCTCGTTTTAGCTTCATTCATGAATTGAAGAGTCTACAACTCCAGCTAAGGATCGTGTGCTCGCAAGAACTTTCATTCTTCAGTTTTCTCAACATCCTTCAAACAGGCGAGTCACATGAGTAGTATAGTGCGTATGTGGTGGTATGGGCTATTTTTCGTGTATGTTGGTCGGGTCTTGCTTGGTTTGTCTCTTTCTGCATGAAGGAGTGTAGTGTGGGTTTTTAAATGTGATGGAATATGAGCTTACATCTTTTGTAGGCGCATGATGTTTATGCATATGGGATGATTCTTGAGGGATGGAATAAAGTGGGATATTATTTCGACTTTACTTATTTTGTAGTGTCGAATGGGACTCGATTACTGCTAATAAAGTTGGATCCCATGTGACTTGGCCTATGCACGGTTCTTTGTCTAATGGACCACTTATCCTTTTCATGTGGCTTTGTCGAGTGAACCCCACAATCAACTTTTATTTGAAAAAATGATCTGGCGGGTGGTATTCTTTTGGGAGCTGATGATTTGTAGGGAAATAGTGTTGTGATGTTGTCTCGATTCGGCCTTTTTTTTTTTTTGGCAGTTTGACTCCAAATAGACTGGAGAGGATTACTCCAACACTTCCATTCACATGGAAGATATGTCTCATCGTGATAGGTTGGTTGAAGAAATATGATGATTTCTTTGGTGATTATACGGATGGTCATTTGATGGTGAATTTTCATTTGCCATATTCTCGAATGCTTCTAAGAAATTTGGTTGATAAGATAGTTGAAATGAGTTGTAGCCTCATGTCTTTAAGTGGCTTCCATTGATTGTAATTGTTTTGTAGAGTGGCTAATTGTGCCATCACAGATGGTGTCTGTCTGTTGCACGAAGATAGTTGTGTTTGTAAGGATTGTAGACTGAATGGTCTTTGCTTGCTATGAATCGCTAAGGCCCCACGGTGGGCGCCAAATTGTGGATGCTGGATTTCGGCTGAGGTCCACAATCAGAATTTGTAGGTTGGGGGCATTAGCGATCCTGCAAGACAAAGGTAGAGTGAGCGGGAGAAGACTGCCCACCGGTGTGGTGGGTGCCGGGGGCACTCCGACGCTCAAGTCAGTAGTATGAAATGAGCAGTAAATATGTAAATGGGAAAGTAAGGTTTGATGTTACCTTCAACTCTTTGGGTGGCCGTGAGGGCGGTGGTAAGTGTATAAGGGATGTGAAGCTCTGAGAGCTTGTGTCAGAGAGCAGAAGCTGTAAGAGAGAAGTCAGGCTTGCCTCATCCCCCCGTTTCTCGAATTGTGTTGTAATTTATAGATGAAGATGGATGACTTTTGCAGCTGGCATAAGTCCATTATATGCTAAGATATATTTATTTAATGATCAGAAGTGGAGTAGTTCGATTATGATTAGGGTTAGTGGGAAATGTTTGGTATAGATTTGGCTTTATGCGTGAATCAAGTGGAATAAGATTTTTATTGGGCTTTCTCTTGGGCTTTCATCTATGTCTATGGGCTTAGTCTTTATTTTCGGGCTTTGTATACTATTTGGGTTTTAAGGTAAAAGACGGTTTTACCCTTGGACCAAATTTGGCCCAAACACTAGCCGTTAGATCGGTATGGTAACCGGTATGTACACTGGTATTAATACCGGTATGGTTTGGCCCGATTCCAGAATATATGAAAAATTCAGCTCTGACTGGTATGATGACCGGTATGTAACCAGTATGTGATCGGTATGGTGACCGGTATGCCTGTCTCAGTAAGTTTCAAATGACCAGTCAATCATGACAGCACTCGGTTTTTTTATTATAACTTTCTCTAGAAAATTCCAAATCATGATCCGTAAATTTCTACATAAACTAGACATATATATTTATCTTCTATAAGAATTTCAGCTTCAAAAACATTAAGATGAATTTTTACTTGATGTGTGGGTTGCTTGTATCCTTACTGCGAGGGTGTGTGAACATTGTGGAGTGACTGCTTGTGACTTGTGTATGATTGCGGGGAAAGGCTGACTAAGTTGGGGGAACTTAGTGCCGCACTTGGCTAAGAAAATTTGGGGTTGAAAATTAGCCATGTGACAACTGGTATCAGAGCGTCGTCTTGGTCTGATGGCGGACAGATCTAACGCTGAACTGAAGGAGTGGGTGGACAAGTTGGAGGCACTCGTTGGGGAGTCTAACCGAGAGACTACTCCCCCGTTATTATTGGCGATGGAGAAGTTGGCAGAGGAATCATAGGCCTTCGGAACAAACTTGACACACAACTGGTTGATGCGGAAGAACGTAATGCGATAGTCATTAGAGACTGTCTGGGTTTGGTGGATGCATGGAAAGTGAGTAAGGAAGGAGAGATGATAGGGGAAATCACTCTTCTAAAAGGGGCATTGGGTCGTGGACAACCTGTTGGGAGTGAGGGCACGACCAAATTGAAAGTTCATGAACCAAAACCATTCGGCGGTGCTGGAAATACAAAAGAGTTTGAGAACTTCTTATGAGACATGGATCAGTATTTCAAGGCTGCTCATGTTCTAGAGGTAGAGAAGGTGACTATCACGAGCATGTATTTGGCGGGTGATGCAAAATTATGGTGGAGAACTCGGTTAGATGATGATGAGACAGCGGGGCGTCCCATAATAACCATATGAGAGGCGCTGAAGAATGAGTTGAATGATCAATTCCTCCCCACCAACACAGCGTGGATTGCAAGGGAAACCTTGAAAAGTTTGAAGCAAACTGGTTCCATTCGAGATTATGTGAAATAGTTTAGTTCTTTGATGTTAGACATAAGGAACATGTCTGAGGAGGACAAGATATTTAACTTCATGTCCAGATTGCAAACTTGGGCACATAATGAATTGCGGAGGCAAGGTGTGCGTGACTTGCTTGCGGCCATGGCAGCAGCAGATTGCCTTGTGGACTATAGACCTGATTCTTCAACCAAGTCCAAACCTGATCCGAAGGGCAAGGGAAAAGAGAAGTACAAAGACTCGGAGAATGGGGAAAAGAAGAAGAACAATGAGGGAAAAAGGAAGTCACAAGATGATGGTAAGTTCAAGGGAGCGAACAACAATAATAAGGGTTGTTTCATCTGTGATGGTCCACATAGGGCGAAGGACTGCCCCAAAAATGAGAAACTGAATGCACTTGTGGCTGCAGAAATGGGCAAGGAAGGGGAATGAGACTCGGCAGGGCCTAGTCGGATGAACCCTCTTTAGTTGGTGAATGCAATTCGGGAAGATAGATTTGATAATGGCTTGATGTGTGTCCAAGTTCTCATTAATGGGAAAACAGTTACGGCAATGGTGGACACTAGGGCTACACACAACTTTGTTGCGGTGGGAGTTACCGAGAAATTGTGCCTCGAATTGACTAAATTGGGGAGTAGCATTAAGGCTGTCAATTCGACAGCAAAGAAAGTTCAAGGCACAGTTGCGGGCGTGATGATACAACTTGGCCAGTGGCATGGGTCATGTACGTTGATAGCAGTACCTTTGGATGACTTCGAGTTGATTTTGGGGAATCAATTTTTCATCCAGGCCAAGGTTGCGGTGATGCCTTACTTGGTGAGTCTTCTGATTGGTGATGAGGATCAACCATGCTTTGTCCATGCTGTTGGCAAATTGTGCGGGAGTAAACTGGCTGAGGGACAACATGAGTTTGTATCAGCCTTACAGGTTTAGAGTGGGTTGAAGCGAGGAGAAGAAACATACTTGGTTGCACTCATAGAAGTCAAATTGGGAAAGACAGTGGAGGTGTCTGATGTGGTTGCAGAACTATTGATGGAATACAATGATGTAATGCCTCCGAAATTGCCAAAGTCCATTCCGCCTCGAAGACCTACTGACCACATGATAGAATTGGTCCCTGGTACTCAACCGTCTGCCCAAATACCTTATCGGCTGAGTCCTCCGGAACTAGTTGAATTGCGCAAGCAATTGGGAGAGTTGCTTAATGCCGGAATGATCCAGCCCTCTAAAGCTCCATATGGTGCGCCTGTCCTATTTCAGAAGAAGCAAGATAGATTTTTACGGATGTGTATGGATTATCGGGCTCTGAACAAGGTAACGATCAAGAACAAGTATATGATTCCATTGGTGGCAGATTTGTTTGATCGATTGTCCAAAGCGTTCTACTTCACGAAGCTGGATTTGCGGTCTGGATATTGGCAAGTTCGGATTGCCGAAGGGGATGCAGGGAAGACTACTTGCGTAACAAGGTACGGATCATATGAGTTTTTAGTAATGTCTTTCGAACTTACTAATGCACCGGCTACTTTCTGTAATTTAATGAATGATGTGTTATTTGAGTTTGTGGACCGTTTTGCGGTTGTGTATCTGGATTACATTGTAATATATAGTGAGACATTTGCTGATCATTTGCATCATTTGAGATTGGTGTAGGAGAAACTGAGACAACATGCACTGTATGTTAAAATGGAAAAATATGAATTTGCCCAACAAGAAGTGATGTTTCTGGGTCATTGGGTGAGTCAAGGGCAAGTTCGCATGGACGAGAGAAAAGTCCAGGCCATTCGGGATTGGCCCAGTCCTTCTAAAGTTGCTGAGTTGCGGTCATTTTTGGGATTGGCTAATTATTACCGTAAGTTCATCAAGGGATATTCAAAACGGGTTGATCCCTTGACTGATTTGCTGAAAAATGAACAGAATTGGGTGTGGAGTGTGCAATGTCATGAGGCATTTGAGGATTTGAAGGGGCGGTAGCAGAGGAGCCTGTTTTGCGATTGCCAGACTTTGAGTTACCATTTGAGGTGCACACTGATGCTTTTGACCGGGCCATTGGGGGTGTATTGGTGCAGAATTCACATCTGGTTGCCGTTGAAAGTAGAAAATTGAAGGATGCCGAGCATCGGTATTCAGCACATGAAAAGGAGATGACGACAGTTGTTCACTGCCTAAACACTTGGCAACATTACTTGTTGGGTTCGCACTTCAGGATAGTGACGGACAATGTTGCCAACACTTTCTTCAAGACATGGAAGAAGTTGAGTCCTAAGCAAGTAAAGTGGCTAGAGATGCTTGCTGAATTTGATTTTGAGTGGGAGCACCGACCTGAGAGGCATAACCAAGTTGCGGATGCTCTTAGTCGCAAGGCTGTAGTGGAGGCAATAGCGGCAATTTCGGTTTTAGAGAGTGATTTTCTTGATAGAATCAGAGAGGTATCACCATTGGATCATGTTTATCAACGGCTAGTGGGGAAAGTTGTTGATGGTCAGGTCCGAAAATATTGGGTAGATGCTGGTTTGCTCTATGCAAAGGAAAAATGCCCTTTGTTCCGAGTTACGGGAACCTCATGAGGGAGACACATGATGCTCAGTGGGCGGGACATCCAGGTGTTAAGAGAACATTGGCTTTGCTGGCTCGGAGTCGGTATTGGCCGAGGATGGAACATGACATTGAGGCCTATGTGAGATCTTGCCTAGTGTGTCAACTGAATAAAATGGAGTGGAAGAATGAGGTAGGGATGCTACAACCCCTGCCCATTCCGGAACAATCATGGAAGAGTGTTTCTATGGACTTTATTGGGGGATTTCCAATAGTGCAAGGGTATGGTTCAGTGCTGGTAGTAGTGGATCGGTTCTCCCAGTATGATGTGTTCATGGCAGCGCCGCATGCGTGCCCTGTGGAGAAAACTGCACGCATGTTTTTCAAAGATGTGGTGAAACACTTTGGGCTGTCGCAAGACATAGTGAGTGACAGAGATGCACGGTTCACATGTCGGTTCTGGACTGAGTTATTTGGCTTGATGGGGTCAGACTTGAAATTTTCTACGGTAAATCATCCTCAGACGGAGAGGGTGAATGGGTTACTGGAAGAATATTTGAGGCATTATGTGACCGCGAGTCAGAAGAATTGGGTGGAGCTATTGGATATGGCTATGTTCTCGTACAACTTGCACAAGAGCTCATCCATGGGGATGAGTCCTTTTGAGATAATGTTGGGGCAGCAGCCGCTGACCCCGCATGAGGTGATCAAGCACCCCACCGGGGGCAAGTGTCCCACCGCATATAGAATTACGCGAGAGAAACACGAGTTGCTGGAAGAGGCGAGGGATAGCCTTGAGAAGCAGTGCGCCAGATGAGGAAGTATGCTGACAAAAAGAGGAGGCCGTTGGAATTTTTGGTGGGTGACCGAGTGTTACTGAAATTGACTCCTCAGATTTGGAAGAAAATCAGCAGCAAGACAGTGCACTGTGGGTTGGTACCGAAATATGATGGTCCATTTGAAGTAGTGAAACGGGTTGGTCAAGTAGCTTATCGTTTGAAGCTGTCGGATAGGATCAAGATGCATCCTACATTCCATGTGAGTTTCTTGAAGCCTTACCAAGAAGACAATGATGAGAGTCGAGTTCAGAAAAGTCGAACTCCGCCAACAATTCGGAAACAGTTTGACAAGCAAATTGAGAAGATATTGGATCACAGGGTGATGGGGCAAAGTAAGAAGAATCAGCGGACAGATTTCTTGGTTCAGTGGAAAGGTTGCGCTGAGGCAGATGCAACTTGGGAACGGAATACTACTTTGTGGCAATTTGAGAGGGTAGTCCAGTCATATCTTGATTCAGTTGCGACGAGAGCGTCACATAGTTCAGGTGGGGGTGGTTTGTTAGCCCCTTACACTGGTTGCTCGAAGAAATGGGGAACGAGGGGCTTGGCGGCGGCCAAGCACTCGCGAGAAGAGCATGGCTTGGGTGGGCTGTGTGTGTAGGGGCAGTTGGTACTGTCTTAAGGAAGTGTTGCTAACACAGTGGGCAGTTGGTGCTGTCCTAAGGGAGTGTTGCTGAGACATTGGGCGGTTGGTGCTGTCCGTAGAGAGTTGATGTTGTCTTGGACAAGGCATTTGTGTGCACATGCAAGGCAGTTGCGCATGGGAGAGGGCTTCACATACAGCACACATGCAGGGCAATTGCAAGAGGCAGTTGGCGCATACTTGCATGGCAGTTGGCGTGCACATGCAAGAGAGTTGGCTTCACATGCAGAACACATGGGGCAGTTGCGAGGTAAACTGCTAGTAACCGTGGCCAGTTGGACATGTGGGGAAATTCGATTGTGTGTGTGTGAACTTCCTAGAGCAGTTGGGATGTAACTGTTATGTGATTATTTGGCTGGTGCCTATTGGGCCAGCACACCCTAGGGCATTGGGGTGTAACTGTCGCTAGTATATATTGTGTCTGTGAAGAATATACGAAATTAGGAGAGAGCATAGTACATGAGTGTACAAGAGTGAATGTTCATTGTGAGCCTTTGTATGTTCTTGCACGGTTCATTGTAATTGCTTTGGTGAGTAATAAAAAGGTTGGGCATTGTCCTGTAAAGTTTTTTGTCTTGTATTTACTTGATGCGTGGGTTGCTTGTGTGCTTACTGTGAGGGTGTGTGAACATTGTGGAGTGACTGCTTGTGACTTGTGTATGCTTGCGGGGAAAGACTGGCTAAGTTGGGGGAACTTAATGCCGCACTTGGCTAAGAAAATTTGGGGTTGAAAATTAGCACGGCACTAATAGCAATATTCCATCAACTGCTATACCCCACGACTCCGCATCTCAAGCAAGGTGGTTAATGACATGACAAGGGAAGTAAAAGTAAAAGAGTATAAATAAATATGAGAAGAAAATGAAAAGGGACCATGTACAGATGTACTCTAAAAACTTATTCTTTGTAAGGAGATAAGGAGAGAAGTATATTAATAAAAGCTTCTTATTTGTTCATTTTTTTTTTTTTTTTTTTTTTTTTTTTTGGCTTTTGCAATTGATTCAAGTCAAACAAATTCGGTTTGAATGTCAGTTGGTCCAAAAATCAGCATCAATGGATTCCATTCCATCCAGCTTGCAGCACAGTGTAGTTGAGTTCTTGTCAGTTGCATTTCTTAACTCTTCATGCTTAAAAGCTCCAAGATTATAATATTGATAGTGATCTCTAATAATCACTATATGAGGAAAAAGGCTTTATCAGTAGAATCATATGTCATTTTTTTAATGCTATAATCTGAGGCTTTGATGCAAATACACCATGCATTTCCATCACCTCTTTAGCCAATTCCGACAAAGATACAAGTACAACAAAAGTCGACACTTTTTCAAGTTGCTGGTGGAGAGCCCACAAGCTGGTGCAAATTTTTATATCAAAGGTAATTTCCATGGCCCTGGAGTAGAGTTGTTTTGGGGTCACTGGTTCTAGATTTCTTCCCTAGTTTTAGGAAAATGAAGATAGAGAGATGAAAGACAATGAGTGATGAGAAACAGGAGAATCCAAGTCAAAAGTTGGAATAGTCAGAATTTGATAAACAAATGCCCAGTATTTCGTTACCTCTTATATGCAATTGCTGGAGAGTATCAAAAATGTCGATTTGTTTCGTATAATTTAATCATTGAAAGGCTAGTCCCAACTCCACAAAACAGATAAGAAAACACAGGACATGCAAGATCTACATACAGGCAGCAACATTTCATTTTATTCCTTACCAAGTAATAAGACTCCATATATTTTTCGGGGACACTAATCATGCTACAGCAACCCTCTTTATTAAACCTTGATACATAAAAGTTGCAGACAATAATTTCTAGTTCCATGTAGGTGTAGTAGCCACCAGAAACACTCCTCTTTTACGATAAGTTTTCTAAAGTTTCTTATGCAGCAGATGAAGAATGGTATGGAATAGGAGTCATGCACAAATCTTTTTTCCTTCTTACTGTAATTCCAAAGGTCTCGGTCATGTCCAAATCTTCATGCTTCATTCCATTTGGGAGTTTCCAGTCAAAATGATACAACAACATGGCGAGTGAAAGCTCCACATTAGCTAGGCCAAATGACATTCCAGGGCATATCCTTCTACCAGCACCAAATGGATGTATTCAAAATTAGTCCCCTTGTAGTCAACACAATGATTGAGGAACCTCTCTGGAATAAAGCTCTCTGGTTCAGTCCAATACTTGGGATCTCTTCCAATAGCCCATGCATTAACTATGACTTTGGCTTTCAAAGGGATATCAAAGCCATTAATTTTACATGTCTCTCTACATTCTCTTGGAACTAAAGGGCCAGGAGGATGTAATCTCAAAGTCTCTTTGATAACTAGCTTCAAGTATTTCATTTCATCAATGCTTGTTTCATCGAATTTCCCTTTTCTATTAAAGACTTCCCTCACATCAGCTTGTGCTCTTTTCATAACTCTTGGATTTTTCATAATTTCACACATCGCCCAATCCACCGTGGTAGCACATGTTTCACTGCCAGCACCAAAAATGTCCTGAAACAGAATGATAAATCAACCTATGACAAATCTCACTAAAACTATAGGGGGAAAAACAAGAATGAAAAAGAAAAGTGGGATTTTCATCATTTCACACTGCCTAATCTAAGGTCGTAGCAGATGTTTCACTGCCAGCAACAAAAAATGTCCTTAAAAAAAAAGGGTTATGTATGTTAGGGGATCGTGGGCTGAAGTTAGCACGCAAATAAAGTGAAATTGAGAATAATTTTTAGTTTAGAAGGTTTTATCTACCATATAACAGTACAATAATAATTATGAGGTTTAGCCTACCATAAATATTAACAATAAAATAAAACAATGAGACACAGATTTAATATGACAAAACCCTCAATGTGAGATAAACATCAACAGACAAATGTAAAAGGATTTCACTATAGTGAAAAGTATTTTATAACTTCTCTCTACACAAGGAGTGGACAATCTCACATTCTCTTAGAATATGAGAATTACAACCTCTCACAAACTCTTAAGAAGAAACATATTTTTCTCTCTTAAATAAAGATGATTTGGTTGAGAATTAAATGAAGAAAATAATAAAATAAAATCTCTATTTATAGGCATTAGATTCACTGTGCAAATAGTGAATTTTAATTTTTAATTTTTTTCTTTTTATGCATGTGGGACTCACCCACATAATTAATATATTTTTTAATATATTAATTTGTAATTATTGTGCATTTAATTCAATGCACCTTTCGGTGCTTTGACTTTAAGCACCGAAAGGTGCTTAATAATTCTTCCACTTGGAAACTTAATTGAGAACCAATCACTTTCCATACCATCTGTTCTACTTTGTCGTCTTCAAGTTGCTTACATTTCTGCTAAGCCATAAGAAGATCTACACCATACAAACTTGTCTGTATTGATAGGCTTGGTCATTACGTCTGTAATATTCTCATTGGTGTGTACCTTCAACAAGTTTACACTGCCTTCTTCCACTACTTCACGAACAAAGTGGTATTGTACCCCTATATGTTTTGTTCTTGAATGAAAGGTTGGATTCTTTGCAATATACAAAGCACTCTAACTGTCACAAAATAATTGAATCTTCTATTATTTGTGCCCGAGCTCCTCCAATAACCTTTGAAACCAAATAGCTTCATTGCATGCTTGTGTAGCTGCCATGTATTCAGCTTCTGTTGTAGACAAAGCCACAACACTCTGTAACTTGGATACCCAGCTCACTGGTCCCTCTGCAAGTACAAACACATAACCTGTAGTGGATTTTCTTTTGTCAATATCTCATACAAAATCTGAATCCACGTAGCCTCTGACAACTAATTCTGATCCTTCATAACATAATACAGGATCTAAGGTTCCTTTGATATATCTTAGGATCCTCTTAACAGCATTACAATGCTCTCTACCAGGATTCTCCATAAAACGACTAACTGCTCCCACTGTTTATGTAATGTCTGGTCTTGTACAAATCATGGCGTACATTAAGCTTTCCACTGCTGATGAATACAGTACTCGAGACATCTCATTCCTCTCAGCTTCATTACTAGGACACATAAATGAGGATAATAGGACATATAAATGAGGATAACTTGAAATTAATAAGAAGCGGATAGAAATTGGCTTACAATCTTCCTTATCGAACCGCCGTAAAATTTTCTTCAAGTAATTTTTCTGAGAAAGTCAAATCTTCCCATTATTTCTATCTCGATGTATTTGCATCCCTAAAATCTTGTGTGCTGATCTCATATCCTTCATGTCAAACTCTCAAGCTAACTGTGCATTTAATTCTTGGACTCAATCTTTGTTAAGGTCTGCTACTAAAATGTCGTCCACATACAACAGTAAAATAATAAAGTCATTGTTTCCAAACCTCTTGTAATATGCACAATGGTCTGAACTGAGTCTATTGTACCCAAGGAAAATAATGAAGGAATTGAATCTCTTATACCAACATCTCGGAGCCTGTTTGAGACCATATAGAGATTTGTTCAACCCGCAAACCAAGTTCTCTTTGCCTATTTCGGTAAAAATATCTGGTTGGAGCATATAAATTCCTTCTTCAAGTTCTTCATGAAGAAATACAATTTTTACATCCAACTGTTCCAGATATAGGTCAAAAGTAGCACACATAGCCATGACTACTTTGACTGTTATAAGTCGAACCACCAGAGAAAATATCTCGTCGAAATCAATCCATTCTTTCTGAGCATATCATTTTACCTCCAATCGTGCATGATACCGCTCCACTTGATCATTTCTGTCTCGCTTGATCTTGTAGATCCATTTATTACCAATGATTTTTCTTCCACGTGGTAATGGTATTAGATCTCATGTATTATTTCCGTGCAAAGCTTCTATTTCTTCTTGCATTGCTGTCATCTATAAAGACGCATTTACGCCATTTCTAGCTTCATGGAAAGTTGTTGGCTTTCCATTCTCTGTTAGAAGATAGTATGCAATGTTACTCTCCGTAACATACTTTGAGTGCCAACCTGGAGGTCTTCTATCTCGAGTTGATCGGCGAATTTCAGAAGCTTCAAATTCGATTGGTTCTGGTACCTCGTGCTCTGGCGCTGCTTCAGAAGAATCTGAATTTTCTTGTTCTGGATTATTTTCCATCAGTACTGTTGTAGTCTTTGTACTTTCTTTTGAATGCTAGCATTTACTTTCTTTTGCAGTTGATCTTCTACAAATATCACATCTCTGCTGATGATGATCTTGTGGGTAGTGGATCCTACAAGCGATACTCATTTACTCCTTCAGCATAACCCAATGTAGACACTGCATTTTTGCATATAAGTCCCGATGATGAGTCTCATACGGAGGCACTACCTTTTAAGTCGTGGAAGTCGCGAGAAACGGACGTCAGAAAAGAATAGTCAAGAATTGACATCTGGTTGGATTTAATTCGTTTGTTTAGCTTCGGGTTTGCTCGTCGAATCTCTGTTTCAAAATTTTCCTCGACCCAAAACCCCATTCCCCTCACGTCCCTTGGTCGTTTCACTCACACACACATCACTCAAACCATCCAACCCTTAAACCAATAACCAAAACCAAACACCTACCTTACTTACACTCACTGCCACCCCACGTTAACAACAATAAACACAAAGCTACAAAGCCCCTCATCCACGCCATTGACAAAACCTAACCTTCCTCTCTCCTTCACTTTAAACAAAAAATCAAAGCAACTCTCCCACCCCCACGTGAACAACAGCACATATAGGCACCAAAACTCCCCCCAAATCCCTCTCCATTCACGCGTCAACACAGCTCCATAATCACCCCCTGAAACCCCTCCATTTCAGCCCTCTTCTGCCCTTGAACCAGCCCCTCATTGCAGCCTCTAAGTCACACCAAATACCCCTCACAGAACAGCCCACTGCTCACGCCTATTAGCCCTCCATTTCAGCCTATAACTCACGCCAACTAGCCCTCAGATCAGCCCACCAAACACGCCATTCTCCCCTTGCACTTCACGCACATTTCAGCCCCCTAAAGCCACACAGATCAGCCCCCTTTATTCCAGCCCTTAACACGTCCATTTAGCCCTCATTCCACCTTTTAAAGCCACGTCCATTCAGCCCTCACTGCAGCCCCTGAAACACACAAGATACCCCAGCAAATCAGCCCCCTAACTACCGAAAAACAGCCACCAAAGTAACCCCTAAAGCCCTTCAAACAGCAACCCTTCACTCCCCTTTGTCCCACATTGATTAGGAAACAAGCTCTCATTTCCTTCACGCACAAAACCAAAACAATCACCCTTCCCCTCAATCCCACATCGATTAGGAAACCACTCACCCTCAATTTCCTTCTACACACCACATCGCCAACACGCTACACATTTTCCTCACAGCAGCCAACCCCCTTCACACTACGCACACACTTCACAGCCTGCCTCCACGCCCACTAATTTCTGCCTTCACATGTAACCTGCCCTTTACTCTCACGCTAATAGCCCACAATTCACGCCAGCAGCCCCTGCTCTTTCACGCATAAAAGCCTTCCTCACAGCCTCCATTAAACGCACCAAAAGCCTTACCCACAGCCGCACCACAACAACACCCACTGACCAGCCGCATAATCATCTTCAAACTAACCCAGTTCAACGCCCCTCACTGCCCAGTTCAACGTCCCTCACTGCCCAGTTTGCCGCATATTTAACCCCTAAAAAAACTGCCCAAAACAGTGACGAAAACTGCCCCCAAACCAGTCCAAATAACCCACAAAACAGTACCCTAATTACCCAAAAACAGTGACCAAAAAATACAGCAAAACAACAGTGAAACGGAGTGAAAACAGCAACCCAGACAGCGAAACAGCGAAGAAAAACGTTGGATTGGTGAACCAGAAAAGTTGCGGAACATCAACCCTTCCGAAAGGCCGTGTAACGCGCTTCCGAGAGACGACAAAAGAGGTTAAACCTGAGGGCACCTTCTTTATTTATTATCTTTCGTTTTTGTTATTTATTTTAATATATTATCGCATTAGAGTCGTTTGTTGAGGCATGATGTGAATTCTGGATGAACGGAATGCGTGTTCTCTTTTGTGGTATATCTGATGGAAACCCGGACTTCCGTAGCCGAATCCGAATGGACGGTAGTGCGGTTTGCACTCGGGATACAACGCCACGTACTACTTAAGAGACACACGTATTTCGTTTCATCCAACCATGTATTTGAGCATGATTAGGTTGCTAGTACGTTATTTATCTTTGTAAGCATGATTTAGTTTAGTATGTTATTTATCTTTAAGCATGATTTAGTTGTTTATTTTTAAGCATGATTAGTTATTCGTTTTGCGTTTTGAATTTGCATTAAGTTTATGTTGTTCTTGAGCATGTTGCGTAGATTCGGTTAAGATATTGCACAAATCACATCACTACAAGTGGCATAAGTAAGGGACCATTCCGAACCCAACGGTTTGAGGTCTTCTCTTGCGAGGGGTGAGTGCGGCCTTAAATCTTTGTTCCGGTTCACACCGGGTGGCGACTCCATGTTATTTCTCCGGTTTAGTTCCCCGCGATCTATTCCGTACTCCCGACCGGGCCGCGAGCCTGGAACAGCGTCGCCGATTTCTGTGTCCTACACCCAAGAAAATACTTTTTCTAGATTTTGGATCTATCTTTGTTCTTTCTTGAGCGTTGTACATCACGTATACAGGACAACCAAAAATGTGAAAAGATGAGTAATCAGCTAACTTTCCGCTCCATATCTCCATCGGTTTCTTCAATTCATTTGCTGTTGATGGAGATCTATTTATAACATAGCATGTTGTATGAACTGCTTCTTCCCAAAAGCACTTTGGTAGACTAGTTGTTCTGAGCATAGCTCTTACTCTTTCCAACAGTGTTTTATTCATCCTTTCTGACAAACCATTTTGTTGAGGAGTGTATGGTGTAGTAGTTTGTCTTTTGATGCATTCTTACTAACAATATACTGTTGACGGCTGATTTTGGTCTCAGGATAATATTGGAATATCACTCCCGGGGAAATCCTCCCTCAATAGTGAATTTGTTTGGTTATCGGGGACCAAAGGCAAATTTAGCGAAAAACAGATAAACGCACCAAACAACAAGGGGATTTAACGTGGTTCGGTGGATTTGGATCCAACCTACGTCCACGGACACAAAAAGATGATACTTTTATTACTTAAACACTCTTCTTGGATCTCCACAAGTCAGAGCTTGAAGATTCAGATCACTAGTTTTTGTTGATGATTTGATGATGATTTTACACATACTATGCCCTCCTATTTATAGTAATACAGAAATCAGACTCCTATTTGCATAAGAAATCCTAGTTGAACTTAGTCTCTTCTCTTTTTGTAAGGATTCCTAATCCGATTCTCCCTTCTCTTTTCTTATTCCTTTTCGGATTCTGACTTCATTTCCTTGTGAGAGTAGGATAATCTGCTTATCTTATCCGCAAGAATAGGGCGTCGTCATCTTGAATACGTCTCGCCGTCTGGTCGGTCTTCATGAGGTCGGTCATGACAGTCTTTTATGCCGAGAGTGTTTATGCCGACCTTAAAGTGTTCGGTCATCCGAACCAAAGTGGTCGGTCTTCACATGTTGTGGTCGGGTAGGCTTTAATGATCTCAACCAGTCAGGGAATTTACCCTTATGTCCTCGTCATGCTGTCTTAAATGTTATAGTGCCTGAAAACACCATCAACATCTGTCCCCTAGTTCTCGGTTCCAACAAGCGTGCAAGTTGGTGCCAGGAACTATATAAAGAAGGTGTTTCTGATTTGCTCTGTTTGGAGGTCGGTCTTGGGTCGAGAAATGCTTTGTTGCCTCTTTTTAAGCGTTTCGTCTCGAGACACGCAATCAGTCACGTCCGTTTAAATGCCTATCAAATCAACTTTAGGGTTTCTTCTAAGTTTGACACTTGTCAAACATCCGACGGGTTCCCGCCAAAAAAGGGAACGAATCGACCGTGCAGAGGCGTCTTCACAGTGAGCTGATCTCAGCCGTCTGTTTAAACTTGGGAGACCCCTTTTGCAGTCGATGCTTGGCGTTCATCCGGGCTCTTCCCTTAGATCCAATGGTCACGAGCGTCTTTGCTATGACTATAAGAGGGCGAGGCTTTCACTGTTCAATCTTTTTCGGCAATTTCTTCTTCTTTTCTGCAAATATCTCTGTGATTTGCCCGTCTCCGTGCTTTCGAAGTTCAACCGTGGTCTTTTTCTTCCTCCGTGCTGTGAAAATAAGGACCGGGCACACCCTTACTGAACAACCTTCTGCCTCTTCTGAGAAGAACAAGTAAGTCTTCTGAACGACCTCTTCCCCTTTTGTGTTTTATGAATCTGTGTTTTGCTAGGGATAGATTTATGGCTTGCCGGGTTCTGCTTTAGGGCACTTTTAGAGACCACCTGCTTTTAGCTAACATGGGAACCATGGGTAGTTTCTTTTAGCCGTAGACTGACTTCTCCTTCCTTCTCTGTTTTTCTGTGGGTGTCAGGGATGTCTGACAGCAGTTCCTCCCCTGAAAAGCCTGCTAATATCTCAATTCCCTCTGCTGAGGAGCTCTCCTCGGGCTCGGGGGCACCTAGTGTAGAGGACCTTGACACTACCCCAACTCCTTCTGAGATTGAACAAGACTCCTACCATCAGAGGGTTCCTTGGAAGGACCCAGAGCTCGGTGAACTTGGGTCGTCGGCTCTGGACATGAACCGCCCCTCTAAGATAACTGAGGATGATCTGGCGCTGTTGCGGCAACGATATGACATCCCAATAGATATTGCCCTTGAAGTTCCAGGCCCGATGGATCGTTCTAGTCAGCCTGATGAGGGCTCGGTGGCGCTTCTTCCTGTCTTTTTTGAGTGTGGGCTACGGCTGCCGATGCAACGTTATTTTGCTTGGATGCTGGCCGAGATGGAGATTGCCCCTTGCCAATTGAGCTTGAACAGCTGGAGGATTCTGGCCGGCATATATGTGGTCTGGCACCGGGCAGGTTTAGGTGTACCTTGCTTGGAAGAGGTGAAGAGGTTATACCGCTTGAAGTCTAACCCAAAGACTCACTATGGTTGGTATTACCTCTCTGCTTACGATAGCTCGTCCAACCTTGTCCAGAAACTCCCCGACTCCAACAAGAATTTCAAGGACCTTTGGTTCTGGGCCACTGGGGATTGGGGTCGGGTCATGAGATCGTTTGAGGAGGACGTCTCGGTTCCGGACATCTTCAGGGCTGGAGGTTAGGAGTTTAATACCTCTTCTTTCTTTCTTCATTCCCGTTCTTAGTTTCTTAGGTTTCTGATTTCTCTGGTTCCTCCCAGCTTGTTGGCGAGATGCTCCCAAGGTTTCTCGTCAGGTTCGGAGGCGGGTAGGCTGGGCTCGGGGGTATGCTGCCCACTGGAGGAAACTGGTCAATGATGCGGCCTTTGTTGAGTCAGGCCTTACTCGGACCGTCCCTCCGGAAGTCTCGGGTCGGATAGGTAGGTGTCTCCCGACTGTTTTTATCATGTGCTTTGTATGCTCGGGTTCTGACTCCATTTTTTCTTTTTGTAGGCATGTCGAAGAGGCCAAGTTTCTTGAGAAATTGGCCGGTACTATGAAGAAGGCCGGTCATGCTGAAACTGGAACTTCCCGGGCACAGCCTGATCCTGCCGAGGCTGGGAGGGCGTCTCAGGGGAGAGTTCAGCCGGCTGCTCGTGATCTGTCTTCTCCTGGTGCACAATCATCGGGGTCTGCTCGTCTCACCAGTCCGCCGAAGCCCTTGAGGAAAAGAAGGCGTCAATTTGGGACCGAGGAGACCGAGCTGGTCCAAGAGGAGGAGGAGGATCCTGTCCCGGGCAAGAAGAAAGACGCTCGCCGGGGTAAGAAATCATTCGTGGGCTCCTCAAAAAAGCGAAAGGGTTCTGTGATCCACGGGGCGGATGACCTGGGAGAAAGCATCCGGGAGGCCACTTCCCATTTAGTGCCGGCCTTCAATGAATTGGCCGAGGTCATTCCCCCTGGGGAGGTCTCGAGATATGAGGATATCTCGCCCGAGGCTGTAGTCACCGAGATGAGCTCTCAGATGGCAAAGGTAGTTTTATTCTCTCCTTTCTCTTTTCTGATTTCTGCTCCCGGTTTTCTTCATCTCGTATCTTGACTTCTTTTGTTTTTTTTTGTTTTTTTTTGTTTTTTTTTTTTTGCAGGCCACTTACCTCATGGCAAAGAACAAGGATCTTCTTTTGAGCCTGTTGTCCGAGGGTGTTCAGGCCCAGAGACTTCAGAATCGCCTTTCGGAAGTGGAGGCTAAGTTGGCTGATCGGGAGGGGGTGATTCAGAACCTTGAGTCGACGGCCATTGAGAATTTTAAGGTTAATAAGGCTCTTAAGGCTGCTGCTGCGCTGGAGCGAAAGCTTGCTGACAATGCTCGGGAGGATTTGAAGACCGCCCAATCTGAAATTGGTGTTTTGAAGGCCAATGTGGCCAGTGTTGAAACAAAGTTGAAGGCCAATGAAGAACAAATGGCGCGGGCCCGGGATGACTTTGAGAGGAAAGAGGCCGAGCTTGAGGAGAGAGAGGCCGATCTTGAGGCCGAGAAGGAGGCCATTCGTCTTGAGGGGGTTGGTGACTGCGCTGAACTGATACCGATGGTGCTGCCGAGTCTGAATATGGATCCTATATATGCGGCCATCAGTTTCTGTAAAGGGGATATCTCCGAGGAGGAGTTCCAGAAATGGCTCCCTCCCCCTACCGAGGAGGTTATGAATCCCGACCCGATTTCGGTCGTCCCGGCTTCAGAGCTTCCCAAGAAGACGATCTGATATTCCAGCCTCCGGCGAGGACTGCCTTGAGATCCCTCCTCCCATCCCAGAAGTAGAGGTCTCCCGTGCAGCCGAGGATGAAGCAGCTGTTCCTCCTCCCGAGATCGAGCCAATCCTTCCGTTGTCGAGCGAGCTGAGGAAGAAATTCCTGCCCCTGTGCGGGCTGAATGAGAAAGGGTAACCCGACCGGGGCCCTATGTACACTTTACTTTATGTAATAACATTACAGTTTGTATACACACACATATATTTATGTTTATTTCGTGTCTCTCTCCCTTTTTTTCTTTTCCTGTTGTCCGAACAATTTCGAGACCCTTCAGGGGTCATCATAAACTGGTGGGACATAACCCGACCCCGAGCTGAGTGAGATACTTGGCTCTGGGGGAATGCTACCTCCCCAGTCCAAGGAAACCGACTCGGTGGGACTACATAACCCGACCCCGAGCTGCGTGAAAGACTTGGACCTGGGGGAATGTTACTCCCCAGTCCAAAGAAACCGACTCGGTGGGACGTAACCCGACCCCGAGCTGAGAGAGAGAGAAACAAGTGACCTCGGCGGAACGAATCCAGCCCCGGGCCGAATAAATAAGTGGCATCGGCGGAACGAATCCAGCCCCGAGCCAGGTAATCCAAGTGGACTCGGCGGAACGAATCCAGCCCCGAGCCGAATGATTTTTGGGACTTGTATAGAAGGGAAGTGGGTAAACCTTTCGAAGTCCTGTCTAATCCGGCATGGGCGTCCCCCTGCCAGACCGGCGAAAAATAAAAAACAAGTTTTGGGAAATAAAATCAAAAGTCGGGGGTGACTTAGCACCTATCCCATGAAAACGTTTTTTTTTGCAAAAGAATAACAACATGGATGCCTCAAAACAGCGTCATGTCCGAGGTCCCCAAAACACAATTCTGAATCTTTCAATTCAGCGTCCCGGCGAACCAGGATTCGGATCAAAAAGAGCGTTTGATTGGTAAGGGCACATCCTCTACACGTCGGTCCACTGGGGAGGTGTGTATTCATGAGGGCTCCTCTTACCACGCTGGAGTAGGTACACGCCACAGGGGCTCAACGCATCCCCGTGCTGGCCTCTCACGGATCCGAGTGATGAATGGATCAAAGAGTGTCCGGGAGGCTAAGGGCATATCCCTCCTTAGGTCCGGTATCACTGGAGCTAGCAATCGTCACGGGGGCCTCGTCACTCCCCGTGCTATGCTTTCCCACAGATCCATTACATCGGGTAAATGAGGATCAAAGAGTGTTCGACACATTAAGGGCATATTCCTCCTTATGTCCGGTAACACTGGAGTAGGCAATCGCCACGGGGGTATCATCCATCCCCCCGTGCTATGCTTCTCACGGATCCTATGCGTCGAGTATGTCCCTAAGGACCCCGAGCTGAGATGGTTCTGGGGGAATGTCCCGTCCCCAGACTAATGATATGACTCGGTGGGACGTAACCCGACCCCGAGCTGAAAAAGGTATTGGACCTGGGGGAATGTTACGTCCCCAGTCCGAAGGGCTGACTCGGTGGGATGTACTGACCCCGAGCTGAGAAGGCACTTGGACCTGGGGGAATGTTACGTCCCCAGTCCGAAGGGCTGACTCGGTGGGATGTACCCGACCCCGAGCTGAAGAGGGCACTTGGACCTGGGGGAATGTTACGTCCCCAGTCCGAAGGGCTGACTCGGTGGGATGTATCTGACCCCGAGCTGAGAGAGGCACTTGGACCTGGGGGAATGTACGTCCCCAGTCCGAAGGGCTGACTCGGTGGGATGTATTGACCCCGAGCTGAAGAAGGCACTTGGACCTGAGGGAATGTTACGTCCCCAGTCCGAAGGGCTGACTCGGTGGGATGTACCCGACCCCGAGCTGAGAGAGGCACTTGGACTGGGGGAATGTTACGTCCCCAGTCCGAAGGGCTGACTCGGTGGGATGTACCGACCCCGAGCTGAGAGAGGCACTTGGACCTGGGGGAATGTTACGTCCCCAGTCCGAAGGGCTGACTCGGTGGGATGTATCCGACCCCGAGCTGAAGAAGGCACTTGGACCTGGGGGAATGTTACGTCCCCAGTCCGAAGGGCTGACTCGGTGGGACGTATCCGACCCCGAGCTGTTTGGAACATTAAGGGCATATTTCTTTTTATGTTTTGGAATGTTGCATTGAGTATGTCCCCGGAGTTCTTTTGCAAACTTTTATTTCTTAGGAGGGCGGGATAAATAAATAAAAAAAGTCTTTTATTGATATTGGGGACATACTGCCCTTCTTACAACTCTCTGTGGGTCATTTTGAGAGAGGCTCTGTTTTTGAATCCCGTCCCTTATTTGTTTGCCGTAAGCAGATAGGAGGAAGGAGAAAGTTACTGGAAGTATTTTCTCAACATCTCGGCGTTCCATGGTTTTTTCAATCTTGTGCCGTCCAGCCGTTCTAGGATGTACACTCCGGGCTTCACCACTTTTACTACCTTGTAGGGCCCTTCCCATTTGGCACCCAGGGAGCCTTCCTCTGGCTTCCGAGTATTTAGGGTGACTTTTCTTAGCACCAGGTCGCCTGGGATGAAGGTGCGTATCCGAATCCTTTTATTGTAGAAGCGGGCCATCCTTTGTTGGTAGATTGCTGTTTTCATGGCCGACCTCTCTCTCTTCTCTTCGATCAGGTCGAGGTGGTTTCTGATAAGTTCTTCGTTCTGTTTACTCTCATAGTGCTGAACCCTGTGGGAGGTCACCCCGATTTCTGCCGGGATGATTGCTTCATACCCGTATGCTAAAGAGAACGGGGTTTCTCCCGTGGAGTCTTTATAAGTTGTCCGGTGTGCCCATAGTACTTCCGGTAGTTCCTCGACCCATAGGCCTTTGCTGGATCCGAGCCGAGCCTTCAGGTTTGCCTTGATGGTTTTTGGTCGCCTCGACTTGTCCGTTTGACTTGGGATGGGCTGGTGTGGCGAACTTTAGGGCGATCTGGAGGTCCTCGCAAAGTTTTCTGAAACCTTTGCTGTCAAACTGCTTCCCGTTGTCGTAATGACAGTTCGGGGGATCCCGAACCGGCAGACGATATTTTTCCTTAGGAATTCAGTGGCCTTTTTCTCCGTTATGGTGGATAATGGCTCTGCCTCCACCCATTTGGTGAAATAGTCTATGGCCACGATGGCATACTTCGCCTGTCCTTTCCCTTGTGGCATCGGCCCAATGATGTCTAGTCCCCACTGGGCGAAAGGCCAGGGACTGAGCAACGTGGTCAACTGTTCTGCTGGTTGGTGGTGAAGGTTTGCGTTTTTCTGACATCCTTCGCACCTGCGGGCCACTTCTATGCCGTCCTGGTGCATGGTCGGCCAGTAAAAACCTTGTCTTAAGGCTTTGAAAGCAATTGAGCGACCTCCGGCGTGGCTTCCGCAGATGCCCGTATGTATCTCTCTGAGCACATAATTTGCCTCTTCTTTGGCAAGACATCTTAAGAGGGGAACTGAGTAACCCCGTCTGTAAAGTACCCCGTCAATTAGGGAGAATTTGGTGCTTTTGTACCTTAACTTTCTGGCCTCTGTTCTGTCCTCTGGTGTTTCTCCCGTTTCCAAGTATTTTCTGATGGGCTGCATCCATGATGCTTGACTTTCTTTATCTAGAACTTCTACTTTGGATTCTCCCACGCTCCTTTCCCGGATGTAGATCAAAGGGATTATCCTGGGGTGCTCGGCTTTTGTTGAAGAGGCGAGCCGTGCCAGGAATCTGCCTCACAATTGTCCTCTCGGGGGATTTGTTCGAAGTGTACATCTTCCATCTTCCCGGTTAACTTTCGTACTTCGGTCAGATAGGCCATCATGCTAGGCTCTTTTGCTTGAAATGCTCCGTTTAGTTGCTGAACGGCTAATTGCGAGTCACTCCTTACCACCACATTTTGGATCCCTAGCACCGTGCATAGTCTCAAACCACCCAGTATTGCTTCATACTCTGCTTCATTGTTGGTTGTTATGAAAGCGAATTTCAGGGCGAGCATGATTTCTTCTCCTTTGTCGCTTTTCAGGACGATTCCCGCGCCATTGCCTTGTGTGCTGGCCGAACCGTCTACGGACATTTCCCACTTGTCCTCGTCTATAGCCAGGGTCTGGGGGTCGGTACTTTCGGCGACAAAATCTGCCAGGGCTTGTCCCTTTACTGCTGCTCTTGGGAGGTAGGCGATGTCATGTTCACTTAGTTCTACCGACCACTTTATTAATCTGCCGGAGACCTCTGGCCGTTGCAGAATTTGCTTTAGGGGGTGGCTGGTGTATACCCGGATAGGATGGGCCTGGAAGTAAGGCCGTAGGCCGTAATTTTCGAGCTGCCGTAACTAGTGAAAGGGCGACCAGTTCGTGTACTGGATACCGGGTTTCATCGTCTAAGAGGGCTTTGCTGATGTAGTAGATAGGCTTCTGGATCTTGTTGGTTTCCTGTATCAGTACAATGTTTCACCGCTCGGTCTGAAACAGCCAGATATAGGTATAATGTTTCACCTGGGAGTGGTTTTGCCAAGAGTGGGGGCTGCATCAGATACTGTTTCAGCTGCTGGAAGGCTTCTTCGCACTCTGCCGTCCAGTCGACATCCTTCTTTGCTTTTTGAATTACTTTGAAGAAAGGGTGGCATTTGTCAGTTGCTCGTGATATGAACCGGTTGAGCGCGGCCACTCTACCGGTCAGACTCTGTACTTCTTTTACTGTCTTGGGAGACTTTAGGGCCAGTATTGCCTGGATCTTCTGTGGGTTTGCTTCAATTCCTCGGGCACTAACCATGTAGCCTAAAAACTTCCCTGAAGCTACCCCGAAGGTACATTTTTCCGGATTGAGCTTCAGGTTGTGTTTTCTTAGAAGCTCGAAAGTCCTTTTTAGGTCGTCCATGTGGTTGTTTGGTTCTTTTGACATTGTTATCATGTCATCGACATAGACCAACATTGTAATGCCGATGAGTGGTTTGAAAACCTTGTTTACCAACCTTTGGAAAGTTGCCCCAGCGTTTTTTAGCCCGAAGGGCATCACTTTATAGCAGTAAAGCCCCTGATCTGTGATGAAGGTTGTCTTCTCTTCGTCCGCCGGGCACATTTTGACCTGGTTGTATCCGGAGAAAGCATCCATGAAGCTCAGTAAGCCTTGACAGGCTGTGGTGTCTACTAGCTGGTCTATGTTTGGCAAAGGAAAGCTGTCCTTTGGGCATGCCTTATTTAAGTCGGTGAAATCGACACACATTCGCCACTTGCCATTGTTCTTCCTGACCAATACCACGTTTGATACCCAATCCGGGTACCTTGCTTCCCTGATGAGACCCGCCTTTAGTAGCTTCTCGACCTCGGCTGCTATTACTTTACTCCTCTCTTGATTGAAGTTCCTTCTCTTTTGCCTGACCGGCTTGCGAGATGAGTCTACTGCTAGGCGGTGATTGATGAATTTCGGGTCGATCCCCGGCATGTCATTGTATCCCCAGGCAAAGATATCCGGGTATCCCTTTAGGCATTCTAGAAGGTCTTGTCGTATGGACTCGCTCAGGCCTCCCCCTATCTTTATACTTTTTCCTGCCCCGTAAAGTTCTATCTCCTCGGTTTCCTCAGCCGCAGCGAGTCGAGCACTTTTGTTTGGCCAGACGCCTGGGCCTCTGTCTTCTTCTTTTTCCCCCTGGTTCCTTTGTCGTTTTCGTTTGTCTTCTGTGATGCAGAGAGTTTCTCGTGAGAGAGTTGCAAAGCAGCTGCGAGCTGTTTTCTGGCTTCCGCACACAATTCCAACCCCTTCCAGTGGGGAATTTCAGTTTTAGGTGGTAGCAGGACATCGCGGCTTTCGTTTTCATCATGAAGGGTCGCCCGACGATGGCCTGGTAACTGCTCATGCAGTCTACCACCACAGTGAAGTCTGTCATGATCGTCCGGGTCCGGGGATGTGTCCCGACAGTTATTGCCAACTGTATTCTTCCTAGTGGGATGACGGCTGATCCTCCAAAACCGTATAAGGGAGTGCTATCGTTGGTCAGGGTTGCATATTCTACCCCTAGGTCGTCCAGTGCTTCTCTGGAAATTATGTCAACTGCGCTCCCGGGGTCCACTAGGATTCTGTCTACCTCCGACCCGCTGATGACTGCCTTGATTATCAATGCATCGTCATGAGGGAAACTTACTCCTCGGGTATCCTCATCAGTGAACATTATTGGTACCGACCGGCCTCCCGGTAGCCTGTGCCTTGCTCTGTTTCTAAGACATCTGGTCCTCGGGTTCTGCCTGTAATCTTTCCTTGACCGGTTAGAGTTTCCGGCCAGTGTTCTTCCTCCTGCGATGATATTGATTTGGCGACCACGTGCTCTTTGTCTGGCTGTCATGACCTCGTGGTCAATGTATTTGTTGAGATACCCGTTTCGTGCTAGATCTTCCATTTGCTCTCGCAGATCTTTACATCCGTCTGTTGCATGTCCTTTGGAGTTGTGGTGTACACAATAAGCCTTTTGGTTTCTTTTGTCCGGAGGGAATCTCCTTTGGTCGGGTTCCACTAAGAGGCCTTTCCCCTGGATCTCCATGACAATTTGTCCTAGTGGTTTCTTTAGGGGAATGTATGCATCTTCCCCGACCACATGGTTTACTTGGGTCGGTGCCCTTCTCTCTTGATTGTCCCGGTGCAGTGGCTTGAATTCTTTGTGTTTCGGGAGTGGTCTTCTGGATTCTCTTTCTGTTCGGCGGGGGGCACCCTCCCTTGCGGTTCTTTCTCTGATAGTGTTCCCTTTTCGGGATACTTTCTCTTCGTTCTCCAATAAACGAATTTTCGGGCCACCTCCAGAGCGGTGGTGGCGTAGTCCGGGGTGTCTTGGATCCTTAGATGGGTCCATAGCCTTCCGACCTTCAAGGCTCCCTTCAAGCTTTCCAGGGCCTCGGGGGATTCATACCCTCCGACTTCGAGTACCATATTATGGTATCTTTCAATAAATATCTTCAGGGGTTCATCGTCTCCTTGCTTCATAAGCCTTAGTTCTCCAATTGTTTTTCTGGGGACACAAGCCCCCTTGAAGTGCGTATGAATGACTTTTCAGTTGTGTGAAGCTGCTGATGCTTCTTGGGGCCAGGCTTCTATACCATAGGATGGCCGGTCCGGCTAGAGTTAAGGGGAATACTTTGCAGAGATGGCGTCCCCTGTTACTCCTTGCACCTCCATTAGTAGGACGAAACCTTCAATGTGAGTTTTGGGATCGGTATGGCCCTGTATGGTGTCATGGTCGGCATGCTGAATCTTTTTTGGAAATTCTCTGATTTTATTTCTTCTGTGGGGGGGGGACTCATCTTGCCGTCCTGGACATCCCCTCTGTTTGCATTGGGATATACTCCCCATTTGATCAGCTCCTCCCGTAACCAAGATTTCATGTTGCTATCTTTGGTTCCGCCTCTGCGGTCTGCGGTCTCCTTTCTTTCTGTTATCCCGGGGGTGGTGCTTCTCGTGGCCGGTATCTTCTCGTACTTCTTCGTCATATTCTTTCTCCTTTCGCCGGGTGTTGCGAAGGCTATCATAGGAGGGGTCTGGTGACGATTTGTCACTCTCTTCCTCCCATGTGTCCTCGGTCTGGGAATCTCCCTGAACCACTACAGATCTTACCCTGTAAGGATCTCTCCTCCGGGGTCTGTCGTCCTCACTTATATCGACAATTCTCTTTCCTTCTGCTATGTCGTTCCTTCGTCGGCTAGTCCCGGCCTCGAATTTTCCATTGTGTGCTCCTTCTATCCTTTCCAACCGGTCTACTATGGTTTTTAGCAGAGTTTGGCTTTCCTCCCTTTCTTTCCTAAGGTTCTCCTCAATCTTCTCCATCCAATCTGCAGCCGAGCTCCCTGATGGTTGGTGGCTTCCGTCTTCCGCCATTGTCTTACTACGCGAGTTGCTTTTTGTTGAGTTCCCCACAGACGGCGCCAACTGTTGACGGCTGATTTTGGTCTCAGGGTAATATTGGATATCACTCCCGAGGAAATCCTCCCTCAATAGTGAATTTGTTTGGTTATGGGGGACCAAAGGCAAATTTAGCGAAAAACAGATAAACACACCAAACAACAAGGGGATTTAACGTGGTTCGGTGGATTTGGATCCGACCTACGTCCACGGACACAAAAAGATGGTACTTTTATTACTTAAACACTCTTCTTGGATCTCCACAAGTCAGAGCTTGAAGATTCAGATCACTAGTTTTTGTTGATGATTTGATGATGATTTTACACATACTATGCCCTCCTATTTATAGTAATACAGAAATCAGACTCCTATTTGCATAAGAAATCCTAGTTGAACTTAGTCTCTTCTCTTTTTGTAAGGATTCCTAATCCGATTCTCCCTTCTCTTTTCTTATTCCTTTTCGGATTCTGACTTCATTTCCTTGTGAGAGTAGGATAATCTGCTTATCTTATCCGCAAGAATAGGGCGTCGTCATCTTGAATACGTCTCGCCGTCTGGTCGGTCTTCATGAGGTCGGTCATGACAGTCTTTTATGCCGAGAGTGTTTATGCCGACCTTAAAGTGATCGGTCATCCGAACCAAAGTGGTCGGTCTTCACATGTTGTGGTCGGGTAGGCTTTAATGATCTCAACCAGTCAGGGAATTTACCCTTCTGTCCTCGTCATGCTGTCTTAAATGTTATAGTGCCTGAAAACACCATCAACATATACATCAAAATATTTGCTGCAATATTCTCCTCCATTATCTGTCCTTAAACACTTGATTTTATTTCTAGTTTCTACTTCAATTTGTGTTTTGAAGTTTTGAAAACTGGACAAATCAAATCTGACTTGTTTTTAATCGGTTATGCCCAAATCTTTAGAAAAATCATCAATAAATGATCAAAATATTTCACTTTCCCAGAGAGAACCGCGTTTCTCAAACATCAGAGTGAATCAACTTTTAAAAATGGTTTTTCTCGAGTAGTACTTGATTGCTTGAAATTTTTAATCTGTTTTGCTTACTCTAACACAATACTCACAAAACGGTAGATGATAAGTGTGGTTTATACCCATTTTTATGGTATTTTCAGATTATTATTTTGTTATAATTCGAGATATTTAATATCATTTATAATTTAATTTATGTTTTATTTGTAGGAGCATTAATATATGGATCGGGAAATAATTGCACGTGTTTTGGGAAGTTTCGGGAACACAAGACGAGCATAGGAGCATTGACGAATCAACAGGCGCCAGACGCCCAAATTCAATACACATCACAGATCAAAAGGCGCCTTGGCGCCCATTGCTTATACAAATTCCAGATAGAATGGCGCCAAGGCGCCATTGAAGTTGTTAAAGCGCCTTGGCGCCCCATAGATACAAACATTAGCGCCAAGGCGCCAATGAAGAATGCCAGGCGCCTTGGCGCCTCCCCAAACTGCAAACCTCATACATTTTACCGAGGATTTGGCGCCCATGTGCCAATTTGATAAGTCACGGCGCTGCGGGGGGGGGGAAACCTACACGTTCCAGGATTAAATTATTAGGGTTTTAATAATCCTAATGACAACCAAAGACTCCCAGCATCAACTATAAATATAACATTACATCCAACACTCAAGGGGAGGCTAATACAGAGCACAAAACACAGAAACCCATATTTCTAGAGACCCAAGGAGAGGATTGAAGAGCGATAAGAGGAGATTAAGGGCTGTAATATCCGGAGAGGAAGAGATTCAATTCGGGTTTTATCTTCTATTTCTTTCTAAAACTCTAATGATTTCCATTAGATTCGTGGCTTGATTATTTATTGTTTTTTTATCTTTTGTCATGAATACTCCTTAATTTTGGAGAACGATTGTAATCTATGCTCAAACCTGGTATTTTATTTATCAATTTTGTTATGAAGTTTTATTGATTTATTTATGTTTTTTTTGAGTTTAATGCTTCTTGATTGCTGGCACAATTTGAGATGATGAATGTTTAGAATCTATCACTCGAGAGAGGGGATTTTGAATAGATCTAGAGAATATAACCTAGGATTTTATAGAGTTTGAGAGAATCTGTAGTCCGTTGAAGTCGTTAATATAGAATCACAAAGCGTAACGAGTCGTTAAATACTGGATTTTGATAGAGATATCGAAGTCTATAGTTGATGATATTTTCACTCGGCACTCGAGAGAGGGAGTGGAATTTAGGAGTCTTGACTTATAAATAATATAACTGAACAAGATTAATTGGCATGACAAATACATAGGAGACAGCTAGGTGAAATCAGGATTCAGAATCTCTACTGTATTAGTTCCTCCTATTTTATTATTTTTATGTTTATTTATTTATGAAAACTTTATTATTTGTGTTTTCTAAATAAAGTTAGGATTATCAATTGTAGTAGTACTTAGTGCGAGTTAACGCCATCCCTGTGGGTTCGACACTCTTTCACTGATTTATACTAAAACTTGACACCGTACACTTGCGGTACGATATAAAAAATATCACAACAAGTTTTTGGCGACGTTGCAGGGGATTGTTTGTTTAATTCACATTAACACTACTATCAAGTAATCTTAGCTTTAATTTAGAATTTTATTTTTGTTTTTGTTTTATTTTTGTTTTTATTTCTTATTTTCTTTATTCCATTATTTTGTCTTAAGTTTTATTTTTGTTTTTATTTCTTATTTTTATTTTATTATTTTATTTTATTTTTTTATATTTTTTGACAAGGTGAGTTTGAAAAGAAGTAATGGCAGATCATGTTGGGCACTGATAGCTCAAGTATCGTCCCTCACGACTCGCCGAATGTGCAGTCCAAAAATTCCAATTGAGATAAAATATACATATCCTGGGGGACCATCTATGGATAAATTACAGCCTGTCAAGCTATCTTTTTCAAGTCATAAGAACCGGTGGATACCAAAGAAGAAAGCAGATGAGATTACTCGGTTCACTACTTTTAAACCACCATAACCATTTGGGTGGTTGCGTCTGGCTGAAGACGTTAAACTTAGCGCTTGCGGGGAGGCAACCCTTGCATTTGTTTATTATTATTTGTTTATTTTTAATTTTTATTTTATTGTGTGCTATTTATTAATTTGCATGTTATTTATACAGGTAGCACGAGACACATAAAGCCCGCGCAACCAAATTCTAACCGGCAAGAGTCTGATCAACTCCATGCACGGTAGTGTTGTTCCTCACTCTGGTTCTTTAATTTTTTTTATCTTACATTGAGGACAATGCAATTTTAAGTTTGGGGGTGTGTGCGTGTTACTTGTTATTTATTTACTTATTTGTTTAAAAAAAAAATTTAGTCTTTGATAGTAAAGCATAAATCCTGTGATGATATTTTTTGTTTATGAGTGAAATTTTAGAAACGATAAGTGCCCGATTTACTTTTATCTGATGCCTTGAATAAATGATCTATGTTAGACTCGTAAGCACTTAAAATAGGGTTTTAGCAGTAAAAACTTAAGTAGTTGACAAGGTGACTAGTTGAAGAAATTGCATGTCGATGAATGACCGTTTGCGTAGAATCGATCTCGATTGCTAGTGTTATGAAGTATGGTATAGCTAAAAAGAAAAATGTCTCTAAAGAAAGAAAATAAACCACCTATAACCGATAAGCGTGAAGCTACCCATGGGCGAGTGTTAGGACCACCATGAGGAGAATGCTACTTAAAGGGTAGGTGAGTTGAAAAAAAATATGAGTGCAAAATGAGAAAAACAAAAAGAGACAATAAAAGAAAAGAAAAATCATGTCATACTGAGCACAACATAAAGCAATTATAGAGCATAATTGAGATATCTAGGTTGGTTTGACCCATCGATTCTAATTTTTAAACGAAATCATTGAGTTAGCCTACTTATGAGTCAAGCTGTGAATGAACCTTTACACACACACACTGTGAGTCTAGCTTAGATAATTTATTCAAGAATTTAGATTTGAGTTGCAATTGCGTACTTTGAAGATTCTTTGATTTCATTTATAAGCTTTCTTTGAGGATATATTTATGTGCAACTATCGGGACTATGTTTTGTTATTTTTTTATATTTTTTGCATGATTGTGTGTGAATGACGTTTGTGGGTGTCGTCACTGTAAGCCCTCACGAGACTATAACTCGTCCACTAGGGCCGCCTAGGGGTTTAAAGGCTTGTTGCATACGCTAAATGCAATCGTGATCCCTACGAAAGTGGCTTAGTTAATTTAGTAATTTCTAATTATCTATTTGAATTTAGTTTTTATTTTATCTTTTGCTCGGGACTAGCAAAACCGTAAGTTTGGGGGTGTTTGATAAGTGTGGTTTATACCCACTTATTATGGTATTCTCAGCTTATTATTTTGTTATAATTCGAGATATTTAATATCATTTATAATTTTATTTATGTTTTATTTGTAGGAGCATTAATATATGGATCGGGAAATAATTGCACGTGTTTTGGGAAGTTTCGGGAACACAAGACGAGCATAGGAGCATTGACGAATCAACAGGCGCCAGGCGCCCAAATTCAATACACATCACAGATCAAAAGGCGCCTTGGCGCCCATTGCTTATACAAATTCCAGACAGAATGGCGCCAAGGCGCCATTGAAGTTGTTAAAGCGCCTTGGCGCCCCATAGATACAAACATTGGCGCCAAGGCGCCAATGAAGAATGCCAGGCCCCTTGGCGCCTCCCCAAACTGCAAACCTCATACATTTTACCGAGGATTTGGCGCCCAGGCACCAATTTGATAAGTCACGGCGATGCGGGGGAAACCTACACGTTCCATGATTAAATTATTAGGGTTTTTAATAATCCTAATGACACCCAAAGACTCCCAGCATCAACTATAAATATAACATTACATCCAACACTCAATGGGAGGCTAATACAGAGCACAAAACACAGAAACCCATATTTTTAGAGACCCAGGGAGAGGATTGAAGAGCGATAAGAGGAGATTAAGGGCTGTAATATCCGGAGAGGAAGAGATTCAATTCGGGTTTTATCTTCTTATTTCTTTCTTAAAACTCTAATGATTTCCATTAGATTCGTGGCTTGATTATTTATTGTTTTATCTTTTGTCATGAATTTACTCCTTAATTTTGGAGAACGATTGTAATCTATGCTCAAACCTTGTATTTTATTTATCAATTTTGTTATGAAGTTTTATTGATTTATTTATGTTTTTTTGAGTTTAATGCTTCTTGATTGCTGGCCACAATTTGAGATGATGAATGTTTAGAATCTATCACTCGAGAGAGGGGATTTTGAATAGATCTAGAGAATATAACCTAGGATTTTATAGAGTTCGAGAGAATCTGTAGTCCTTTGAAGTCGTTAATATAGAATCACAAAGCGTAACGAGTCGTTAACTACTGGATTTTTATAGAGATATCGAAGTCTACAGTTGATGATATTTTCACTCGGCACTCGAGAGAGGGAGTGGATATTTTAGGAGTCTTGACTTATAAATAATATAACTGAACAAAGATTAATTGGCATGACAAATACATAGGAGACAGCTAGGTGAAATCAAGATTCAGAATCTCTACTGTATTAGTTCCTCCTATTTTATTATTTTTATATTTATTTATTTATAAAAATCTTTATTATTTGTTTTCTAAATAAAGTTAGGATTATAAATTGTAGTACTTAGTGCGAGTTAACGCAATCCATGTGGGTTCGACACTCTTTCACTGATTTATACTAAAACTTGACACCGTACACTTGCGGTACGATATAAAAATATCACAACAGTAGACTAACCGCTTCCAAGCCTGAGAGTAGCTTTTGATTGACGAGAATGTTCATTCCTTGTTATGACATATGGTATAGTTTACGATGCCACAATATAGAAAGTTCCTCACCAGAAATCCAGTGATGTCACCGATGCAGTTGCTTCCTAAATCGAGTCTCCCAATAGCATATACAAGTTTGCTGAGATTTTTTCAGCTTTCAAGACTGTAAGTGCTCATTTCACCATATTTAATACCTCATTTTCAATAATGGAATTGTATCTGAGGTCATCTAATTGTCCAACTGAAAAAAGATTTTTCTTCATACCCACAATATGTAGAACATCTTGTACAGTGCGAATAGTATCGTAGTATATTTTTATTTTGATGGCTCCAATCCCAGCAATTTTCAAGGCATGATCTTTTCCTTGAAAAATCGATCCTCCAGAAACAGGTTCATAATGGCAGAACCATTCTCTCCTAGAGGTCATGTGCCATAGTGCTGTAAAATCAACCAATCATGCATCACATAGCTGTTTCTGCTATCATTGGATATCATTGCCACTTCACTGTAAAATGCGCCACCTTATTCAGAAGTACTTACAACACATCTCTGAGATTTTATTGCAACATGAGCTTTTTCTACACCTTTCTTCATATTCCAACAATCTTTCTTGACGTGCCCCTTCTTGCCATAATTGTAGCATTTAACATTCTTTTTATTTTTTGATTTCGATCTACCATGATTTTGACTCTCACTTAAGCCACGTTCCGTTAATCTACCTCTTGTCATCGATAATGCTTCTGTTTGTTGTGAACTAGATGATTTGTCTTCCTTATTATTATGCCTAGACTCATATTCTAGAGCAGCAGCTGCAACTTCGTCAAAGACTAGATTTCCAGTGACAACATTACTTGTTAAGTTGATCATACGAATCATGTGGATTTTGAAGTAGAATCTCCGCACGTTCATTTGTAGATATAATATAATCCAACACAGTAAGTTGGGAAAATAATGTATTGAAGTTGTTGATATGATCATTTATGGATGTGGACTCACTCATTCGAAGAGTGTAAAGTCTCATCTTCAAGAAGATCTTATTGTGTAGTGACTTGACCTCGTACAATTTAGTAAGTGTATTCCAAATCTCTTTTGCAGTCTTCTTCTCTGCAACGCTGGATAACACATAAGTTGCTTAGGGTAGATACAAGTTGCCCATAGCGTTGTCATCCATATATATCCTTCAATTTTTCATCATTCATTCCATATGGTCTCTCACCAATTACCGCTAAGCAATTGTATTTTCTCAAGATTGCTTTTATTTTAAGTTTCCATATGGAAAAATTATTTATGTTGAACTTCTCAATTTCGTACTTTCCTGCCATGTTTCTGATGACGATCAGCTTCTCACCTGAACCGGCTTTTACTATTTCATCGTGAATATTCTTATACGTGAATAGTACCATATACATTAATAGTATTGTACCGTATATGTGAACAATCTCCGTGAATAGTCTCCGTGAACAGTAATTTTGAACCTGAAGCTCCGATACCACTATTAATGGATTGTAGGCTGAAGGTGGCACGCAAGTAAAGTAAAATTGAGAACAATTGTTAGTTTAGGAGGTTTAGCCTACCATATAATAGTATTATAATAATAATTAGGAGGCTTAACCTATCATAAATATTAATAATAAAAATAAAGAAATGAGACACAGATTTAACGTAGTAAAACCATCAATGTGGAGGAAACATCCACAGAAAAATATAGAAGGATTTCACTATTGTGGAAAGAATTTTACAATTTCTCTATAAACACAAAGAGTGAACAATCTCACACTCTCTTAGAATATGAGAATTACAACTCTCTCACAAACTCTTAAAAAGAAACGATAGTTTTCTCTCTTAGAATACATAGGACTTGGTTTAGAATGGAATGAAGAAAATAATGAAATAAAACATCTATTTATTTGCATGAGATTCACTGTGCAAATCGTGAATTTTATTTTTTTATTATTTTCTTTTATGCATGTGAAATCCACTCACATAATTAATAAATTTTTTATATATTTATTTGTAATTATTATGTATTTAATTCAATGCACCTTTTAGTATTTTTCACTTTAAGCACCGAAATGTGCTTAACAATGTACACGAATTGTCGAAGAAAACTTATATGCTCTAACTCATCTTATGATATAACACACACACGATTAACATTAAACAAAATATAATGAAAAAAATAGTGGAATTGGTGATATTAAATATTGAATTGGCCTGAATTTCTCTTCAACTATATATTGGCACTGAGGTCTAAAGATGTCAGATAAATAATTACTTACTAAAATTACTGCTTTGATGTGGTCTGTACTTAAGGAAGAATCAAGATCACCATGCTCTTGAATTTTCAGTAGTACATCAACCAAATCGTGTTGTTCTTGGCTCTTTTTCTTTCGCTTCTTGTGACTGTTGATAATGTTTTCAATTATTCTGTCGGATTCTTGATGCAGCCTATCCACGTAAGACCTGCTTCCACTAAGCCAATGCAGCAATCCAATGGATGGAAACATATCTGCAATATTTAAACCTGACAACACTTTTATTGCTTCTTTAATAAATGAGACAAATGCTTCTTGCTCTGTGGATTTATTGCCAAAAGCTGCCCTTGAAGTGATACCATACAGCAATGAATAAACTTTCTCTGTTAAGTTAATCACTGATCCTCCATTCGTAGAGAATCCAATTAATGAGATTAGACAACTCTTCTTCCCTTACTGATTGAAAAGATTGGACTCTTTTCGCGCTTAAAAGCTCAGATACACATATTTTTCGTAGTTGTGCCCAGCGTTCACGGTACGGTGAAAAGATTACATCACTGTAATCATAAGTTATGATTTGTGAAGCTAGAAAATGAGGCCTTGATGCAAAGATAACATCATGGGTCTTCATAACTTCTTTGGCGACTTGCGGGGAAGATATAACAATGGTGGGAACTTCTCCAAGCTGCAGGAGCATAAGAGGTCCATATTTCTTGGCCAAGTTTCTTAGCACATGATGGGGTAGAGAGCCAGCAAGCTGGTGCAAATTTCCGATGAGAGGTAATTTCCATGGCCCTGGTGGTACGTTTGAAACTTTGTTATTACTTGTTTTGGAATTCTTCACTAGTTTCAGAAAAGCAAAGAGAAAGAGAACAAAGGCGGCCAAAAGGATAGATGAGAATCCAGGAAGCTCCATGTAAAGTGAAATGGATAGCGGGGGATTTCAGTACTGCTAGCTTGTTATCTGTTGGTCTTTCATTCATTCATAATATCTTGAATTTGGATATAGATAGATTGTTGGAGTTACAAGCACCACAAATTAAAAAATAAAAATATCGGCCGCAATAGTTTATTATTATATTTGCGGGGTATCCTGTATTTTACTCCTCCAAGAATTTACCACGTGGATAAGAAAATAGTTCCGGAGAAGTACAATTTCCAGAAAAGAAAAATTTCAACGATATCCGGAGAAATATAAATTCCATTCTAAAATAAGCTAAAAAGAATGTTCTTTAGTATTAGAAACCGAGAGTTGAAAAAAAATATATTAACCAACAACTGGTTGGTTGAGTGGTAGCTGGCTCAATCTTAGGAGGCTTGATTGGGTATGCTTCCTAGTTCGAGTCCCGCTAGAGTCACCATCGTTGGGAGGACCATACTGTACAGCTCTCGGTCCGAATCTGGATTAGTCAGGCCCAATATGGCACTGGATATCGGGTGGGGAACCAAAAAAAAATATTACTTTTCTTGATTTCAATATAAATTATAAAGTGTCTTTATATACGCATTACAAAATGATCAATATTAATTACATATCAACTAACAACTAACATTAATATCATATCTATCAATATTAATACATATCAACTAACAACTAGGGGTGGCAAAACGAATCAACGAATCGAATTTGTATCGAATCTTAAACGAATCGAATCAAAATGTGATGGATTCGTATTCGATTCGTTTATTAAACTAATCCTAATATCATGATTCGTATTCGATTCGTTTAATAAACGAATCGAATACAAATATCGTTTATTCGTTTAGTCAATGATATTATTTAATAAAATAATTTACCACACTTGATTTAGATTAATTCTTCTTAAATATATACATATGAAATATGTAATTTATTTATTTACTAAAAATACATCACCAAATATCGAAAAATATTACTTTTTCTATGATAATTAGCTATAATTTCTCGAATCTTAATTGAAAATTAACAAGAACTATTAAATAAAAATAAAAAAACGAATCCTAAACTAATAAACGAATCAATGAGCTTAAATTCGTATTCGATTCATTTAATGAACGAATCGAATCGAATTGACCCATTTATTAAACGAATCCATTTTTTAAAACATGTATTCGCTTTAAAGCGAATCGAATCAAACGAATCCTGACCAAAATTGTCACCCCTACTAACAACTAACATTAATATCATATCTTTGACATCCCCTCAAATTCAAAATGGTAGTGAGGAAACCAAATTGAGTTTGGAAGCGAGGGTTGTATAACGGTCAGGAAGAAAAGACTTGGTGAAGATATCGGCTATTTGATCATCGGAGCGTAAATACACTTGTTTGGAGACAGTGATAATGAGATAAGACCTGTTTGGAGACAGAGACAATGAGATAAGACCTGTTTGGAGATAGGGACAAAGAAATAAGACTTGTTTGGAGACAGAGACAATGAGATGTACAGAGATCGAAACTTAAGCGTCTGATACCATGTTAGAAACCGAAATAGGAGAGTTGAAGAAAAATATACTACTTTTCTTGATTTCAATATGAATTATAAATTGCTTTTATATAGGCATTACAAAATGATTAATATTAATTACATATCAACTAACAATTAATATTAATATCATATCTATCAATATTAATTACATATCAACTAACAACTAACATTAATATTATATCTATCAATATTAATTACATATCAACTAACAACTAACATTAATATCATATCTTTGACATTTAGAAATATTTTGAGTATCATGATGAGATTCTTATCTAAAGATAAACAAAGCAAAGGTATAAAGGTGATAAGTATGATTTATATCCACTTATTCATACATTTTTGTCTTATTATTTTATTAGATTTTGTGTCATTTTATGTGTTTCATAGTTTATTTTATATTTTATTGATATGAAGCATTAGAGTATGGATTTTGGGGTAAAAGGTCGTGTTTTGGAAGCTTAAAGTTACAAAAGAAGCAAGCAGAAAAGGAAAATACACAAAAACCACACATCATGGCCGAGACTAGGGCGTTGCGACGTAATTTTTGGTGTCATGATGCCACCAGCCATGAAGAACACACATGTTTGCCCGAGCATGTTGTGTCGCGACACCACATCTGGCATCGCGACACCTCAGACGATTTTCAGACTTTAGGAAATCTATTTTCTACACTCACAATGACTCTCCGGGATTTCCTATAAATACATAATGCGTCCAAAATCCTAGAGGAGAGAATTAGACACGACAAAACACATAATTTAGAGAGATCCATTAAGGGTATTGAAAAGTGTCAAAAGAATATTAATGTGATGACGCCCGAAGACGAAGAGATTCGATTCGGATTTTATCTTTTAGTTTATTTCTTCAAACTCTTATGATGTTCAATATGTTCTTGACTCCATTTTCATTGTTCTTTTATCTAGTCATAAACTAATTTTCTTATTGGCATTGATCGGTTGGTGCGCAATCCCAGAATAATTATCATCAATGACCGGCTTAAAGTAATCTCGGATTGCCATATGACGCTGGTTGTTCTCTCTATTTTCAGCTGTCATTGCTTCTTTTCAATCCTCTTTTCTTTCATCAATCTCCTCGTTGTTCTCTCTATTTCAGGATCAAACAAGAGCGAATCGAGACTTGTAGATCTTCGCATTCACTGTTAAGCACAAAAAGAAAGAAATAATAAAATAAAAATAAATTTAACTTAAAGTTAATGTTAATGTTACTTGTAATAGTATTAATGTGAATCAGATTAAACAATCTCCGACAACGGCGCCAAAAACTTATTGCGAGATTATTGTACTGCAAGTATACGATGTCAAGTTTTAGTAAAAAATAAATAAAAGTGTCGAGCCCATAGAGATTGAAATCAAATTCACACTGAGTAATATAATTAATAAACTTAACTTTAAATTAAATCGATTTCTAAATAGGACTTGGAATTTGTAGGCTTTATGAAGGTTATAATCTTTCAAGGACAAGTTAAAATTTGGATAAAATATCAAGATTACACTTCCAACATGTAAAGTTGTCAAAACAGTGTCTATCACCGTATGTTGGTATTTTATATACCTGGTATCCACTAAAACAAAGTTGATAATAACTGGTAATCTTCTCATATTATGGAGGGTAAGAGCAAATCGGACTGCGCCAAGGTGAAGATTGGTATATCTTTCTCTTTTCCATATAGATATTAACTCTGAAGGGATTTCAAGAGTGACATATTGTTCAGATGATATTGCTGATGGGCAGATATGGAACCTCTAAGGTCGGATCAGTGCACTGCGCAGCGAAAAATGGGTCTAACCCATGGATATCAAGCATGGATGTAATTTTAAAATATTTAATTAAATATTATATTCCATTACGAGTATATAGGAAAAAACCAGGATTGAATCAGAGTCCGGAAGCTCAAGAGCGAACGAAAATAAAATTCAGTGTATGTAGCGCGCGACGCGAGCGCCACAGTGCACGCGCGCACTGTGCGCGCACTGCACAGTTCATTTTTTTTATTTGTTTTCTAAAAACTCCTTCAAGTCTCTGTTTCCAGAGAGCTGAAGGCAATAGGGTCTTCTATCATAATTGCTTTCAACCTTCTCTAAAGACTTTTAAAAACACCCAAAATTAATTTTAACATAAAAACCAACATCAACACATGTTATAGAATATAAATCAAGTTTTTCAAACTATCAAATATTTTTACAAAAACATAAATTTATTTTATATACGCACTTGCATAAATTTTGAATCCAAAATACAAATCAAATTAGAATCCCACAATGAAGTGACTCGTGAATAATTCTAGGTCATTCAAATGTGGCCAAGTGATTCTAGAATGGTAGCCTTAGCTCTAAGCTATTATCTAGAGTTCCAAACTCTAATTTTATGTCTATGTCTAACATAAATATTTTGACCCAATTACAAGCATATTGTGTTTATACTTCCAAAACATTCTAACACAATTAATTAGCCTAATTTCAACATTATGTATCTAATACATAATTCAACACTATATGTCTCACTGATGAAAAATATAGCTTTTGGAGAAGATCAAACTTACCTAGCAATGTTGATTCAAATATCCAATCTTTTTATCCTTGTTGAAATGTTTGGACAACTTCCAAGGATTAGCAAGCTTGACTCCAATATTCAATCTTGATTCCAATGCTAGCAAGCTTCACCCCAAGATCCAATCTTGATTTCTCCTAAATGAAATGTTATACAGACCTCACAAAGTTTCTCTAAATATTTCTCTAACTTATGCTAATTTCTATAATTCTTGATTTTATTTAGCTTTCTTAAGCTTTTGCTTTACTTAATTAAAATATTCCTAAAACTTGCTATTTATAGCAAAACTTAGGCAATTTTTAATTTATAAAAGTTGTAATCAACTTTTATGTGGGCTTAATCTAATTTTTCCAAATATGTATAATTAGGTGTAACTAATCTTCATTGTCTAACACTTTGATTTAATCCAATTAAATCAAAACAATGATTATGAAATGGATTAGTTAAATATTTTCCACTTTGATTTAATCTAATTAAATCAAGCAAAAATCACTTATTATTACATACTTACAGTTACCATAATATCCTCAAATGGTAGAGATAATTATGATTTTATAATTAAGTACTTGTGTAATTATTGAATTAATCCAATTAATCCAATTAGGTCAAAGTAAATAATCAATGTTATCCAATAACACTTGATTATCTTAGTTGATAATTATAATATCGAATATTATCTTTTATCAAAATTAATCGGCTACCCAAGTGCTCAACGAGTACACTTCATATTGTGACTCTCTAAGTTCAGACATGTTCTTCATATAAGCCTAGCTAATATGTACGCAATTCGGCCACCTCTGCATTCACGAAGAACACGAACGACCTTTTTCTGAACTATACAAGTCGAGGTCATCACATATGTTTAACAATCTCACCATCATAGGCTATTCGAGTTGTGCTTAGGAAACATAGAATACACTGTCAAGTTTCTGAGGCGCACATCTCATGTCGACATGTCCACAATTCTTCATAACTGATATGATCCACCCTAGTGATCGACTTTGGCCAAAGCTTTAAAAATCGTGACTTTATTCACATGGATACCTAAACCTCTTATGGTACACATACGGGCCGACGAATCCTATCTTGCTTGGCATTTGATTACTGAGTGCATCAGTTCACACCCAATGAACATCTAGAGGCTATACCATAAAAGATTTCTGACATACATGGTCAAAATGTGGAGGATCTCATTCAAAATCAATGTTATCCTATAATCAAAGGATTACATATGCTACTCGACTCGAGGACATTCCTCTTGACGGTGGTGTGTACTGTTGGAAACCGTTTCCTCTTGCGCGGCGGAAGTTGCGGATGTGGTGGCACCGGATCTTTAAAATTTTCTCTGCCTTCTCCTTTGTTGAAGTCGAACTCCATCAAACTCTTGATGAATTTCCTTTGAGATCCTACCGTAGAATCAACCACTCAATCTTCTGAGCTATATCTCGAAACCAACAAACCGAAGTGTGAGCTTCACTCACAAAGATCAACCTCTAAACTTTTTAGAGAATTTGATAATGTCACAAACTCTTTTGGCTTTAGAAAGATGAGATGAAGAAGATCAAGTATCTTGTTCACTCTTGTTTTTCCTTTCAAATCTCAACAATTGAGAATAAGAATTTTCTCTCAACTATTGAAGAAAAATTCCAAGTGTTTTTGTATTTCTCTCTACCTCTCTCAAAGTTGTGTCAAAAACTAGAAAACTTTCAAAAAGAAAATCTTTTTATCACTCAACCTTTGAGTGGGAATGGTAGAGAAAATCCACTCAAGCCATTCCACCAACTTCCACTTATTCTTTGAAAGTCTGTACTTTCCCATCTATTCCTCTTTTTCTTTTGTAGATCCACTTGCAACCTATGGGTTTTACTCCATTAGGTTGGTCCACAAGTTCCCAGACTGAGTTAGAGTACATGGACTCCATCTCAAGGTTCATGGCTTTGAGCCATTCTTCTTTATCAGTATCATTCATTGCACTACGATAGGTCAATGGATCATCTATACCATCACAAAATGCAACAACTTGCACCTCACCATTTCCTAGATAGCGTTCAGGTTGTCTTACAACCCTCCCACTGCGTCTAGGTGGCATGGTATTCTGATAAACTTGCATCTGACTTTCAGATGCTGAAGGTGTTATGTCTTTGTCAACATTTGACAATGGTTTACTGGTGGTACCAGCAAGTAACTCCTCAAGTAACACTTTACTTCGAGGTTTGAATTCTTTACTTTATTATCTTCTGGATTATAAAATAATCCACCCCTAGTTTCCTTAGGATAGCCTACAAATAGGCACACATGTGAACGTGGTTCCAACTTAGTAGTCTTGTTCTTTAGCACATGTGCTGGACACCCTCATATGCGGAAATGTCGCAAACTAGCTTTACGACCACTCCACAACTCTAAGGGAGTCTTAGGAATAGACTTAGAAGGAACTACATTCAGGATATACATTGATGTTTCCAATGCATACCCCCAGAATGAACTAGGTAGAGTGCTATAACTAAACATTGATCTCATCATGTCTAGTAGGGTTCGATTTCTCCTTTCTGCAACACCGTTTTGTTGTGGTGTTCCAGGTGCTGTGAGGTGTGAAACAATTCCATGCTCAACTAATAATTCCTCGAAATTTTTATCAAGGTATTCACCTCCACGATCTGATCGTAGAATTTTGATGCTTTTACCTAACTGGTTCTCAACCTCAGCACGATATTCTTTGAACTTTTCAAATGTATCTGACTTGTGCTGCATTAGATAAACATACCCATATCTAGAATAATCGTCAATGAAAGTGACGAAGTATTCATAACCACCTCGTGCCTTACATTCATCGGTCCGCAAACGTCCGAATGTATTAGCTCAAGTGGTTCTTTGGCTCTTATCCCTTTTCCAGTAAAAGGTCTCTTAGTCATTTTGCCTTCTAAACAGGATTCGCAGACAGGTAAAGTACCGAGTTTTAACTGATTTAAAACTCCGTTCTTAATTAGTCTATCTATCCGATCAAGGTTAATGTGACCAAGTCTAAGGTGCCATAAATAGGTATCATCATGAGAAATCTTTTGCCGTTGATAAGTGTGGTTTATACCCACTTATTATGGCATTCTCAGCTTATTATTTTGTTATAATTCGAGATATTTAATATCATTTATAATTATTTTTATGTTTTATTTGTAGGAGCATCAATACATGGATCTGGGAACAATTGCACGTGTTTTGGGACCATACGGGAGCATAGGACATAAGACAGGAGGAACATGGGAGAAATTCATCACACCAGCCAAGATCCAGAGAGATGGGCGCCATGGCACCCATCAATCACAAATGAGTGGCGCCATGGCGCCACCCAATTACAAAACAAGGCGCCATGGCGCCATTCACATATAAACATTGGCGCCATGGCGCCAATGGTAAATTGAAAGAAATAACGGCGCCGTGGCGCCCAAATTCAATACATTTTCCAGAGGCCAAAGCGCCACGGCGCCAGTTGAATTAAATGTAAAGGCGCCGCGGCGCCTTCCAAAACACAAACTCATACATTTTCCCGGAAGTTCTGCGCCGCGGCGCCCACTTACACAATGATCCGGAAGAAAACCTACACGTTCCAGGATTCACTTTTTAGGGTTTTTAATAATCCTAATGCCACCCAAAGACTCCCAGACTCAACTATAAATATAACATTACATCCAACACTCAAGAGGGAGGCTAATACAGAGCACAAAACACAGAATACACATTTTTAGAGATCCAAGGAGAGGATTGAAGAGCGACAAGAGGAGACAAAGGCTGTAATATCCGGAGAGGAAGAGATTCAATTCGGGTTTTATCTTCTTATTTCTTTCTTAAAACTCTAATGATTTCCATTAGATTCGTGGCTTGATTATTCAATGTTTTATCTTTCGTCATGAATTTACTCATTAATTCTGGAGAATGGTGTAATTGATGCTTGAACCTTGTATTTCGTTTATCAGTTTTGTAATGAAGTTTTATTAATTATTTATATTCTTTTGAGTTTAATGCTTCTTGATTGCTGGCCACAATTGAAGATGATGAATGTTTAGAATCTATCACTCGAGAGAGGAGATTTTGAATAGATCTAGAGAATATAACCTAGGATTTTATAGAGTTCGAGAGAATCTGTAGTCTTTTGAAGTCGTTAACATAGAATCACAAATCGTAATGAGTTATTAACTATTGGATTTTTATAGAGATATCGAAGTCTATAGTTGATGATATTTTCACTCGGCACTCGAGAGAGGGAGTGAATATTTTAGGATCTTGACTTATAAATAATATAACTGAACAAAGATTAATTGGCATGACAAATACATATGAGACAGCTAGGTGAAATCAGGATCCAAACTCTCTATCGTATTAGTTCCTCCTATCAAAATATTTTTATATTTTATTTATTTATTAAAAATCTTTATTATTTATCGTCTAAATAAAGTTAGGATTATCAATTGTAGTACTTAGTGTGAGTTAACGCAATCCATGTGGGTTCGACACTCTTAACTCATATTTATACTAAAACTTGACACCGTACACTTGCGGTACGATATAAAAATTATCACAACAAGTTTTTGGCGCCGTTGCCGGGGATTGTTTGTTAATTCACATTAATACTACTACCAAGTAATTTTAGCTTTAATTTAGATTTTTATTTTTATTTTTATTTTTAGTTTAAACTTGTTGTGTTTAATTTTTATTTTTATTTTGTTTATTGATTTTTATTTTTCTTTTGGTGCTTCAGTGAATGCGAAAAGCCACAAGTCTCAATTCGCTCCTGTTTGATCCTGAAATAGAAAGAACTGCGAGGAGACTAAGAAAAGAAAGGAAAATCGAAAAAGAAGCAATGGCAGCTGAAAACATAGAGAACAACCCACGCCATGTGGCAATCAGAGATCACTTCAAACCGGTCATTGATGATATATGCTCTGGGATTGCCCATCAACCAATCAACGCCAACAGTTTTGAGTTAAAACCTGCATTGATCAATATGGTACAAAGGAATCAGTTTGGGGGTTCAGCTGTAGAGGATCCCAACTTGCACTTAAGGATGTTCCTGGAGATCGCAGATACCATAAAAGTAAATGGCGTGAGTAAAGAGGCTATCAGGCTACGCTTATTTTCATTCTCTTTACGGGATAAAGCGTGGGATTGGCTGCAATCAATACAGACAGGGAGTATCATGACATGGCAGGATATGGCCACAAAATTTCTTGAGAGATTCTTTCCACCAGCTAAATCAGCTCAACTGAGGGCAGAAATCAGTGTATTTAAGCAGCTGGAAACTGAGACTTTGTATGAAGCATGGGAGCGCTTTAAGGATTTACTACGAAGATGCCCACATCATGATTATGCAGATTGGGTCCAGATTCAGTTGTTCTATAATGGGTTAAATGGTCCGAATAGGACTGTGGTTGATGCAGCAGCTGGGGGAGCTCTATTCAGGAAATCAGCTGAGGAAGCGCGCAATTTATTGGAAGAAATGGCCATTAACCATTATCAATGGCCAAGTGAACGCGCTACGGTAACCAAAGTGGCTGGGATTTATGAAGTAGACCCTCTTGTGGCACTTACAGCTCAGATTTCCACCTTGGCCACTCAAGTAGCAGCCCTGAAAAAACCACGAGTATCATCTATTGAATCAGCGGCAGCTACAAATATGCAGTTAGTGGAAGGAAACCCGAACATTGAACAAGTCCAATATGTTAACAATCGGAACTTCAACAGCTATAGAGGAATCTTATGCCTAACCGTTATCATCCAAACCTGTCATATGCTAACACAGAGAACTTTGCAACCTTCTTCTGGTTTTGACTATAAAAAGGATGAGCAGAAATCTTCCTTAGAAGATTTCGTGAGCACGTTTGCTGCTAGTACTTCAGAGAGATTTGAGAAGACTGAGTCAAGGCTAAACAATATTGAGATACACATGGAAAATATGGAGGCTACAATGAAGTCTTTAGAAACACAAATTGGGCAGATTGCATCCTCCATAACCAAGCAGCAGTAGGGGCATTTGAATAAACTGTCACAGCCGCCAAGCTATCTTTTTCATGTCAAAGCAGTCAGTGGATACAAAAGAAGAAGCTACCATGACCACCATTTGGGTGGTTGCGTCTGGCTGAAGACGTTAAACTTAGCGCTAGCGGGGAGGCAACCCTTGCATTTCTTTTATTATTATTTTCTTACTTTTTTTATTTTATTTTATTGTGTGCTATTTATTTATTTGCATGTTATTTATGCAGGTAGCATGAGACACACAAAGCCCGCGCAACCAAATTCTAACCAGCAAGAGTCTGATCAACTCCATGCACGGTAGTGTTGTTCCTACTCTTGTTCTTTAAATTTTTATCTTACATTGAGGACAATGCAAATTTTAAGTTTGGGGGTGTGTGCATGTTGCTTACTTGTTATTTAGTTGTTTAAATTTTGAAAAAAAAAAAAATTGTTTCAGTCTTTGATAGTAAAGCATAAATCCTGTGATAATATTGTTTGTTTATTTGTGAAATTTTAGAAACGATAAGTGCCTAATTTACTTTTATCTGATGCCTTGAATATTTGATCTATGTTAGACTCGTAAGCACTCAAAAATAGGTTTTTAGCAGTAAAACTTAAGTAGTTGACAAGGTGACTAGTTGACGAAATTGCATGTCGATGAATGACCGTTTGCTTAGATATCTATCTTGATTTGCTAGTGTTATGAAGTATGGTATAGCTAAAAAGAAAAATGTCTCTAAAGAAAGAAAATAAACCACCTATAACCGATAAGCGTGAAGCTACCCATGGGCGAGTATTAGGACCACCATGAGGAGAAATGCTACCTTAAAGGGTAGGTGAGTTGAAAAAAAAAAAGTGCAAAAATGAGAAAAGAAAAAAAGAGACAAGAAAATAAAAGAAAAACCATACTATACCGAACACAAAATAAGGCAATTACAGAGCATAATTGAGATATCTAGGTTGGTTTGACCCATCGATTCTAATTTTTAAACGAAATCATTGAGTTAGCTTACTTAAGATCAAAGCTGTGAATGAACCTTTGCACACACACACCGTGAGTCTAGCTTAGATAATTTATTCGAGAATTTGGATTCGAGTTGCAATTGCGTACTTTGAAGATTCTTTGATTTCATTTATAAGCTTTCTTTGAGGATAAATTTTATGTGCAACTATCGGGACTATGCTTTTATTTTATTTTATATTTTTGCATGATTGTGTGTGAAAGACATTTGTGGGTGTCGTCACTGTAAGCCCTCACGAGACTATAACTCATCCACTAGGGCCGCCTAGGGGTTTAAAGGCTTGTTGCATATGCTAAATGCAATCGTGATCCCTACGAAAGTGACTTAGTTAATTTAGTAATTTTTATTTGTTATTTGAATTTAGTTTTTATTTTATCTTTTGCTCGGGACTAGCAAAACCTTAAGTTTGGGGGTATTTGATAAGTGTGGTTTATACCCACTTATTATGGCATTCTCAGCTTATTATTTTGTTATAATTCGAGATATTTAATATCATTTATAATTTATTTTATGTTTTATTTGTAGGAGCATCAATACATGGATCTGGGAACAATTGCACGTGTTTTGGGACCATACGGGAGCATAGGACATAAGACAGGAGGAACAGGGGAGAAATTCATCACACCAGCCAAGATCCAGAGAGATGGGCGCCATGGCACCCATCAATCACAAATGAGTGGCGCCATGGCGCCACCCAATTACAAAACAAAGGCGCCATGGCGCCATTCACATATAAACATTGGCGCCATGGCGCCAATGGTAAATTGAAAGAAATAACGGCGCCGTGGCGCCCAAATTCAATACATTTTCCATAGGCCAAAGCGCCACGGCGCCAGTTGAATTAAATGTAAAGGCGCCGCGGCGCCTTCCAAAACACAAACTCATACATTTTCCCGGAAGTTCTGCGCCGCGGCGCCCACTTACACAATGATCCGGAAGAAAACCTACACGTTCCAGGATTCACTTTTTAGGGTTTTTAATAATCCTAATGCCACCCAAAGACTCCAGACTCAACTATAATATAACATTACATCCAACACTCAAGAGGGAGGCTAATACAGAGCACAAAACACAGAATACACATTTTTAGAGATCCAAGGAGAGGATTGAAGAGCGACAAGAGGAGACAAAGGCTGTAATATCCGGAGAGGAAGAGATTCAATTCGGGTTTTATCTTCTTATTTCTTTCTTAAAACTCTAATGATTTCCATTAGATTCGTGGCTTGATTATTCAATGTTTTATCTTTCGTCATGAATTTACTCCTTAATTCTGGAGAATGGTGTAATTGATGCTTGAACCTTGTATTTCGTTTATCAGTTTTGTAATGAAGTTTTATTAATTATTTATATTCTTTTGAGTTTAATGCTTCTTGATTGCTGGCCACAATTGAAGATGATGAATGTTTAGAATCTATCACTCGAGAGAGGAGATTTTGAATAGATCTAGAGAATATAACCTAGGATTTTATAGAGTTCGAGAGAATCTGTAGTCTTTTGAAGTCGTTAACATAGAATCACAAATCGTAATGAGTTATTAACTATTGGATTTTTATAGAGATATCGAAGTCTATAGTTGATGATATTTTCACTCGGCACTCGAGAGAGGGAGTGAATATTTTAGGATCTTGACTTATAAATATATAACTGAACAAAGATTAATTGGCATGACAAATACATATGAGACAGCTAGGTGAAATCAGGATCCAAAATCTCTATCGTATTAGTTCCTCCTATCAAAATATTTTTATATTTTATTTATTTATTAAAAATCTTTATTATTTATCGTCTAAATAAAGTTAGGATTATCAATTGTAGTACTTAGTGTGAGTTAACGCAATCCCTGTGGGTTCGACACTCTTAACTCATATTTATACTAAAACTTGACACCGTACACTTGCGGTACGATATAAAAATTATCACAACAAGTTTTTTGTTTTAGATCTTTCAATCTTAAACATTTCAGTATTAAGCAGTGAATCATGCATTAACGGTCTTAATACATATAGATTATTTTCAGAGTTTCCTGTGCATATATTTAATCCGTTTCTACTAATAATAACTGACTTATTATTAAACGAAATAGAAAAACCATGTTCCATAAGTTTTGTAACAGAAATCAAATTCCTGCGAAAACCAGGAATATATAGCACACCATTTAAACATAAATAACTATTATTAAAGTTTAACTTGGAATCTCCCACTGCTTTTGCTGAAACAACATCCCCTGTCCCAACTCTCATGGTGAAGCTACCTTCAGAAAGGTCCCTCCATGAGTCAAGTAGCTGCAAAAAACAACAAACATGGTTAGTGGCACCAGAATCAATAATCCAAGCAGATTTATCATCCTCCACTAAAAGAGACTCAATAACAAGTAAATCATATTTACCTGAGTTTTTCTTCTCTTTAAGCTCGGCAAGGTATTTTGGACAATTCCTTTTCCAATGCCCTTGTTGTTCACAATGGAAACATTTTCCTTTGGCATTGGTTCCTTTGGAGCTTTTGTTGTTCTTCTTTTTCATTGGTTTTGCCTTTGCCTTCCAATTGCCTTTCTTCTTCTTCTTTGCAGATTTAGAAGATTCGGCAACATTTGCCTTAGCATTGGTCTTACGAGGACCGTTCATAACGTTCTCGTAATTGGTGAGCTCATTTAGCAGTTCAGTCAACATAAAAGTCAATTTATTCATAGAACAATTGCTTTTAAACTGCAGGAAACTCTTCGGAAGGGTTTCCATGATCATTGTCACCTGGCTTTGCACATTGATACGTGCTCCATGGGTTTCAGCCATATTAAGATGAGCCATCATCCTTAACACATGGTCTCGGACTGATGTGCCTTCCTTCATTCTAGCGGTCAATACAGAGGCAATTGCTTCATGTTGTTGCCAGTCTGAAGGTTGCCCAAACATGTTCTGTAATGACTGCATAATCATTGATGCTGTCGCCATAGGCTCATGCTGTGCAGCAAGAACCTCAGATATGGATGCTATCAAATAGCTATGGGCTTTCTCATCAGCTTTAATCCAATTATTATAGGCATTACGTGCAGCTCTGCCAGCATTAGGTGCTGGCTTAGGAGGACATTCCTATATTAGGACAAATTTAAGGTCTTCGTAGACCAAGATAGCATTCATGTCACTTTTCCATTTAACATAATTATCCCCGTTTAATTTTTCTTGTTGTTTGATTATTGAGATTATTGCAGATGCCATGGTTGAAAAATAATAAAACGCTCATTCAATCATTCATTCATTGCATATTGAAATTGTCAAACATTTAGGCATAAAATTAAACATGATGCATGATCAATGTATTATGAATTAGAAACCTAAAAGAATTACTATGCCACGGTTATCTATCATCCCACAAATAAGTGCCGTCGTAGGGTAGGTCAAGTATTCGCATGATAGATTGAGACATTCTTAATTGATTAATATATCTGAAATAACTCTTATTCCTATATTAATCAACTACAGTTATTTTGATCAAGGAAGCTATGATTAACAACTTAACCTTTCCTTTGTGAGTGTGACCCATTATTTCGGAACCCTTGGACTTAACTAGTGAAGTGCCGCCGTAGGGTAGGTCAAATCACCAAATACATCTAGAGTCCCTATCCTTTCAGAATCCAAACCTGATATTGACCCAATAAGGACACCATCCGTAGGGGGACAGGAACAAAGCTGCCACAAGGCGCCTATTGAATCTCACGTTTTTGGATAACAATGGAGATCATGGGATATATAGTGGTATACCCCTCTCCCACTCACTATTTGAAGTTTAAGGTTTCTATCTCACTAGTTTCTAATGTATCAAGATTATGCTCGGCTAAAACATATCTTTATAAATACTAGTGGATTATTAGTGATCTAACCAATTTTAACACTTAAAATTTTATTCACTAATACTTATTAGTCTCTACTAATCATTAACTTAATTAAACTAATTTAATCAAGTTTGCTTAAGTGATCTAATCAATTTTAACAATTAAAAAATTAGTTCACTTATAGGTTTTTTAAAATTTTAGAATTCAACTAATGGACTATATTTCATTAAACCATTTAATGGATAAAAGTACGTTATTTACTCCAAAGGTACGTGGAATTGTATCCCAAGTGCAAACCAAATTACCGTCCATTCGGAAGTGGCTATGGAATTTATATCCGGGTTTCCATCCGATATACCAAGGAAAATAATGTACTCATAATGTCCATTTGTTCTTAAACTTGAATTCCTAATTTTTAAACCTTTAAACCAATTAATCTTATTAATTCATTTACATGCATCTTATATTCTAATTTAACTTTTAAATTTACATAAAATCATATTTTATGACTTGAATATCATGCATGTCTACATGTTATGGCATGTGAAAATGCAAGAGTAGGCACTTTAGGCTATATGACATGTTAATAAACAATTTAAAACACATATATATGCCCAGGTCTGGGCTGAAAACGTTTGTGTTTCGTTTTCTGGGCGTTCGAACGTTTTCCAGGCAGTAGCAAAACGTTTGAGTTTCGTTTGACTGGAGTTCGAACGAAATCGGTCTGGTGTCAAAACACTGGTACTTTATTTACTCCGTTCCGGAGCTTCCGGAGTCCGTTTTGGTCCCCATTTTTTTTTCTATGGACTCGTAACGGAATGTAGTTTCACATACATACATAAATTGCGTTAACCGGGCTCTTATTTTTTTTTAAAAAAAAATTACTAATCTAATTAGTACAATAAATCCAAGGCATCCCTTGGTCTTCAAATCTTGCTCCATGGTATGTTGAGTTCTTCACGGCATCGGCTCCTCCAAGTTACAAATTGAACTTATTACAAAGGAAATGAACTTACAACACTTGAAAGAACATGACCTTATGGTCTTACATTTCCAATACTAAAAATAAGAGCCGGAAAAATTAACGATCAACGCAATACATTCATCACATGAATCAAAAGTAAACATTCATCACATGAACATTCAAACCATTCATCTCATGAATCTAATTGTGCCTACTCATCATAACATGCATTCTAATAATCTATATCTCATATAAATTATTAAAACTGAAACTTAAAGAGAAGAGTTAAGAAAACTTTTCAACCTTAAGCTCTGATACCAATTGTTGGAAACCGTTTCCTCTTGCGCGGCGAAAGTTGCGGATGTGGTGGCACCGGATCTTTAAAATTTTCTCTGCCTTCTCCTTTGTTGAAGTCGAACTCCACCAAACTCTTGATGAATTTCCTTTGAGATCCTACCGTAGAATCAACCACTCAATCTTCCGAGCTATATCTCGAAACCACAAAAACGAAGTGTGGGCTTCACTCACAAAGATCAACCTCTAAACTTTTTAGAGAATTTGATAATGTCACAAAATCTTTTGGCTTTAGAAAGATGAGATGAAGAAGATCAAGTATCTTGTTCACTCTTGTTTTTCCTTTCAAATCTCAACAATTGAGAATAAGAATTTTCTCTCAACTATTGAAGAAAAATTCCAAGTGTTTTTGTATTTCTCTCTACCTCTCTCAAAGTTGTGTCAAAAACTATAAAACTTTCAAAAAGAAAATCTTTTTATCACTCAACCTTTGAGTGGGAATGGTAGAGAAAATCCACTCAAGCCATTCCACCAACTTCCCCATTCTTTGAATGGCAAACACACTTGAGTGGAGTGTCAACCAAATCAATGAATTAATGGAACAAGTTAGGTCAAAATTAATTAACTAAACTTGGTGGATGATTTGGCAAACCATTAAAGTTTGTCTTGATAATGCATTTACCATTATCAAATAATGATGTCATAATTATCTTATAATTATGCATTATCAATGATGATGTAATAATTATCTTATAATTATTATTTGATTATCTTATAATCAAACTATTAGAAAATATAATATTAAACTAATTTAATATTATTTTCATTTGTGACAAAAATTATTATTAATCATATTAATAATATTCAAATATAATGTGAGCATATTATTAGACAATCTAATTATATTAGGTTTGCTACAGTTAATCGAGCTAGCACGGGGACCAAATGGACATACGGTTCCGAGCTCCAATAATTCCGAAATATTAATTAAACTCTTTAATTAAATATTACGAATTATTAACTCCGCGTTATTCCACTAAAAACTCGAAGTTGAACTCCCGTTACCGTAGATGGAAATATAAGCCGAACAAACTTCGGTGTCCATCGATATAGTCACTACATATGGATATAGCCCTTCACGAATATCTCATAAATAGCGACGGGTCATAAGTCCGTTATACCCCTCTAAATATTTTGTCTCTTAAGCACCATTGATTCTATAATGAACAATTAATTCATAACAATTATGAATATAATACTTTCTATTCGTAATAGAAAAGTTGAGCGCTCAAAATTATTCAAGTCTCGAATCAACTCTTAAAAGAGATATTCTTCTACTTCTCGAAAGAATGAGTGAATTCCATATCTATGTAAAACGTTCCCAGCTACATACCAAACCATATCCCCAAAATACGTAGTTATTGGCCGGGACTGCTACACCAACCTCACCATAGTAAATCAAAGGACACAGCCTAACATGCAGGAGTTCGTAGTACACTCAGGATTAAGATTAATCCATATATGACCATCTAGTAGATAAAATGAGTTTCTTGGGTTAACGGATATTAAAAGAAAATCATATTTATCTGAGTCCAGTCCTATATGATCATATCATACAAGGTGCCTCCATTCTCATGTCACCACATGAACGAACCTGGATCAAGGTCGTCATACAAGTATAGAATGGACCGCAGCTATAGATAAACCACAAACAAAGTACCCACTCTGTTTGCTCTCTATGGACAATTTAGATTACTAACTTCAGACTTAAATCCTCTTGTGTATCAAACATACACTAAGTCTAAAGGTACAAAAGTAATCAAGGTAAACAAGACAATTAGACAATATGCAATTTAAATCAAACAACTTTGATAAATGAATAATGCGTTTATAATTATTACAATAATCAATTCCGTTTTACAACACATGAGCTCTAGGACATAAATCCCAACATGTACTTCCAACTATTAGGAATCACATGTGAGTCATTCAATATTCGGTCCAACCAATACTCACAACTCATGGTACATCGGGTTAAACCATTGGAATTCCAATTCCAATATACAACATGTGCTAGTCTTATAGGTTATAGGAATTCGACCGTATTCCAAAACCAACGACTATGAATATATATATATATATATAAAGAATAATTTACAATAATAATATTTATCCCAGTATTACTACAAGACTATTCTAAGGTCGATGTCATTCTTAGCATATCTATACATCAGTCTAATACGCATAATGACAATATCATTAATAAGGTATGAAATAAAAATGTAGTTATTTTATTAATAAATAATAAAATGTACAATTCGGATTGACACTCCAACACCAACTCCAAAAATTGCTTGTAAAGTACACTGGTCTAATCTGGAAGACTAGACATATTCTTTAATTGATGGTCTTCTGGTGGACATCAAAGTTCTAATAATGTGAGTGATAGAACCTATGTGTCCGTATATATTGTAGGGACTTAGCAAATGTATAGAGGATTCACTGATCTGAGCATCTTCTAGAACTTGAGTGTATTCCACAGGATTCTATATTTTAGAAGAAATAGTAGAGTTACAAGATCTAGGAAAAGACAAAAAATAAGAAAGTCTAGCAGGCTCTAACATACTAATATTTTCTGAGTTTCTGAGTTTTTTGTGGGTGTTGTCATTGACACACTCACAAAGTGATTCTTTACTCATAAATATAATAGCGTTGAAGTAATAAAATAATATGGTAAGTCCGGGGTCAATCCATAGGGAATAAATTTAGTAAAATAAAATAATAATTCGAGTGAAATAAAAATATTGGATTTTTTTGAAGTGATGGAAAATTTTAAATTGAACTACAACAATAAATTAAAATATCGGGGTTAAGAGATCCATTCTTAATATTTCAAATATAGTAAAATTTTACTTTTTATAATATACAAATTGTTATTATTAGCCAGTTAATTTACTTCAGGAATTAATTATGTCAAAATATATAAAATCAGCCATCATAAGGCGGTGATAATATTTATTTATAACAAATCCAGTTAGGTACTCAATTATGCCAAAAAAATAAAACCATTTATATAGGCGGTAGCAAAGTTTGTCAATAATTAATCCAGATTCAAATTACTTATTCAGATTGCAATTTATATATTATATATAAATAATATTAATCTATATTCTCATATTAAGAGCTTCACTTTTTACCCCTAGAATGATGAAATTGGCTACTCATGATTTGAAGAAAAACATGCATAATTTTATTACCGAAAGAAAAAGAAATTACAAGAAAACTTAAATAAAACACACAAGATACTCTCTCTCAAATTCTACAAGAGAATTTTGAAAGAAAGCATGAAGAAAAATGAGAGGTGGGCACATCTATTTATAATAGAAGTGCATATCTCTCAATTATTAATTACAATTTTCCATATCAAATACAAACAACAAACTTTTACTAATTTTTTTTCCTATTTTTCCTATTTTTTTTTTGATAATTTTGTAAACAAGATCACAATCCACCTAAAGTGGATTATGACATATCATCTTTTATTTTTTTTTATTTTTTTATTTTTTAATTATTTACTTCATTTTCCAATAATTTAAATTACATGCAATACACATTGATGTCTTCACCAATTTCGACCTTGAAAACCTCAGAACTATAAATTCTTATAAACATCAAAGTTGTAGATATTTGAGTCTTTTTTCATATGGAACTAGAATCGCCTCAATCTGATATCGGAGTAAAACGTTATGGCTAAATTATGAAAATTGTGCAAGCTGGAATTTCCGAAATTATACACTGTTAGAACGCCCTTTCAAGTTTCCAGCCTCCAAAATACAAATTTCACATCCATTTTTCTAGTTATGCATCCAATGTATTATTTCACCTACATAAGAAATAAAAATCACAATAAAAACTTATAAAACATAAATTTAATTATTATTTCATAAATGTGCTAAATTAAGGGGATTAATAAAACTACATGTGTCAAATAATTAATTTTCCTTTTAATAAATGTATATTTTTTAGTGTTCATCAGTCATGTTTGTTGGGTTCTCCTATCTACTCACATATATTCTATTATACTTTATATACCTCCATGAGACAAATAGCAGCGTGGCTCTGAACACCTAGAAATCCCGCAGTAGAACCTCCTTATAGTTCTCAAGATCAGCTCTGCTATATCTTTCTAATAGTACAGATCAGCTCTATCATCCTAATAGTATACCTCAATTCTACTGTAGGGACCGAAAATAAGATCAAAACCTCATATGATGAGTGTCATCATCATCATCGTCAAACCAATCAGGTTGACATGTGCAATTTGGATCACACATATGGGTTTCAGTTCTATCACATATGAAAAGACCATTGATCTTATTTGTATATATTGGCGATCCATCAGGCATGAATGAGTGAACATGAATCTCAACTCCTCCTAGATAAGCAACTAGGATAGTGAATGGAGTGATAATTAAACACAACATGGTTGGTTTAGTTTAGTTAGAAGTATTGGGTCGGCTTGAAATTGGCTGATTAAAAGTACTAGGCTTAGAGAAAATGGCTTTAACAGTACCATCTTTTTGTCGATGGAAACTGGATTCGGCTATTTGGGTAGGCTCAATGTTTTGGTAAAACTTTTCATAGTTTGTCATTCATTCTAAAGGCATAAGTTGTTGAAGTGGTTTATATGTTGTGGCTTGGAAACAAGTTGTAATTGTCGTATTCTGAGTCATCAGAGGCAATTGAATAGCCACACACGCTTTTGTACCAAGTCTCATTTTCTGAAGGAAGTGGCTTATCCATAGCTGGGGGGTTCTTCCATCTACTCACATCTATTCTATTATACTTTATATACCTCCCTGAATCAAATAGCAACGTAGCTCTGATACCAACCGTTGGGAGCCAGAGCTTGCCCTTCATGGGATCCTGCACATCAGAACATAATTATATCCAAGGTATATCAGATGAAGTATGTTTGCCCTCAGTGAACGAGTATTGTCCTAGATGAAACAGACTAATGACCTCTACTGCTTCAGTTCCACAAGTAGAAGCAGGACCATCCACACAACCACCACTGGATTCAGCAGTTTGGATAGGTTCAGTGTTTTGGTGAAAATTTTCATAATTTGTCAGTCATTCTAAAGATATAAACTGTTGAAACTCATTCTTTAGGATTTGTCTGGGTATATGGATGATGGTAGGTTTCAAAGAATTACGCCCATAATATAATTAGATTGCTTATCATGTACCAATGTTCCTCTTGCTTTTGAAATTAAGAAAAATATATACCCAAAAAAAAAATCACTAGATCTGCTAATACGTTCATGAGTTTTGGTGTTCAAATATTTCAATCTTGAAATAGAATGGGTAAGAAAATAATTGGAATGTTTATGAAGAAAGGGAATGGAAAAAAATAGTGAGGATTTGGTTTATTTTCGGTAGGTTATATTGTGGGGGTAATAATAATAATAAAGATATTATCATTTTTTTCATCTGAGAATATATGAAAATTTAATCAATCTCAAATATTTTTAAAGTGATCTCACTTTATAGTTTTGAATGAATGGGAAAATACCGTGGGTCATCCATCAACTATTTATTTATTTTTATTTTTTTGAATATCGGTAAAACCCTACGTCATCCATATGAATACGTGAATAAATCAGTATTATCTCAAACTCTTATAAGAGTATTATCCATGACTTGAACATGTGACTTTGAAAATAAGGTCCCAAACTCAAACTTGGGCTGCGCCCCTTAGGACCGTCAATTATTTATTGAGTTCATCCAGATGGTGAAATATAGTATTATCAAATAATGTTTTACATCACTAGGAATTGAAAAAGAATTTGAGATAATTAATTTTCAGATAATAATAACAGCAACAAAATTTGACAAAAATGGCAGTTTATTATATTATTTATAAAAAAGCCAAACAACTCGCATCAACGTTGTGTCCCTGCTGACACTGCATATCTAGAAGTATATGTGAGACGATTATTTCAAACAAGCAAGCACAAAATTGACATCTAATTTATCATACTCACTGTACTCTCGCAGAAGTGTAAAGTTATTCTTTAGAAAGAGGACGATATGGAATAGGAAGTAGAAACAGATCATTCTTCCTTCTTACTGTTGCACCAAAATCCTCTGTCATATCAAGATCATTGCTCTCTAATCCATTGGGGAGTTTCCAATTGAAATGGAAGAGCAATTGAGCAAGTGGAAGCTCAACAGCAGCCATTGCAAATGAAATTCCAGGACAGATCCTTCTTCCAGAACCAAACGGGATTAACTCAAAATCATTCCCCTTGTAATCAATCGAACTATCAAGAAATCTCTCCGGATAGAAGCTCTCAGCATCTTTCCAGTACCTGGGATCCCTTCCAATCATCCAAGCATTAACAATGACTTTGGATCCCTTAGGAATATCGTATCCGAAAATCTTACACCTCTCTCTACATTCTCTTGGCAGTAGCAAAGGAACAGGTGGGTGCAACCTCAGAGTTTCTTTGATTACTAATTTTAAGTATTGTAACTCGTGTAGGCCTGTTTCATCAACATCTCCTTTTTCGTCAAAGAATTGCCTCACTTCAGCTTGTGCCTTTTCCATTACTCTTGGGTTTTTAATCATTTCTGACATTGCCCATTCTATAGCTGTGAAAGTTGTGTCCGTTCCACCTAAAAAAATGTCCTGGAAAAATAGGCAGTGAAAAATTCACATAAATTAAAAAAAAAAAAAATTAAGATTGAGTTATATTTAAATTATTGTCTAATAACTAAAAATCATAATTTATAAAAAAACTTAGTGTAAAAAGGGAGCTAACTTACTTACCACGATTACCCCTTTAATGTTATCGGTTGTTAAGGAGAAACCAAGGCCCCCATGATCATGAAAATTCAAAAGAACACGCAGAAGATCATCTACTACTACTACTTTACAATCATCAGTTTTTTCTGTTGCCTTACACGATTTATGGTCATTGATGATATTTTCAAGAATTTGATCAAGTACTTGATGCAGCCTTTGTAATTCAGCCTTAACCCCACTGAGCATCGCAAGCAATTTAATAGATGGGAACGCATCAGCGAGACTGAAACCTCCTGCCAGCTCCATAATTTTGTGAACAACTGTTATGAGCTCTTCTTGGCCTTGGTATCTCACACCAAATGCTGCCCTGGCAGTGATGTTGTTTACTACTTGAAATACCATCTTTGTAAAGTTAACCGGTAATCCTGAGTTTGCAGAATTATTAATGGATGTAATTATATTCAATACCTCTTTTTCCCTTATTGATCGAAATGATTCCACACGTTTTGAACTTAGCAACTCCAATGTGCAAATCTTTCGCAATTGGCGCCAATAATCTCCATATGGTGCAAATGCAATATCTGTAAAATTATAAGTTATAAGACTTCCAGTTAGGTCATAAGGCCTTTGAGCAAAACTGGTGCCATGATTTTTCAATACTTCTTTGGCAACTTCCGGTGAGGAAATTACAATATTTGATACTTGCCCAAGTTGGAGATGCATCAATGGACCATATTGCTTGGCCCAATCTCCAAGGCAGTGATGGGGCAGAGAGCCGACAAGCTGATGCATATTACCTATCAGAGGTAACCTCCAAGGTCCTGGAGGTAGATTTAAAGCTGAGTGTTTGTTTTTTGATTGCTTCCAAATTCTCAAAATCATGAGAACCAAAAGCAGGAAGGAGAAAAGGATCGGAAAGGAGTGAAGTTGGAATTCCATGTTGCAATGGAATTAATTTTGTAAAGCAGTTTGATTGTTCATCCAATTCTGAAGCTGCAGGTTGTTGGAGTCTTTGGAGTAATTTGCTTTGGTTCACATATCTGTATAGACTTGAATGAAATTAGTTATCTTTATATATATATATATATATATATATCAAAGCGAAAATGGTTACGCTACCAATATAATATTTATATCTCAAATAATGCGACATTATTCAAAGCAAAAGTGGTTACGCTATCAATATAATATTTATATCCCAAATAATATGACATCAATCAATAACGACTAGTCGATTACGCGTATGATAATAGTCGATTTTTAATATAAATATTAATTTAATAATGATATATAAAGCAGCCATATATGAATAACATATCAAGTACCATATCAAAATCATCCAAACATTACTCTTTAATTCTTTATCACATTCTCTATTCGTTTTCAATCAACTGATGATAAATATATAATACCTTAGAATAGTTCGTAACTTTATCCTATTGACTCACAACAGAAACCAATATTACTTCAACATTAAAAAAAAAAAAAAAGATTAATATGGAAGGCTGTAAAATGGAGTGAAGACAAACAATTACAAGAATCTAGTTTCATTTCCAACATAACAATTACATCCACAATACATTAATTTATTTATTTATAATACCCTCTTGTACTATTTTTACAGCTGGCGCAAGATGAAATCATTAGCCTAGATTTTACCAAAGATAATATAAAAGATTTAAAAAAAAAATTCAAAATTTCGTTACCAAATCATTCAATTTGGGTTTAAGTAAAGGAAGTAAAATCATCGGCTGCTCCAAATTTTTATAAAAAATACACTTCATGTACTCGAACTCAGAACCCGATAATCAAATCATAAATTCTTTACTGCCAAACCACATCCCTTAAGGACAATATAAAATATTATAAGGTGTAAACGGTACATTTGGTTCACATAAATGGTGACTCATATGGCCTTATTCTCGATATTCTTGAATCTTGAGAGCTTTCTCTGGCATTAAATAATTTAAGATAGAATTCGTTTATTCGTTCGATTCTATTCACTTTAAAGTGAATACAAATTTGAAAAATAGATTCGTTTAATAAATGAGTCAATTCGATTCGATTCGTTTATTAAACGAATCGAATACGAATTCACGCTCATTAATTCGTTTAGGATTCGTTTTATTATTTTCCTTTACTAGTTATTGTTATTTTTCAATTAAGATTCGAGAAAATTATGGCTAATTAGCATAGAAAAAATAATATTGTTGATATTTGGTGATATATTTTTAGTAAATATATTAATTACATATTATATATATATATATATATGAAAAATTAATATAAATAAATTATGATAAATTATGTTATTGAATAATATCATGATTAAACGAATATTCGTATTCATTTAATAAATTAATCGAATACGACATCACATTTTGATTCGATTCGTTTAGGATTCGATTCGTCGATTCGTTTTATCACCCATAACATTCATCGTCTAGAACTAAAAGCATTATTGAGAGCCATCTTTTGATGCCATTGGATTGGAGCTGCATAATTCGAATTCTATAATTCCCACCAAATATATTCTCCGTGGGGTTTCATCAAACACTTGTAAATTTTCTTCATTCAGGGTTTTTGATTTCCTTTATAATTTTCACTCTTATTATAACATCGCCCATCGATGAAAAGAATTCAGCCCAAACTATTTTTTAAAATTATATTTTAATTCAGCCAATGTCAATAAGTGGTTCCTTCTCATTTTTTATTTTAAAATGAAAATGCATTCATAGGACAAAGCTTATACAGTCACATCCAAGTCTTAATTCTTCATTCCATTTGGGAGTTTCTATTACAGATTATTTGGTTAATGTGTTATTACAATGGAATTCGAACAAACAATAAAATATAACACAATTGCTAGAGGCAATAATATAACAAGAGAAACAAAAGTAAAAACAGTCTCGGAACAACTGCAGTGAGCGAAGCAGTCCGGGCAGTGACGAGCCAGCGACAGGAACAGCGGCAATAGACAGACAGAGAAAATTCTGAGGCTTGCTGATGCGGCAACAATCTCCTTAAAACAAATTCGTCCCCTACCGAATGGTGCAGTAGAACGCGAGACGTTTGTTTCCCAGGATGCAACGGAAAAACAAACGAGAATGGGCACCACTAAAATCGTTTACAATGAACCACAAAGTGTGTTTGAACTCTCTCAACAAAAACAACAACAACAAAAATTTGTTATGTCTTTTTTTTTTTTTCAAAAACGAAAAACACTGCACTTATTAAAAGAAATTAAACATGTCAATTAAAATCACATTAGTGTGAGGCATTTCATTTGAAGTAACCACCAAATTAATTAATATAATTAATTGAAGTGTTATGGAACTTCAAAAGGTTTGGAAAAAAAATAAAGAGGCTTGCAAAAATTGGTTGGGCCGGGCCCGCACAATTTGGTCTGGCATTCGTGTATGCAGGACGTGTGGGTGCACACGAGTCAAGCCTGATCGGATTTTGATTTGCACCCCCCATGCGCCCGCACGTAGAGAGGGCCTCTATCCTTATAACACTTACCCATCTACATGAGCAATCATATATAAACACAATTTTTCATTATTAGCTTTCCCATGTGGGACAATCTAACTTCTCTTTATTTCCCAACACCAATGGGTGAACTTTGAGCAACAATTTCTCATTCACCCCAGCACCATTTTAAGCATATGAATATACCATTCCGAACTACTCACGGAGGAGTATCTGAATCACTCAAAAACAACCACTAACACGAAGTGGACCATGCTTAAAATTTGTACCACAAAATGCTTACTTGTGAGCATTTTTCCAACAATCCCCCACATGAATGAAATTGGCGAAAAAACGTCAAATAAAATTATTTTATAGAAACATTTTATATTGACCTTGAAGAGTTCAACGGTTCAACACCTGCATATGATAGGTAGACTTCAGCCTTTGAACCTTCCCTTGTGAAAATACATCTTCTCTACTGGCTGACAGTGGACACGATGTCATTGAACTGTACTGCCGTTCATGTAAATGAAAAACATATATCACACAGATATTTTACCTAACACATCTGATTTCTCATTATTATGTTCATTTTAGCCGTGAACATCTACTTGACTCTGCAAGAGTTTCTAAGAATTGAGCCTTGTACAATTCCATTTGAAGCAGCCCAACTTCTCTCTCACATAGGTGATTTCTTATTTAAGAGTAGCTCGTATTACGCTGCTCGGATTCCCGACGCATAAGAATCATTAAAAGTCTTTGCTTAACCTTTTTCCATATGAGCATCACTGTTTCATTTCACCATAGTAATGGACTAGAGGGGTAACCCCCCCCCCCCCCCACAGTGAACCAATTATGTCTTTTACGAGTAGGTTGTCCCATTGAACCTAGATCTTGGGATCTCCAGTCAACAAGGTTGGGTTTTCCTTCGTAATAAACATTTATCTAATGGGCTTTAGTCTCATTCCCCTCGATGATTTCACAACTAACTCTCTGTTTAACCCTTTGGTTAGCGGATCCGCAATGTTATCCTTTGACTTTACATAGTCAATCGAAATAACTCCAGTAGAGAGTAATTGTCTAACGGTATTGTGTCTACGACGAATATGTCTAAACTTACCATTATACATATTGTTATGTGCCCTTCCAATTACAGATTGACTATCGCAATGAATGCAAATCGATGGAACTGGCTTAGGCCAATTTAGAATATCCTCTAGGAAATTCACAGCCATTCTGCTTCTTCAACACACTTATCTAATGCAATGAATTCTGATTCTATTGTAGATCTGGCTATCACAGTCTGTTTGGAGGACTTCCATGATATAGTTGCACCTGCTAGTGTAAACACATAGCCACTGGTAAACTTTGAGTCTTTCATATCAGATATCCAGTTTGCATCATTGTATCATTCGATTACGGCTAGATATCTATGATAGTGCAACCCATAATTATGAGTAAAACGTAGGTACCTAAGTACTCTCACTATTGTTTTCCAGTGATCAACCTCTGGATTACTCGTATATCTGCTGAGCTTGTTTACTGTACATGATATATCAGGCCTTGTACAACTTGATAAATACATCAGACTCCCGATCACTCTAGAGTATTCTACTTGAGATATACCATCTCTCATATTCTTTGATAGATGTAGACTCACATCTAAAGGAGTTCTAGCCACAAAAGAATCATCATTGTTGAATTTACCAAGAATTTTATCCACATAGTGCGACTGATCAATAATAAGTCCATCTGGACTTCTCGAGATCTTTATTCCCAGAATGACATCTGCTAGACCCATGTCTTTCATGTCAAACTTAGATTTCAACATATTCTTGGTAGATTTCACCATTTTAACATTACTCCCGACAATCAATATGTCATCAACGTAGAGACATAAAATGACATAGCCAACTTCTGTCTCTCTGACATAGATACATTTATCACATTCATTGATTTTGAAACCATTTGCCAGCATGGTGTCGTCAAACTTTTTATGCCACTGTTTCGAAGCTTGTTTCAATCCATACAAGGATTTAACTAACTTACAGACTTTCTTTTCTTGTCCTGGAGCTATAAAGCCTTCAGGTTATTCCATGTAGATTTCTTCATCTAAATCTCCATTTAGAAAGACTGTTTTCACATCCATATGATGTACCTCAAGATTGTGCAAAGCTGCAATCGCTACTATCATCCTTATGGAATTTATCCTCGTTACAAGAGATTAAGTGTCAAAGTAATCAAGACCTTCACGTTGTTTGTAGCCATTAATTACAAGTCTTGCTTTGTACTTGTCAATTGATCCATCTGCCTTCATTTTCTTTTTGAAAATCCACTTGGACCCTAAAGAATTACACCCTGGAGGAAGATCCACTAACTCCCATGTGTGATTTTGTAAGATGGATTCAATTTCACCATTGATGGCATCTTTCCACAAAGCACCATCACCTGACCTTACAGTTTCGTTATAGCTTTGAGGATCATTTTCTAGCAAAAATGTCAGAAAATCTGGACCAAATAATTTTTTTGTTCTAGCTCTTTTGCTACGTCTTGGTTCAAGTTCAACATCTTGTTGACCCTCCGGAACATTTATGTGTTCTTGGTCCTGACTATCTTTAATGATAATCTCATGTGCCCGTTTGTGCACATTTGAATTCGAATTAGTTTTACAAGGAAAAACGTATATGAAAAATGATGCATTCCTCGACTCCATTATCGTATTTTTGTGAATATCTGGTATATTAGACTCATGCACAAGAAATCGATAATCATTGTTGTTATGTGCATATCCTATGAAAAAACAATCAACAGTTTTTGGTCATATATTCACATTCTTAGGTGGAGGAATGACTACTTTGGCAAGACACCCCCACACTCGTAGGAATTTATAGGAATGTGCTTTTCCTTTCCACATTTCATAAGGAGTTTTCCCTGCTTCTTTCCGTGGTACCTTATTTAAAATGTAATTAACTGATAAAACAGCTTCTCCCCACATATTCTTAGGTAACCCAGAGCTGATTAACATAGCATTCATCATTTCTTTCAAGGTACGATTCTTCCGTTCTGCAATCCCATTGGATTGAGGTGAATAAAGAGCTGTGGTTTGATGTATGATTCCATTTTGCTCACAAAGTGATTCAACAGGAAAAACATACTCACCACCACGATCACTTCTTAACCTCTTAATTCGTTTATTAAGTTGGTTCTCAACTTCATTCTTATAGAGAACAAATTTCTCTATAGCTTCGTCCTTACTTTTCATCAAATACACATAGCAAAATCTTGTGCAATCATCAATAAAGGTAATAAAATTTTTATTACTGTCTCTTGATTGTATTGAATTAAAATCACATACATCGGTATGAATTAGATCAAGTGGTTCAGAGTTTCTTTCAATACTATGAAATGATGATCTAGTTAGTTTTGCCTCAACACAAGTATCATACTTATGTTTGTTATCAATTTTAAAATTGGGAATATGATTCATGTTAATTAATTTCTGCAACGAATTAAAATTAACATGTCATAATCTACCATGCCATAGATCAGAGTACTCAACAATATAAGCAGAAGAACTAGCTTTATTGAAATTCTTGGGTTTAACAATCATTACATTGAGCTTAAATAGCCCATCAGTTACATACCATTTTCCCACATACATGTCATTTTTAGTCAAAACTACTTTATCAGACTCGAACACCATCCGGAATCTGTGCTTTCTCAGAAGTGATCCAGACACAAGATTCTTCCGTATTTCTGGTACATACAGAACATTGTTCAAAGTCAACTCTTTCCCAGAGGTCATCTTCAGAATCAACTTGCATTGACCTTCAATCTCAGATGTTGCTGAATTTCCCATGTATATTTTGTCCCCATTACCAGTAGGCTCAAATGAAGAAAACATGCTCTTGTCCGAGTACACATGTCGAGTGGCACCAGTGTCAATCCACCACTCTCTTGGGTTAGAACCCACCAGATTCACCTCAGAAACCACAGTTGAAAGGTTAATGTCTGAAACATCTTGAGTCATGTTTTCCATCACATTAGCCTCTTGATTATTTTTCTTCTTCGGTAGTCTGCACTCAGAAGACTTGTGACCCATTTTGTCACAATTGAAGCATCTTCCTTGAAATTTGGATTTCTTGGAAACTCCTCATTTAGGGCCAATCTTTGACCCTTTGTGGTTCTTGTTCTTATGGTCATGTTAAAAAACATTTGCTTTAGCCTCATGAGTTATCTCTCTCTTGTCAGATACTCGGTTATCTTCCTCAATTCTAAGTTTAAGAACCAAGTCTTCAATGCTCATTTCTTTTCGCTTATGCTTTAGATAATTCTTGAAATCTTTCCAACCAGGTGGTAGTTTTTCAATTATCGAGGCTACTTGGAAGGTTTCACTTAAAACCATCCCCTCAGCATGAATTTCTGCTAGAATAATCTGCAATTCTTGTACTTGACTTAACACAATTTTGGAATCAACCATCTTAAGATCTAGGAAACGACCTACGATAAATTTCTTAGTATCGGCATCCTCAGTTTTATATTTTCGATCTAAAGATTCCTAAAGTCCTTTTGCTGTTTTCATTCCGACGTACACACTGTACAAGGAATCACTCAGCCCATTCAGCACATAATTCCTACATAGGAATCTAGAATATTTCCAAGCATCGATGGCACTAATCACTTGAATATCATTCTCACCCTCTTTGGGTACATGAGCATCTTCCTTTAGGAACCTAGCAAGGTTCAACGTGGTCAAGTAGAAAAATATTTTCTGTTGCCACCGTTTGAAATTCAGACCACTGAATTTTTCAGGTTTTTCCGCAACAGGATTGACATGGCTCACATGTCCAACAGATTGTCTAGCCACAGAGGCAGCAGCACTTTGGCCAGCCACATAAGCTGCCACAACACTTTGGCCAGCCAAAGGGGCTGCCATAACACTTTGGCCAGCCACAGAGGCTGCCACATTAAGCCCAGAGGCTGGAACATTTTGGCCAGCCGAAGAGGCTGCCATGTTCGGATCAACTGTGTTTGGACTGTTTTCCATATCCACAAAACGAATTTGTTTTAAGACTATTACAGATTATTTGGTTATTGTGTTCTTACAATGGACTTCGAACAAACAGTAAAATACAACATAGTTTCTAGAGGCAATAATATAACAAGAGAAACAAAAGTAAAAACAGTCTCGGGACAACTGTAGTGAGTGAATCAATCCGGGCAGTGACGAACCAGCGACAGGAACAGCGGCAATAGATAGACAGAGAAAATTCTGAGGCTTATTGATGCGGCAACTGTTGGGTTTCTAAGGTCATCCCAAGATCATATAAAGCATGAAACATGTGAATACTAACAGTAAGAATGGCGGAAACATACTTACAATGAACAGATGGATAGTTGTGTTGATAATAAAAAAATTTGCTTTGAGAAGTACTCCAATATCTCCTCTTTGAATGATGAATCCAAGCTCCAAGCTTTGAGATTTGAGATTCCAAGCTCTTGGGAATGGTTTCCCTATCACCTTGAATGATTCCTTGATGTGTGCTAGAACTAGAAAATTTACAACAAATTTCCTAATTGTTCTTGCGAGTTTTGGCCAATATGGTTTTGGGAGAGAGATATAGTTTTGTTTATGTCTTGTTTTGTTTCTAAAACAATTACAAGTCTTATAAAAGTCAAAGGCAAAAATTTGGTATATCATTTTCCAAAAAGGTTAAAGCAAATTTAGAGGGAAAAAAACAATTAAAGCTTCCAACTACTCCCATCACAAATAGTGACTAGATGTCAATCACAAAAAGGTGACATGACTTCCATCGCTAAAGTGACTTGCGATGTGACTTATGGGCCCCACTTTAATTCAAAATCCGAGTGGGTCCGTAAACACATCCCGGGCTCGGGTTCGTTAATTCCGAATTAACGAATTTTCCGTTACGACGTTATTAAATCAAATTTAATTAAACAATTATACCTAGCAAAATTACTATTCACGTCACTTGCGAATTAATTATAAATTAATTCGTTTGCCCGAATTAAAATCTAATTTTAATTCTGTTATGAAATCTAATTTCATTTAATATATCAAATATATTATTTTATCGATTAATTCCAAATGAATTGTTATCTCTCTTCAAATAGTATTTTATCCCAGATAAAATCTCTCCGTACTTAATCCTATATTAATTATGTTCGAATCATACGTCATCGGTGAATCTTCGGGAAACGACCCATGAGATCCTTGGATATATTGGTAGTAAATTTGGTCATCGGACTATCCAAATACATACGTATCTGGTACGACGTTCTTACCAATTTACGAGACATGGTTGGCTTCTAGCAAAGCATCGTGCCTACCCAATTCTCCAGAATATTCTTAAAGGAATATATTGTCTTTATCAAGCGTAGTATACGTAGTATTGCGTATTGCAATCCAATATCGGATGTCACATGCAAGACCTGGGGCTGGAAAAATATATGCCCCGTACGAAGCATATATCGGATCACAAGCAACTAGTCTCTTTAATAGGATAATCATGACCTTGTCATATTATCCCGATGGTTGCAACCCATTAGAGTACAAGTTATGTATCCCTGCGTGATCATCATCTCCATATGACTGAAGTGATACTTCCGTCTTGACATCACACCCAATACACTACGATTCTCAATAAACCCAGAAGAGGCTTACACAGAACATGTTAAAGTCCTGGACGACCAAAACCAAAGTGTATTGATTGTCGCAAGTATTAGCGATGCAAATCTCGTGTTAAGACCAAATACACCTACCCTGATGCGGATTCCCATGGACACATAGTCATACTACCAATGGGATTCCGATGGGTCTATCCAGAGCGAAGCTATTTCCATACCATCGGTAAACACAACCTCATATCACACTTGCATAAGTATCCAATACTTAAATATATGAGAACTATGTTGTTACGCTTCCATAACACGCACAAGTGCGATACTAGTCTATTCCGCATTATCGATGTCCAGTCTAGATAATACTACGACTAGGGATATTTAATGATTAAACCTTTATGGATTGATATTGTCTCATATCTTATAATCTGGAACTAATCATAAAGACTTTTATCATTTATATATTTAAGTAATCAAATTACAAAATGATAAAATGCAATTTACATTGTCACATAGTTAATTTGTACAAAAACTACAATGTCTTTTACAAATAGTGACGCTATGGGTCATAATTGTCCAACAATCTCCCACTTGGCCTATAGCCAGTCACTCAAGCATCTAACACCTGAACTATGTACATGTCGCTCAAATTTTTACTGAGGAATAGCTTTCGTCAGCGGATCTGCAATGTTATCCTCTGATGCGACCTTCTCGATCTTCACATCGCCACGATGTATGATCTCACGAATCAGATGGAAACGTCGAGGAACATGCTTGGATCGTTGATGAAACATTGGTTCATTAGCCTGTGTTATATCCTCGTTATTGTCACAATACAATGAAACGGGCTCAGCTGCTAACGGAACTACTCCTAATCAAATTAGGAATTTACGGATCCAAACTGTCTTTTTTGCTGCTTCAGCTGCAGTAATGTACTCTGCTTCTGTTATTGAATCAGCAACAGTCTCTTGCTTGGAAGATTTCCAACTTACTGCTCTGTTGTTCAAACAAAATATATACCTGAATTGCGACTTGCAGTCGTCTTTATCGGTTTGGAAACTTGCATCGGTATACCCAGTTACCTCAAGTTCTCCATCTCAATAGATTAAGTAAGCATCTTTAGTTCGTCTAATATACTTAAGGATATTCTTAACCGCCATCTAGTGACCATCACCTGGATCGGCCTGATAGCGACTACACATGCTCAAAGCATACGAGACATCATGTCGCGTATATATCATTGCATACATGATCGATCTGACTGCCGAGGAGAACGGGATCCGACTCATGTTGTCTCTCTCATCTTGAGTTTTAGGACACATGTCCTTAGATAGAGTGACGCCATGTGACACTGGCAAAAGTCCCTTCTTGGACTGATCCATGTTGAATCTCTTCAACACTTTGTCAATATACGTGCTCTGGGAGAGTCCAAGCAGTTTTCTAGATCTATCCCGGTAGATCTTTATTCCTTGAATAAAGGCTGCTTCTCCCAGATCCTTCATGGATAATTTAAATGAAAGCCAAGCTTTCACCGATGTTAACATGGGAATGTCATTGCCAATAAGCAATAAATCATCAACGTAAAGGACAATGAATATCAGTACGCTCCCACTAACCTTCTTATATACACAAGGACCATCCTCATTTTGAACGAAATCATATTCTTTTATGATCTCATCAAAACGTTTGTTCCAAGAACATGATGTTTGCTTCAATCCATAAATGGATCGATTTAACTTACAAACCTTGTTTGCAAGTCTAGGTACGACAAAATCATCAGGCTATTGCATATAAACATCCTCCAAAAGGTTTCCGTTAAGGAAAATAGTTTTGACGTTCATCTATCATATCTCGTAATCGAAATATGCAGCAATAGCAAGCATAATCTGAATAGATTTAATCATGGCAACGGGTGAAAAAATTTCGTCGTAATCGAAACCATGTCGTTGACGATACCCTTTCGCTACAAGCCTATTTTTGTACGTTTGTATGTTGCCATCCATGTCGGTCTTCCTCTTGAAGACCCATTTGCAACCAATAGGCTTTACGCCTTCTGGTGCATCAACCAGTGTCCAAACTTGGTTGGTGTACATGGAATCCATTTCGGACTTCATGGCTTCTTGGCATAAAGCGGAGTTGATACCTTGTATCGCTTCCTCATACGTAGCCGGTTCATCTTCTTCAATAAGATTGATATCCACATGAGGTGAGATCAGAAACTCATACCTCTCAGGTTTTTTCTGACTCTCTCTGACCTACGCGGTTCTTGTGTATTCGAAGATTGTGGTACAGTTTCATCCCTGATGAACTGTTCATGTTCCATTAAGGATTCTGTGCCAGGAACAGTATCACTCCGATTTTCATCGAGTTCTACTTTCCTCCCACTTACCACTGCATTTAGGAATTCATTCTCAAGGAAAACCGCATGTAGTGCAACAAATATTTTGTTCTCTTGTGGGTGATAGAAGTAATATCCTTTGGTTTCCCTAGGATATCCTACAAATAGGTATTTATCCGATTTGGGTTCTAGTTTGTTACCTTCCAAACGTTTGACGTATGCCCAGCAACCCCAAATCTTCAGGAATGAGAAATCTGGTTTCTTTCATGTCCATATCTCATACAGAGTTTGTTGAATAGACTTTGATGGAACCTTATTCAAAATAAGTATTGCAATGTTCAATGCATATCCCCATAAGAAAATAGGTAGCTCTGTGCGACTCATCATAGACCTTACCATGTCTAACAAAGTTTGATTTCTCCATTCGGACACACCGTTTAATTGCGGTGTTCCGGTAGGAGTCCAATGTGAAAGAATACCATATTTTTTCAAGTAATCAAGAAACTCATTTCTTAAGTATTCGCCACCACGGTCCGACCGTAATGTCTTAATATTTTTTCCGGTCTGTTTTTCTACTTCGTGTCGAAACTCTTTGAATTTCTCAAAGGTTTCCGACTTGTGTCTCATAAGATACACATAACCATAACGCGATGCATCATCCGTAAAGGTTACGAAGTATTCATATCCACCTCTAGCCTAGCTAGACATGGGCCCACATACGTCACTATGAACGAAGGCTAACAGTTCGGTGGCATGTGCAACTTTACTGCTAAAAGTGATTTAGGCATTTTGCCTAATAAACAATATCTGCATACGTCATATGAATTTGGATCAAATCTATCCAAGTACCCACTCTTCGAAAGTGTGGATATGCGAGTCTTGTTAATGTGTCCCAGATGACAATGCCACATATAAGTTTCATCTTTGTTACTTAGTTTAAGTCTTTTGTTTATTTCATTATATGTTTGAGATTGATTTATATTCAAAATATAAAGACCATTATTTACATCAGCAGTGCAAATCTCCATATCATTTTTATACATAAAACATCCAGTGTTTCTAAATACAAAAGTATACCCACATTGGGCTAACATAGATACATAAATAATATTCCTAGTCAAACTAGGTACATAATAACAGTCTGTAAGTTTAAGTACATGCCCCGAGGGCAGTTCCAAAATAAAAGTGCCAACGGTCAAAATGGTGACTCGTTTCCCATTTCCAACGCGGAGGTCAATCTCTCATGAGGCCAGTCTCCTGCTAATTTGCAGATCATGCACATCAGTACATATATGAGTGTAGGACACAGAAATCAGCGACGTTGTTCTAGGCTCGCGGCCTAGTTGGGAGCACAGAATAGTCTGCGGAGGAACTAAACAGGAGAAATAACATGGAGTCGCCACCCAGTGTGAACCGGGAAAATGTGATTTAAGGTCATACTCACCCCTCGCAAGGGAGGACCTCAAACCGTTGGATTCGGAATGGTCCCTTACTTATGTCACTTGTGATGATAGGATTTGTGCAATAAACTAACCGAATCTACTCAACATATATATGCTCAAGAGTAACCTATGTCTAGTTCGTATTCATCAAAATAACTCATAATCTAAGTTTGCATGCTTGAAAGTAAGTCTTTAAATGGCAAACACACAGTATCACACAATGAGCTTTAAATGGCAAACACACAGTATCACACAATGAGCACATTGAACCATTAAACCAAAATAAAAAAATAGAAATTTAAACATAATCATAAACTAAACAAAATATCATGCCTAAAATAACGTAATCATGCTTTGAAAATAAATAACAAACTAAGCTAAATCATGATTTAATAACAAATAAATAACCTATGAACTACAACATGCTCAAACACAAGTTTGGATGAGACGAAATACATGTCTCTTAAGTGGTACGTGGTGTTGTATCCCGAGTACAAACTGCACTACCGTCCATTCGGATTCGGCTACGGAATTTACGTTCGGGTTTCCATCCTATATACCACAAAAGGGAACACATATTCCGCTCATCCAACAATCACATCATGCCTCAAACGACTCTCATGCGATAATATTTTTAAAATAAACAAAATAAACGAAAGATAATAAATAAAAGGGTGCCCTCAGGTCTAACCTCTTTTGTCGTCTCTCGAAAGCGCGTTACACGGCCGTCGGAAGGGTTGATGTTCCGCAACTTTTCTGGTTCACTAATCCAACATTTTTTCCTCGTCGTTTCGCTGTTTGGGCTGCTGTTTTCACTCCGTTTCGCTGTTGTTTTCGTTGTATTTTCTGGTCACTGTTTTTGTTTGTTTAAGGGACTGTTTTAGGCGTTTTTGGAGGGTAACTGGCTGCTATTTTGGTGATTTTTTGAAGAGGATTCTGGGCAGTTTCAAGGGTAGTTTCGGTGAGGAAATAGGCGTGCAATTTAGGTTGTTTTGTGCATGACTATGGCTTACGTGTTGAGGGGATGTGCTTGACTATGTGATGAATGTAAGAAGTTATGTGGCGTGGAGTGTGGCTGTTGAACGTGAGGCAGTGTGGTACGTGGAGTGTGGTTTGGACACGTGAAGGGTAATTGATTTGCTACGTGAGGTCTTGTTGATTTAAGGGCTGGTGAAGACTATGGTTGGGCGCAAAGGGGCAGACATGATGGGGGTTTGTGACGTGTTGGTGGGCTTCACGTGAGGCTGTTGGACGTGCTTGTTATGTGGAGCAGGCTGGTGAAGGCAAGGGGGCGTGTGGCGTGAGGCTTAGGTCTTGTTAGTGTGCAAGTGTGGCGTGAGGCTTAGGTCTTATGAATGTGCAAGTGTGGCGTGAGGCTTAGGTCTTGTGAGTGTGTGTTGAAGGCTGTGACGAGTGGAGGCTTAGGTCTTGTGAGTGTGTGATGAAGGCTGTGACGAGTGGAGGCTTAGGTCTTGTGAGTGGTGTGCTGAAGGCTGTGACGAGTGGAGGGTGTAGGGCTGTGAAGTGTGTGCGTTGTTTGTGGAGAGAGAGGGACCAAATGGGTTGAGAATATTAGGGTTGATTTCGTGAGCATGATTCAGGGTTTAATGTGTTGGGTTAAGGGTTCTTTTTATAGGCAAAAGGATGGGTTTACCTTGTGTGCATATGGAAATGATTTGTGTATTAATGGGGATATTTTTAATTATTGTGTGATAAGGAAAATCTTTTAATTAGGGAAGTGTTTTGATTTAATTTGATTTATTCTTTTTTAGTTAGGGACATGATTTGATTTGATTTGATTTGATTTGATTTGTTTTAATTTAGGCATGTGATTTATTTAAATTAGGAAGGTGATTTGTTTTAATTTAGGCATGTGATTTTTTTAAATTAGGAAGGTGATTTGTTTTAATTTAATTGGATTTAATTTAATTTGATTTGATTTGATTTAATTTGTGACATGTGTTTTAAATGTTTTAATTATTTGGATGTGATTTAATGGGCTTGGGCTAGGTGGGCGTGTGGCTTTGGTTTTGGGCTAAGGGTGTGTTTTAAAACGGAGGTCCAACAAGCGAACCCGCAGCTACTCCAGCGAATTAATTCCAACAAAATGTCAATTCTTTACTATTCCATTCCGACGTCTGTTTCCCGCGGCTTTCACAACTAAAGAGGTAGTGTCTCCATACGAGACTCATCATCGGGACTTATATGCAAAAATACAGTGCCTACAATGAGTACCACAACCAGAATCAAAAATCCAATTTCTAAAACTAGTAGTAGACATGTTTATTTCTATAACAAACATATATGAAGCCAGTGCCTTGCCTGCTTTGATTTCTTTCATGTCTGCCTTGTACTCGCGGCAGTCATGCTTCCAGTGACCCCGCTTGCCGCACTGCAGACATACATATTGGGATTTGTCCTTACCCTTCCCAGAAGGTTTTGACGATTTGGTCTTGCCTTTCTTCTTCTTCTTCTTTACACCTCCAGTCGCCTTGGGCCAAAGCCTCGGAGTCTGAGATGTTGAAGCGAAGTGCGCCTCACGCTTCTTGCCCTTTAGGAGCTCTTTTTTCTGCTTTGCGCAGTGTGGACATCAACTCTCTAAGAGTTTGGTCTTGGTTCATCATATTGTAGTTCATGATGAAGCCACTCCAAGTGTCGGGGAGAGACTGTAAGATCAAATCTATTGAAGTCTCAGCCTCGAAGACAATGCCCATCTGTCTCAGCTACTCAATGTCAGCAATCATCTGTGACACATGGTGCTCAACAGATGTACCCTCCGACATGCGAGCATGAAAGAGCTTCTTCTGTAACTCAACTCTCTGCGATCTAAGATTAGATCGATGAAGATCATGCAACTTCACCATCATATTATAGGGATCCAATCCCTTATTCTGACGAAAGAATTGTTGAGTCATAGCAGCAAGCATTATAGATTGAGCAGTGAAGTTGTCATCGCTATGAGTCTTCCAAAACTCTAGCTCAACTATCTAATCATATCTAAGCTTAGGCCCAAGAGGTCTCTCTATGGTGTAGAGCAACTTCTCGGATCCCAGGACAATCTTGAGATTCATGTCCCAATCTTGAAAGTTTGTGCCATTAAAGACATTGTCGCCCATGATAATATCTCTAATGTTTAACTTTCCTGCCATCTTAATTGCAATAGTCAAACTATTCAATTAACGATGTATGGGTACAGTCTAACTGTTACAAGAAAAATAATAAAATATTAGTCCAACTAATAAATATAATTGACGAAATATTTTGAAAGCGCGTAAAACCAAGTATTTGAACGAAATTGCAAATTCAATATTGGCCTCCCACTATTTTTCGGCGAGCCTCTAACCCTCTGTTGAGTACTCGGGAAACCTAGTTTCCTAGTGGGCTAGGATCCCGTTAAATAACACACAACCTTGACTTTGGCCAACAAGCAGTATGATATTTAACTAGGTAGATCTCTAAGATCAATTGAATCTCATCCAATTCCTAGAGCCGGTAGGTGGACCTCCAAGTCCGAAACATATATACAATATATATGCCAATATATCCAATATATTTTCCTAACATTTTTCCTCTGAATCAACTAAGCCTTGGTTTTGGCACAACAAGCTTAATGATTCCAGTTAAGCGGAATCCACTGACTTTGGAAAGCTTCGTAATCGATGTCGATGGACAAGAAGTGATATTGACTTTGGCCAACAAATCACAACTTGGACAAGACATACGATATGGAACAAAGCCTTCATGATTCAAACACATCCGCTATGGACAAAGGTCTTGACTTTGGCCAACAAACCAGTGCCAATCTTGGATCTTGAGAATGAATCATTCAATGGAAGGAAAACGCTTAATATTTGTTGAGGGTTTTTCGCGTAAATTGGAAACCAATTTATTATCTTTGATTAGGTATCATCATTCACCCTTAAGCATGCATTCTAAAAGCATAATAAGGCGCGGTAAATAAATTAATAATGATATGCGGATGGATATCTCACAGATTGTTCCTAGAACAAATCACTCTCTTTCATCTCCCCGACTAGCACTATTCTAACTTCTACCCAATTAAATAATACAATTAGAGAAACCTCATTAACATTTAGGGGAATTAGGTGAGAAGAGAATTACAAAGACTCGAGAAATAAGGTTGGACACGCAGGTTCAATTTAATAAATTCTAAATTTACAACAATTTCCAAAATTGCACTTTCCCTTCTAATATCCATCTGATATACATTATTCATACAACACATTTATGTATTCACATAAAGCATGTTATTCAATCAATCTAATCCAATTAATTAATCTTTGAATAAAGTGATCACTCAATGTTCAAACAACGATTTGATTTGCGCGAGTCCAACTCGTTTAAGAATAGGTACTCAAAGTACGAATTCTTGAATTATATCGAACTACAATTTTAAATCTAATTTAATCTGTATTCAAAACTAATTCTATATTTAATTCCAAATTAAATAATTACATTTTTAATGCGCTTTTACGACTTAGATTCTAAATCTAATCTTAATGGGTCTTAAAGCCCAATTAACATCCAATGTCAATTTAATTAAAGTCCAATGGGCTTTCAATTAATTTCTTAAGGCATGGGCTTTGGTCAATATGGGTCAAACCCAGATATCAAGGCCCAATTAAAGGAATCACCCTATATGCCAAGAAATCAATTTTGGTCCATTAGGCCCAATTAAATGTTTAAAGGCCCATATATTATATTTGGACTTAATGGAATGATTTAGGCCCAATTTAGATCCAATCCAATTGTCTTAAACCAACTTGGCACAACCAAGCCCATTAGGCCCAAATACAACATATTTAGCCCAATTCCAAATTAAGCCCAATTAATTAAATTCTAATTTTCCAAATATCAAAATTTAATTAATTAAAGTGTATTGCACTAATTAATTATCTAAATTAATATTTCCAAAATACTAATTTAATCAATTAATCATGCATTAATATTTTCAACACATGTCCAACATTATTGAATCAAAATCAACTCATTTTCATGCTTCTCAAGTCACGGCATTATGATGATTTTATATCTGATTTTTTATTTTAATCCAATTAAATCATAAATCAATATTTATCATGTCTTTAAACTCATCCAATGATTTAAAAATAAAAATCACCATGACCTAGGGTTTCATATAGCATTCGGCCAAGCCACTAAAGTTGGGGGAAATTAATCCAATTAATTTTTCTTAAAATTGATCATGCATAACTCTAAGTTATCAACATACAAGCATACTCAAACAAACAATTTGATTAAAACATGCTCAAATCAAAAATACCCAAATTTTAGTATATAAACCCTAATCAAATTTCATGCTCAAATAGGCTCCATGATACCATTGTTGGGTTTCTAAGGTCATCCCAAGATCATATAAAGCATGAAACATGTGAATACTAAAAGTAAGAATGTCGGAAACATACTTACAATGAACAGATGGATGGTTGTGTTGATAACAAAAATTTTACTTTGAGAAGTCCTCCAAGATCTCCTCTTTGAATGATGAATCCAAGCTCCAAGCTTTGAGATTTGAGATTCCAAGCTCTTGGGAATGGTTTCCCTATCACCTTGAATGATTCCTTGATGTGTGCTAGCACTAGAAAATTTACAACAAATTTCCTAATTGTTCTTGCAAGTTTTGGCAAGAGGGTTCTGGGAGAGAGAGATAGTTTTGTTTATGTCTTGTTTTTGTTTCTAAAACAATTACAAGTCTTATAAAAGTCAAAGGCAAAAATTTGGTATATCATTTTCCAAAAAGGTTAAAGCAAATTTAGAGGGGAAAAAACAATTAAAGCTTCCAACTACTCCCATCACAAATAGTGACTAGATGTCAATCACAAAAAGGTTACATGACTTCCATCACTAAAGTGACTTGCGATGTGACTTGCGGGCCCCACTTTAATTCAAAATCCGAGTGGGCCCGCAAACACATCTCGTGCTCGGGTTCGTTAATTCTGAATTAACGAATTTTCCGTTACGATGTAATTAAATCAAATTTAATTAAACAATTATACCTAGCAAAATTACTATTCAGGTCGCTCGCGAATTAATTATAAATTAATTCGTTTGCCCGAATTAAAATCTAATTTTAATTCCGTTATGAAATCTAATTTCAATTAATATATCAAATATATTATTTTATCGACTAATTCCAAATCAATCGTTCTCTCTCTTCAAGTAGTATTTTATCCCAGATAAAATCTCTTCGTACTTAATCTTATATTAATTATGTTCAAATCATACGTCATCGGTGAATCTTCGGGAAGTGACCCATGAGATCCCTGGATCTATTGGCAGTAAATTTGGTCGTCGGACTATCCGAATACGTACGTACCTGGTACGACTTTCTTACCGATTTACGAGACATGGTTGGCTTCTAGCAAAGCACCGTGACTACCCAATTCTCCAGAAATATTCTTAACGGAATATATAATCTTTGTTAGGCGTAGTATACGTAGTATTGTGTATTGCGGTCCAGTATCGGATGTCACATGCAAGGCCCGGGGATGGAAAAAGTGTATGCCCCGTACGAATCATATATCGGATCACAAGCAACTAGTCTCTTTAATCAGATAATCATGACCTTGTCATATTATCCCGATGGTTGCAACCTATTAGAGTACAAGTTCTATATCTCTGCGTGATCATCATCTCCATATGACTGAAGTGATACTTTTGTCTTGACATCACACCCAATACACTACGATTCTCAATAAACCCAGAAAAGGCGTACACATAATCTGTTAAAGTCATGGACGACCAAAACCAAAGCGTATTGATTGTCGCAAGTATTAGCGATGCAAGTCTCGTGTTAAGACCAAATACACCTACCCTGATGCGGATTCCCATAGACACATAGTCATATTACCAATGGGATTCCGAGGGGTCTATCCAGAGCGAAGTTGTTTCCATATTATCGGTAAACACAACCTCCTATCAACACTTGCATAAGTATCCAATACTTAAATATATGAAAACTATGATGTTACGCTTCCATAACACGCACAAGTGTGATACTAGTCTATTCCGCATTATCGATGTCGAGTTTCGATAATACTACGACTATGGATATTTAATGATTAAACCTTTATGGATTGATATTGCCTCATATCTTATAATCTGGAACTAATCATAAGGACTTTTATCATTTATATATTTAAGTAATCAAATTACAAAATGATAAAATACAATTTCCATTATCACATAGTTAATTTGTACAAATACTACAATGTCTTTTACAAATAGTGACGATATGGGTCATAATTGTCCAACAGCAACAATCTCCTTAAAACAAATTCGTCCCCTACCGAATGGTGCAGTAGAACGCGAGACGTTTGTTTCCCATGAAATAAAGAGGCTTGCAAAAATTGGCTGGGCCGGGCCCGCACAATTTGGTCCGGCATTCGTGTACGCAGGACGTGCGGGTGCACACAAGTCAGCCTGATTGGATTTTGATTTGCACCCCCTGCGCGCGCACATAGAGAGGGCCTCTATCCTTTAATACTTACCCATTTACATATGAGAAATCATATAAAACACAATTTTTCCTTATTAGCTTTCCCATGTGGGACAAGCTAACTTCTCTTTATTTCCCAACACCAATTGGTGAACTTTGAGCAACAATTTCTCATTCACCCAGGCACCATTTTAAACCATATGAATATATCATTCCGAACTACTCACAGAGGAGTATCTGAATCACTCAAAAACAACCACTAATACGAAGTGGACCATGCTTAAAATTTGTACCACAAAATACTTACTCGTGAGCATTTTTCCAACAGTTTCCCATTAAAATGGTACAAAAAACATGGCAAGTGGAAGCTCTATATTAGCATTGGCATATGTCATTCCAGGACACATCCTCCTACCAGCACCAAATGGGAGAAATTCAAAATTAGCAACCCTTAAAGTCTACATTTGAATCAAGGAACCTCTCTGGAATAAAGCTCTTAGGTTCATTCCAATATTTGGGATCTCTTGTTATCATCCCAACATTAAGAAGTACTTGTGCTTTCGCGGTCATATCCATTAATATTACATGTCTCTGCACATTCTCTGGGAAATAACATAGGAGCAGAATGATGAATTCTCAGAATCTCTTTTACAACTAGCTTCAAGTAATTCACTTCCTCAAGGCCCCCATCATCGAACTTGCCTCTTCTATTAAGGACTTCCCTTACCTCAGCTTGTGCTTTTTTCATCACTTCTGGATGCTTTATCAGTAAGGACATTGCCCAATCTACAGCTGTGGCAGATGTCCCGGTGCCAGCACTAAAAACATCCTGAAAATGGATTTATTTATCCAATTTAAATCATTATGCAAACATGGAGTTTGGAGAAATATATATTATTGGGAGATTGACACTTTCCGTATGCAGTTTTCAACTTTCACCACTTATTCTTTACAGTTTTCATAATACTATGCTACTTCCGTGATGTCAAAACTTTTATAAGGAAACTCATCTCAGGCATAAAACGACCATTTCTTTTCCTAAAATTTTCACCTCTATGGAGTAAATGAGCATTATGAAAACTATAAGCGATAAGTGGTAAGACCTAGAACCTGTAAAAAAAAACAAAAAAAAGTTATATAAAGCTTCAGGGGTGGGACAGCCTTTGCTCTACTAAATTTGAGTCAAAATTAAGGGTTCATAAGAACAATTAATATTCATTGTAATAAAGAAATTAAAAATGGGGGGATTACATACTATATAAACTCATATATAATAATAAGTTAAATATAACTTACTGTGCATTGCTATTAAAGCACGTGTGACAAAAGATTATGAAAAAAAGTTCATAATTACTACCAAAAGTAGTAATCTTGGCAACAACTTATATTTAATCACACAACAAACTCAAAAACTACATAGATTTATAATGATGCCGACGCAACATACTACAATCATCTTAATCAAACTCTATATCTGTTTGATAATGGGAGAACTTCAGCTCTCTCTCGTAACTCAAACAAACAAATTAGCCCTCTAGATAACATAATCAGACCGATCATGAATATGTGAAGTATGGTCCATGGTAAAGCTAGGAATTTTATCAAGCCTAATTGGATATTCCTTTCCTCCAATCAGCCTAGCTGGGTTACCAACAGCAGTTGTTCTGGGTGGAATTTCTTTCAAAACCAAAGAACCAGCACCAATCTTAGCCCCATCACCAATCTTAATGTTGCCCAAAATACAAGTCCCTGCACCCACCAACACCCCATTTCCAATTTTCGGATGCCTGTCCCCAGACATTTTCCCTGTGCCCCCTAATGTCACATTATGCAAAATTGACACATTATCTCCGATCACCGCCGTCTCTCCGACCACAACTCCGGTGGCATGATCAAACAAGACCCCACGTCCAATCTTAGCTCCGGGATGAATATCAACAGAAAAAACCTCAGATACTCTGTTTTGTATTAACAGAGCCAGAACTTTTCTCCCTTGTGACCAAAGCCTATGTGCTATCCTATGTGCCTGGCAAGATAAAAACCCTTTGAAATTTAAAAGACAATGCACAAAACTTATGCAAGCAGGGTCTCTTTCTTTAACAGCTCTCAAATCAGCTCTCACAGATTTCATAATTTCTTGATCCCCTACAAGCACTCCCATGAAAAGTTCATACAACGCACCACTTTGAAGACTCAGACTGCTTAGCTTGATTGAGAGATGATTTGCCAAAGCGCTTTCCAGGGACTTGTGTGTTAAGATTGAAGTGAAATAGTAGCTTGATAAAACAGGTTCTTTTTCAACATCTGATCTTGCTTCATCTTGCATTTTGAGCAATAGATCAACATTATCATCTTCACGATAATCAAAATCATCTTGATTATATAAATTTGAACGTGTGTGTATGATTTTTTCTTCGTTTTGATTAAAAGGCATGCAAGAAACACGATCAGAAAAATTGGGTCGGCATTGTTCGGGGTACTTGTATGAATGATCATCAATTTGGGACCTGTTTGGATCCTGAGAAAGTTGAGAAGTATCAATACAAGCAGCCATAGTGGGGGTGAGGGTAAGTTTCTTGAGGTGGTGTTTGGCTAGAGAGAAAATGGGTGCTTTTAGTGAAGACAGGCTGAGGGTTTTGCGGATGTAAAGAGAGGAGCACTACTAATAAATGGTCGAAAAATGACCGGAACATTCATGGAAAATGTCAATTTTCTTGGGAAAGTGTAATATGTTTATTATTAAAGAGAGACGCAGAATAAGAAACTGGAGATAATTGGATATTCTCTTTTTTGAGATGTTCACGTCTCCAGGATGCTTCATCAAACACAATATTTAAAGAGTTCAATTCAAGCCTTGCCAAGCCTTCCGTGTACCATTTGACACTTGATTATTTTCTCTCTCTCTCTCTCTTTCTTTTTCTTTTTTATTATTAATGATTGTGTAGTTTGAATATCTTAACTAATAAATTATGAACAATAATAGGTGGATACTTAAATAAAGAATTGAAATAAATAAATCAAATCAAATCAAATTTGTATGCTTAATATGTATTTTTTGGGGTGTTATTTCAGTGTACTCTTTTGGCATCAGTTATCAGTTTAAAATATATTTATAATAAATTAAGTCAAAATATAAATTATAGATAGCTAAAGAACTTCGTCTGCTTATTTTGCTTTTATTCCAATGAGAAATACTGTCATTTGATTTGATTCATTCCAATAAGGGTGACAAAATGAATTGACGAGTCAAATTTATACCGAATCCTAACGAATCGAATCAAAATGTGATGGATTCATATTCAATTAGTTATTAAATGAATTTTAATAATATAATTTGTATTCGATTCATTTAATAAACGAGTATTCGTTTAGTTCTGACATGATTTAATGACATAATTACAGTAATTTATTTATATTAATTCTTCATAAAAGTGTATATATTAATTATTACATAATTAATAGATTTACTAAAAATGGCTCATCAAATCTAGCTAACATTTTTTTTTTGAGATAATTGGTAACAACTTCTCGAATTTAATTGAAAATTAACAAAATTCGCAAAAAAAAAATTAATAAAGAAAACGAATAAACAATTAGTAAGCTTAAATTTGTATTTATTAAACGAATCGAATCGAATGGATTTATTTACTAAACGGATAAAATTTTCCAAACTCATATCATCTTAAAACGAATTGAATCGAATGAATAAACGAATCATGATTCAAAATTACTACCCCTAATTCTCAATACTTATTGACATGATGATTTTAAGTTTAGATGAACTAGGCGGTCACCTAGAGTGTCAAAGTTTAAGAATATCATATATTTTTGATGTATCTCCCTAATAATACTTTAGTAAATAATTATTCTAAAATTTTAAGTTTTGTATCATAAGAAAGCCCTAATTTTATTTAATATTGAAAAATATATCAATTAAAAAATATGTATATGAATGTAATAATTTTTACGTCACGTAGTTCAATTAATACCATACCTATATGGCATAACAAAATTGAGGTGGTAATTTTTCACATCCATTATACTCCGAAAGCATCACGAATGGAGTAACACCCACCTTCGTTACCCATTAAACATTCTGATGTCCTATAATAATAATATTATAGCTAGGTCACACCTAGGGATGACAATTTTACCCGCAACCCCGCAAAAACCCGCCTGCAATGGGTAAGATTTGGTAAATATATTAGTGGGTGTGGTGCGGGTTTGGTAATTTAAAGCAGAACCCGCTGCGAGTGCGGTGCGGGTTTGGTATTTAAGAAAAAAATACGGGTATCCGCATACCTGCAATATTATTTTTTATTAATTAATATTTTTAGGACAATATAAAAAAACATTCATATAAAAACAACTAACAAAACCTAAACCTAAAACACTAATCCACAGTTCCACACTCACACTCAGCCGCTGCCCGCAACCTGCCCAACTGAAGATTTTTTGCATGACTATTATTATTTTTTTTTAATCACATTTGTTAATAAAATTATAATACAAAAATTTGGATTAAGTTCACATGATCAGAAACGTGAGATGAGCAAAATAAGCTAGTGTTTGCTGCAACTTCAGTAGCTTTCATGCTTCTTCATTACACTTACACCACTTGAGCCTTATAAAGCATCATTTTCATTACACTTAGCATAAAAAATATGACCAAAGGTTGGTGATTACTTTTTAGTTTATTGTCGATTGAGTTGGCTAACTTAGATCATTATGTTTATATAAAAAAATAAACATATGGTACTGAGTATTTCATACATTATGTTATCTATGTACTGTATATACATACATTGCATGTTGTATATGTCAAATGAAAAAAAATGTGAAAACGACAGCTAGCAATTAAAAATAAATTATTTAATTAAAAAAAATATATTATCAAGAACACAAAGTAATTCAATATTTTAAAAACCCGCAAAAAATCCGTTGGGTACCAATGCGGGTTTGGTAATTTATTTTTATATGTGGTGCGGGTTTGGTAATGAAAATTAAAACCCGCAACAGGTATGGTGCGAGTTTGGTAATTTATTTACATATGCGGGTGCGAGTTTGGTAATGGAAAACCTGCATCATACCATACCCACTGTCATCCCTAGTCACACCACACACTTCAAAATGGGTCATGTATAAAACAAAAACAACTTTACTGCTCTCTCCGTCCGGTCACGGTTCGGTTTGATTTCAGAATCGAATCAAACCGGATCGGATTAGAATTGAATCAAAAAAATCGATTCGATTTCGATTCAGTCATTTATTTTTTAAGAGAAAAAAAGAAAAAGATTTATATCGAAATCGTAATCTTACGATTTCATACGGTTCAAATCCGATTCAATTTCGATTATAAATCGAAACTGTGACCGGATCTCCTCCTAATGTAATTTTTATACACTCAAAAATTTTTCTTACTCAGAGATATAATTTTCTATGCTATGAACCATATAATGACATGTGTATTTATACGATTGAATGACAATCCAAACTTAAAAATTTATATTATTTACATCTCAGTCAGCATAATGCAATGCTGTTTATATATATATATTTTTAAAAAAAAAAAAAAGCAAGTGGTATAGACAAAAAAAACATCATTTTCTTTTTATTGGGTGGTCCTTAAGGTAGCTTGTCTGTGTCCCCAAAATTCTCTCATTATGGGCCCTCAATTTGCCAATTTGGGGGTGAAATTTGATCAAACTAATGCTTTTAATTTTGTAAAGAGATTTTAATAGTGACTCCAATAGTACAATGTGGAGAGAATCAATCACCATTTCTCATGTGATAAATTCTGGTTATCCAAATTAGGTATGGATACATGTAATTGCAATTACCTGATACTTGGCTGCTTTGATTTGTTCCAAGTTATGACCAGATAGACCCATAATCCCAACTCTGATAATTGACGTGGTCAAAATATTAATTCAGTATGAGTGAATAAAAAATATATCGATACTTTCATTTTAAATAGATAAATTAAAATTAATTCACTAAAAAATTAAATTTTTCATTAATTTATATAACATATTTTAATAAATTTTCGAATTTAGACTGACTTTATAAGCTCTACCAATTGCTAAAACAGAGGAAGAGTTTGATTTTAGTTTGTTATCGATTATTGAATAGGTGATCTAAAAGATTTAATGAGTTATTGGTTTAACCGATTGAACCGTTTCGGTTGAATCGATAAATTCGGCTAATATCATAAATAATTAAAAAAAATCCATTTTTGGTTTTAAAATATTTTTTTGATTAAGAACTTATGAAGCCGATTCATAATCTTTATAATAGATTTTCAATTCGACAAGCTCAAGTGACCACTCTTGGTTGGATTTTAAAAACAATATTTAATGTGAGGCAGGATAGCAAGTAATAACAGAGACAGGACTTTGACGATGGCGATGACGCTTCGCAATAGAAACGATCCATTGTATATAATTATCACAACGGTCCAAAATAGACGACGGCTGGGATTCAATGTCGACGTCACTAAATCTAAAATACAATTCCATTAATTGAGACCGTGTGATGTAAGTGATGACATCTTTCACTAGCACACCTTGGGATGGGGTCTATGGTTGGATTCAGTTCTGTAAATACAATAAAGAGAGATTTTAATACATTATTAATTGGATATCAATTGGATGGACCTCGTACGAGTTTTGGTTATTTTAATAAAGATAAAATTCTCATATAAACGAAAAATCATTAAGACCCGATATGTTAAAGATAAATATAAGCCAAAATTTTATACCATTGATTGAAGGGCTTGTATGGTGTTTTTAAGGATAAGTACTTTGAACAGTTCGGCAAGGGTAGTGAGAGAATTTTCAATTTCTTGTGGGATCAGATGTTCAGATGTGTTAAACAGTTCCCAGACAATCGGATGGTCCAAACACCTCCTTCTCGGAACCGACCAATCAGACGATATGTCATGACACAAATTTCAGAGGCCGACAACTTCAGAGCCGAGGCCGACCACATTTGACCAGGAGCTCTTTTTGATTTGACCTTACCCCCTGGAACCAGCTAGTGAACTCGGACGTGTGGGGTCAGGTCGGTAGTAGCTTGAGTAGTTCGGCAGATCATTTAGTCGATCTCTTGACGACTGACATAAGAGTGGGGCAGTTTGGACTTTTCCTTCTGACATGTATCACCGATTGAAGGCTCTTTACAGGCTGACATCATTAATTATTGCGTGTGGCAGTAGAGAAAACATGCGTGAGGTGACAGGCCGTCAGATGGCAGACTTGCTTTCGGCAAAGACAGTGACGGGGCAGAGAGCCCAACAACCAGCCGAGAATCGTGGGAAAGTCATAAAGTCGAAAGAATAGTGCTGTAATTCCTGAGTATATAAAAGAAAGTTAGGTTAATTTGAGGGTAGACTGGGATGGAGAAAAAGAGAGGAAAATCTTGTAACAAAAAATATGAGCACTACTTGTAAAACCCTTTAAACTGCTCGGCCTCATTCAGACCTCACTCAGGACAGGTCGGCCAGGTTAATTATGGTAATAAAAACAACCCTCACCGTTTTGTGCCCGTGGACGTAGGCTGTGAACTGTTATCCTGAAACTGCCCCTGTAACAAAAATCAGCCGTCAACAACAAGTATTAGTATATTTGTATCATATTGACCTATTGTTATCTCTAACAAGACTTCTTATATTTAAGGATGGTAGAAAAGTCTGAAAATCGTCTGATCCGACCCGAGGGTAAAATTTTAATTTCCAAACATGTGTCGCGCTTAGGCAAGAAAACCCTAGTCCGATTTGAACAAATTTTTATAAATAAAAATATCTTTTTCAATTGTATAAATTAATTTTTAATTCTAAACACATATTTATAGCAAAAATTTTAAAGTATAATCTAAAAAAAAAACTAAAAACATTGACATTATTATTTTTTCCATTTTTAAAAATTAAAAATTTCAAAAAAATTTATTATTTTATTTTAAAAAATAAAAAATAATTATTTTCAAAGAGCCCGACCTGTTTCCAACCTTACCTACATTTATCATAAAATGACATTACTTTTAACTTCCTACATTTATCATAAAGTAACATTACTTTTAATTTATAGAGTCATGTGCTTAATATAAAATATTAATATATTTATTATTAATATATTTTAAATTCATTTGTCCAATGGAATGATAATCTTTAATAATAATTGTTCATACAATTTTTTGTTGATACGCGTGTAAGTTTTCAAACCTCCTGAGACAAAGTCCCAGAAATAGGTATTTTGATTCCAAAAAATACCTCCAAGGGGCGCAAGTACATAGATTACAGCCCTAAAGATTACAAAGCTAAGAAAATTATAAACTTAGACTACTTGCTCATTTTGCGTCTTTTTCTTGTTATTTCTCTTTTCTTTTTTCTATGCATGGGTCTTTTATAGTGTAAACTCCCGCCAATCGCTCTAGCGGTTCCGCTTTCCTCGGCCTGTTAATTCCCACGTCTCCTACTAGCATGTAACTGTTGGATCATGTGTGCAACTGTTGGGTCGTGCGTGCAACTATTGGGTCGTGCATGCAACTGTTGAGTTGTGCGCGCAACTGTTGGATCGTGCCCTCTGATAACTGCTAAATCGTATGGGTTACTGCCAACTGTGCAGTAACCGTTAGGTCTATCTGTAATTGGCTAACTGTAAAATATTTGTTCGTGTGGCAATCGCCCTATCACATATTCGTTCAATAAATGTCTCGTAATTTAGTACATGTAAAATACAAAACCAAACACAACTTCTCCATTGGAGAATAATTATATTCATATTTCAACAAATGTATGCTGAGATAATAAATGACTTTTTCTACACCCATGTTACATCATGCGCGATCATTCCAGCTACACACTGTTCTTCGGCAGATATGTACAGCTTCATCGGTTGTCGTGGCACATGAGGTACCATTACATGCGGCTTTGCTAAATAATTTGTTAGACTCTCGAAGGCTCTTTGATGCTCTTCTGTCCAGACGAAATCATCATTTTCTTTTAGCCTTAATAGAGATGAGACAGCTTTAGTTTTACCTGCACAATTAGAAATAAATCTCCTTAAAAAATTAATTTGCTCTAGGAACCTTTGCAACTCTTTCTTGTTTTCAGGGGATTTGGCCTCTATAATCGCTCGAGATTTATTTTCATCGATTTCACTACCCACTCATAACATCCCAAAGACCCTGGACATCGAAAAGCCGTTTTGTGAACGTCATCCTCGGCAATGTAAATCTGGTTATACCCTGCGTACCCATCCATGAAGGAATATATTTGGTATCCCGCAGTGGAGTCTACTAAAGAATCTACCGTAGGCATAAGGTATTGATCGTTTGGTGTTGCCAAGTTTAAGTTTCGAAAATCTATGAAAATTCTCAATTTTCCATTTTTCTTCATGACTGAGATAATATTTGATAATCATTCTACATATCTAGTCGTCCTAATGAATTTTTCCTTTAGTAGACGTTTGACTTCCTTCTTAATGTCAGGCAAGACATTTGGTGCAAACTTCCTGGGAGGTTGTTTATATGGTTTGTAATTTGGAAAGATAGGTAGCATGTGCTCTACTACAGTTTTATCTAAACCATGCATTTCCTCATAGTCCCATGCAAAGCAATCTCTATAACTTTTTAGGAGAGAAATTAGTTCTTTACGTACCTAGGCATCAAGTTTCCCGCTGATATATGTGCTGCACTTTTCGCCCTCGTCTCTCAGATTTACCTCATCCAGAACATCTTGCGCTCTCGTAATGCCCGTCTTCTAGTGTCCGTTTAGATTGCATTCTAGATCCTTATTTTTTTTCCTCCGGTTGTTCATCCAATTCCTTTAGTCGTTCGTCCAAACAATCTACCACATATGTTTTCCTTATTTTATTTTCTACCTGATGAGTCATCAGTTTTCCTTTTAAGGCCGAGATTACGGCCTGAGCATCGAGTTCGACTTTCCGTTCTCGAAAATAAGCCATTAAGTTGGCTTTGGCAGCCGCGAGCGCGGCTCGTCCTTTCATTTGCTATCCCCCCTTTATTCGACTTATTGGTTTTTTGGCCACATGCTGGCTTCTCGAAGGCTACTATTCTTGGCCTCATTTGCATGAATAAGTCATTCAATAACTCTGCGGCGTATGGCTCATCATTTTAGGCAACTACAGATGCATTCCCCTTTTCATTTGACATTCTGACTGGTCCATAATTTCCTTCATACAAGAAATATTCGGCCGAATTTGTTTCCGTCGTTAAAGGTCTATTATCAACGTGTACCACTTCGACCCCGTCCATTTGACTCCAAAAAACCAAACATTGATGGAGAGAAGAAGGTATGCATCGGCTGCTGTGGATCCAATCTCGTCCTAAGAGCATGTTATATGTGGTCGGTCCATCTATGACAAAAAAACACCATCGTCTTAATGGTGCTCCATACCTGTAGGTCTAATGGGACGACTCCTTTAGCCGTCGTTGTCCCCTCATTGAAGCTTGTGAGCACCTCTTCTGTTGGGATGAGATCAGCTTCTGACTTTGCTAAACGTCCCAACATCCTAATTGAGATGGCATTATTGGTCACCCCGTTGTCGATCAATATTTTGGTGACTCGTATTCCATTTACCTTCACCTTGACATATAATGGTCGGAGGTGTTTTTTCATTTGCTGCGGAGGTTTTGGAAACGTTACTTTGCCAGGTACTCATATTTCCATTACTCGTCCATCACTTACATCCTCTTGCTGTGAATCATCCTCTGAATCCCATCCGGAAGGTGGCGGTGTGGCTGAGCTACTGGACGATGCATTACCAGTCTTGCCGACGAATATCCTCTACTTCTCTGCTCTGGACACGATCCGTTTTAACTTGGGTTTTCCGTATAGTACAAGATATGGGGACCGTCCCAAGTCTTCCCCCCAATGTTCCCACGACTGGATTTCCGACTTCGTATAATTTCATTAGAAGTCGACTTTGCGGTATTCCCCTTCTTTGTGCTTCAGCGCGCACATCTATTTCTTCTTCTACGTCTGTCATCTCGTCATCCGAAACCTCAATGCTTTCCGTGGTAAATGCTGCAACTCTTGTTTCTTCACTGTCGTAGACGTCTTCATTCCTTCCAGAGGTCTCATCATTTTCCCGTTTCAATTCCTCAGCAAATAGTGATTAGCCACAACCGGTGGCGTACTGCCAAACTGAATAACAGTGGGTGGTTCATCATCGTCTGTTTCATCTTGCTTTTTTCATCGGTCAAACTTGATTCAGTCTTTGCATTCCTGACTGATTCCTCCTTAGCCATCAACTTCCTTGGCTTCTATCGTTGTTTTTCCTGTTGTGTTGGTTGCAAAGACATGGCCTTATTTTTAATGGTTGATGTGAGCCTTCACCTCACGCCGCTGGCGCATCATCCGTCCATAATTCCTTTGATGTCGTCTCAATTATGTCCTTATAATCTCATCCACAGGAACATAGTTCTTTCCTTATTGATTATACGAATGCCAAACATTGGACCGATGAAACTTTGGCCAAAAAGTCCAGACTTTTTGAACGAAGTTTGAGTGCTCTCCATAGAACCTTGGTGCAGAGGTTTTCAGGTGCCAAACTGCTGGCTTTCTTTCCGGTGGTGGAGCTCTTTTACAAGTTTCTTCCAATTCTTTCATCCATTCTATAATGTTCTGACAGCGAATACAATAATTTTGTAGACCCTTTCATTCTCGGTGCAAATCTATCCTCTCAAGGGCACTGGGATGTTGATCGTTCTGATTTTCATCTAAGACCAGCTTAAATTTTGGCAAATTCATCTTAGTTGGGTCAGAGTTAATCATGTTCATTTCCAATGGTTTAGGGAACCGGTTGTCGTCCACAGCCATCTTGTCTTTCTTTTCGAATATTATTCGCTTAGACTCTATGGCATCCTGTAACACATTTTGAAATACAAGGCAACTATTAGTTGAGTGAGACCATGCATTATGCCACTTGCAATATTTTTTGCCATTAACTTGCTCGGGGTTTGGCAATTTGTGGCGGTCACTTAGTTTAATTTGTTTATCCTGTATAATTGATCAAATATGGCATCTACTTTAGTGACGTCAAAAGAAAATGTCCTAATTTTTTTTATCATTTTCCTCCTCTGGGAGCAGTTCAGCCCACGCTTTACAGACATATGACTTCCCCTTAATTAATTCGGCTAAGCACAGGTCGACCGATTCAATATTCATTTCTCATACTTCGTAGTTTGCATTCCTATAGTAAGTACCCTTACTAGTATTCTTCATTTGCTCTTCTTCCCTCAACAATCGCTCATATCTAACCACGTTAGTAGTGAGTTAGAGGAGGTCTCATAACTCTCGATCTTGGAATTTATTTTTTAAGTCAAAGTTAAGACAACTTTGAGCAATTTTCACAAACTCTTTCTTTGGAAAATGTATGTAGCATCGGCTTCGGGCCACTTTAAATCTTTGCAAAAATGTTTCGGCCCATTCTCCTAGAAACTGCCTTAAATTTGCCAAATCAGCCAGGGTAACCTCAGACTCAATTTTTAGAACTGCGCATGGAATAATTGTTCCATTTGGTACCAGTTTTCCACCGAATTGGGTGATAAACTGATATACCAGAAAAAGCTATTCCCGATAAATACACCATGGAATAATCTCATTTTATGAAAATCATTTGTCTCCCCACACTGAAGAGTAAATTGCCCTATGTGCTTTATAGTGGAAACTTCCCCTGATCTCGTGAACAGAGAAAATTCTGGTATCTTATACTTCATGGGCCACGGATACGCTAAATCAATCCAATCCGGATACGATTTTTGATATCTTGGCCGAATTGGCCTCACCCCAAAACCGAGTTGATTTTGGAGAATCTCAATCATTTGTTCTCTTAGTACATCGTTTCCATTGAATGGCACCCATATAGGTGGTGGTTGTGGTCCCCTCACAAATGGGACATGGTCTTGGCCCTACCCTTGTAAACCTTGGGGCAAGACTACCTCATGTTTTGTCATGTTCAACCCTAGGTGTGGGCCAAAAATAACGTGGTTTGTCCCTCCGCGAGATATTGTTGGGGGCAGCAACCCCTTGTGGAGGAGTAACATTGCTTGATCCAGCCTTAGTTCGAGTTCCCCATGTATGGATTTTAGGGGCAGAATCCGGTAACGCAACGGAAACAGTGGAAAATCAAATTTTCCGATTTCAAAACTTTTTCTCGGATTAATTAAATAAACATATTTATTTAATTACCCAATAATAAAATTATGAAATAAAATTCAATAAATCAAATTTATGTGAATTTACCGAGTAGCCCTAGCCCTTCTCTATATAAACAACCCCTAACCAAGACATGCACTCCCCTAGCTCAAAAACATCTCTCACATAAAATACACAACAAACCACCCCACGTAAAACACTCATAAAACCTTCACGCCACAAACCCCTCACGTCCAGCCCTCACACCCACTCACGAAACAACACGCTATTAGCCACGTGAATCCAGTGCCCTTCATCTAGCCACAACAAACACGAAAAAAATAATAAACCCCTCACCTCCTAGCACTCACGGCCCCCACAAACCTTCAGCCATTGACCAAAACCCTCCCTCAAAACAAAACAAACCCTGCAGCCCCACGAGCCAGACACGTAAATCAGCCTCACATACACGTACAAGCTTCACGCCCAAACCACACAGCCCCCTCCCTGTACGTAAAATTAAAAGCAACACACTCAGTTCACGCCAAAAGTCTCCAAAACAGCAGCCACTCACCCACCAAAACAGTCCCCGAATTAACCCAAAACTGCACCTAAAAACTGCCAAAAAACACTCCAGAAACCGCCCCAAACAGTGACGAAAACTGCCCCCGAACAGCCCTCCAAAATCACCAAAACAGTCCCCGAATACACCAAAACAGTGACCAGAAAACCGTGAGGAAATAGCAGCAAAACGAAGTGAAAACAGCAAGCAAAATAGTGAAACAGCGAGGTAAAACGCAAACCAGTGAACCAGAAAAGTTGCGAAGTGATAGCCCTTCCGACGGCCGTGAAACGCGAGTCCGAAAGTCGAAATAAAAGGTTAGACCTGAGGGTATTTTCCACATTCGTTTTCTGTTTTATTTTCATTATTTATTGAGTATTGTTAGCATGATTGTTATGTTAAAATGCATGTTGTGGCCCTTGAGTGGATAAATATGCATGGATTACGAAATATTGTATGTTGTGGCTTTAGAATAAAATGAAAGATGTGTAAACTCTCGCGGTATATCGGATGAAAACCCGGACATAAATTTCATAGCCGATTCCCAATGGACGGTAGTATGATCTGTACTCGGGATACAACTCCACGTACCGCTTGAGTAAACGGCACTTTCTTTTGTTTTATGTTGCTTTGATTTATTTATTTTTCGTCATTTGATTTCCACATGCTACTTGTTTATGCATGACGCAATCGAGCGCATGGGCTTAGTAAGTCAGATTAAAGGTCCCCTATTTGGAGGGGTTAAAATCCTTTACTACGATGCTTTGCCGCGCCGGTTGATGTGTGTTCGGTTGGATGTAAGATATGTCCAATCAGGCATACTAAGTTTGATATTATTGTCTTTATTCTTTGTATGCATGATGCGATCGAGTGCATGGGCTTAGTAAGTCGGATTAAAGGTCCCCTATTTGGAGGGGTTAAAATCCTTTACCACGATGCTTTGCCGCGCCGGTTGATGTATATTCGTTTGAATGTAAGATGTGTTCAATCGGGTATACGAAGTTTCATATAGTTATCATTGTCTTTGTACGCATTGTAATGAAAGGCGCATGGGCTTATTGTGTTGGATTAAAAGGTTCTCCATTTGGGGGAAGAAAAGCCTAAAAGGCTACCTTTACCACGATATTTGTCGTGTCTTTCATCTATTGATTGCATCATTTACCTTAGTCTTGGCTTAACATAGTATAATTCATATATCCATGTTATGATAGCATTTGAGTATTATTTCTTGTAGTATATCGGATGGAAACCCATACATAAATTCTGTAGCCGATTCCGAATGGACGGTAATGCGGTCTGTACTTGGGACACAATTCCACGTACCACTTGGAAAAGTGCTCACATGTGTGTTTGTGTCCATATTAGTTATCTTCTTTTGCACCACGTCATAGCATGCTTACTTTAATGCCTAATTGCATCCTTAAGTGTCTTTTTGCATTATGTACTTAGCTGACTCTTTTATTTGTGCATGGACATGTAATGGCTATTTGTTTATGATATGTCAATGAAATCACATGTTCGCCATTATTTGATTCGCCTTTATGTGTTCTTGTGTGGTTAGTGTGTGCTTGTGTTTCCATGAATACAATATGCCAATGAAGTTGTATGTTCGTTGCTACTTTGATGTACTTTCAAGCATGCAATCTTATATGTGAAATATATGCAAATTTAGGTGTAAGTTTTATTTTTGTGCATATGGATTTAGAAGCATGATACTCTTGGAAATAAGTGTTACTTAAGCTTGATTAAATTATTACACAAATCCTTTCATTACAAGTGACATAAGTAAGGGACCATTCCGAACCCAACGGTTTGAGGTCTTCCCTTGCGAGGGGTGAGTGCAGCCTTAAATCTCATTTTCCCGGTTCACACCGGGTGGCGACTCTATTATTCTCCGGTTTAGTCCCCCGTGGCTACTCCGTACTCCCGATCGGGCAGCGAGCTCGGGACAGCATGCGTCGCCCGGTTCCTGTGTTCCCACAGGTCCCTAAACATGTATTTTGCGTTTAACCTTTAAACGATTTTATAAATAATCAATATTATTTATAAATGTTGCTCTAGTGCTCTACGAGTATATTTCATTATTGAGACTCTATATATTCAGGCATATCCGTCACGAAATCCAATTTCGTGTCCATAATTTATCCACCCGTAAATTATGACAATCACGGATAAACTCGCTGAATCATACAGGTCGAGGTCATGGCAAATGAATAATTCCTCCGTCACAGGTATCCAGATAGATCCCAGAGATATATATGTAAACGTCAAATCTCTATAGGGATTATCCAGTCGACTATTCTTTTAGCAATCTCAAAAAGAACATTTAGAACTAACTTCTAAATTGTACCACGGGCCCATGGATTTTATCTGATTGCCAATCATATAGACTACATATGCTCTGTTACACAGAACTGACGAATCCTATCTTGATACACACAGGACACCATGAGGATATATCTACACCCAACGAACAAGCGGAGGTCTGATCTTAATAGATCGGTGACGTGACTTCCATATAAGTGTAGAAGATGTCTCATGTGCCCACAGTGGCATCTCAAGTCTAAGAATCACAAGTGTTACTCAACCCGACAAGATTCTTATTGACGTTGGTGTACCATCCATTAAGAATCTTCGGTGAGTCGTTCAGTGTTTATCCGCTATAAACACCTACACGCCTATACTAGTCTCCAAGACTTATGGTTCATTGAGAAACCATTGGAATCATATATTCCAATATACGACATGTACCAGTCTCAACGGGTTTACTATACTGACCAAGTAGTGTAAACCTTGACCAGGAACTGTCTGAGAATGACAACGTCATGATACAACTCAATGTCAGTTGCGACGCTTTTGCAACTGTACCATGACTAGTCATTCTAAGGTCATTACGTCTTTACCATATTAAAAGATACATTATATTATAGAAACTGCATATATTATTCAAAATAATAATGTTTTACAGAAGTATTCATAAAGAAATACAACCGGGAATTGGCGCTGTGAGCACCAACCCCAACACCCCAATCTTGCTCATGATTGTTTCTTAGGTTTGGCGCATGAGGAGGTGAGATTCCTGATGGGATTGCCCCCCTCCTGTTTAAATATTTAGCCATTAGCTCATTTAATGAACTCATGTGTTTGGCCATATTTTCATAATGTGAATTGCTAGTCGAAATAAACTTATCTATAACATGAGCGTTTTGAAGTCTAACATGTTCTACTACGTCCTGTTGGACAATAATGACCCATAGCATCACTATTTGTACAGATCATGGTGTTGTTGTACAAATTAACTATGTGACAAAGGAAATTGCTCTTTTATCATTTGTAATTAGATTACAAAGATGTATAAATGATAGAAGGTCAATATGATTATTTCCGGATTGAGATGATATGAGACAATATCAATCCATAAAGGTTTAATCATTAAATATCCCTAGTCAGAGTATTATCGAGATTGGACATCGATAATGCGTAAAAGACTAGTATTACACTTGTGCGCGTTGTGGGAGTATAACGGCATAGTTCTCATATATTTGGGTATAGGATACTCGTGCAAGTGTAATAGGAGGTTGTGTTTACCGATGGTACGGAAACAGCTTCTCTCTGGATAGACCCCTCGAAATTCCATTGGTAGTATGACTATGTGTCTATGGAAGTCCGAATCAGGGTAGATGTATTTGGTCTTAACCTGAGACTTGCACCGCTAATACTTGCGACAATCAATATACTTTGGTTTTGGTCATCCAGGGATTTAACAGGTTCTGTGTACGCCTCTTCTGGGTATATTGAGAATCGTAGTGTATTGGGTGTGATGTCAAGACGGAAGTATCACTCCAGTCATAGTGGAGATGATGATCACGTAGGATACGAAACTGGTGCTCTTTTATGCTGCAGCTATCGGGATAATATGACTAGGTCATGATTATCCGATTATAGAGACTAGTTACCAGAGATCTGATATGTGCTTCGTACGGGGCAGACACAATTCCAGCCTCAGGCCTTGCACGTGACATCTGATACTGGATCGTAATACGCAATACTATGTATACTACGCATGATATAGATCACATAATCCTTTAAGAATATTTATGGAGAATTGGGTAGGCACGGTGCTTTGCTAGAAGCCAACCATGTCTTGTAAATCGGTAAAACGTAGTACTAGGTACGTATGTGTTCAGATAATCCGACGACCGGATTTACTGCCAACATATCCGGGGATCTCATGGGTCGCTTCCCGAAGATTCACCGATGACGTATGACTCGCACTTTATTAATCTGGGATTAATTATAAGAGAGAGAAAATTAATCTAGGATTAATTACGGAGATATTTTATCTGGGATAAAATATTATTAAAAGAGAGAGAACGATTAATTTGGAATTAATCGATAAAATAATATATTCGATATATTATACGAAATTAGATTTCGACGCAGAATTAAAATTAGAGTTTAATTCGGGCGAACGAGTTAATTTAGAATTAATTCGTTAGCGACGTGAATAGTAATTTTTCTAGGCACAATTGTTTAATTAAATTTGATTTAATTACGTCGCAATAGAAAATTCGTTAATTCGGAATTAGCGAACACGAGCCCGGGAGTGTTTGCGGGCCCACTCGCATTTCGAATTCAAGTGCGGCCCACAAGTCACATCTAGCGTCAAATCACTAGTCAATCAAGTGATGGAAGTCACATCATTTTGAGTGATGTGATGTCTAGTCACTTTTGATGTGAATAGTGATGGTGGTGGTTGAAGGCTTTTAATGCCTTTTACATTTTTGGAAAATGGATTATGTATTGGTTTTGGAAATCAAACACAACACAACACAACACAACACGACACTTTTTTTTCTTCTCTCTTTCCTCTTCTACACCTCTCGGCCTTGGGCCATTTTCTTCTCCAAAATTTCTGCTATTGCCGTGAGCAAGGAGAAGCAAGGGAAAGATTTGCGGCAAATTTTTCTGAGTGCTAGCACACTTTAGGAGTCATATGATGGTGATAGGGAAACCCACCCATGGGCATGGAATGCACACCCAAGCTTGGAGCTTGGCCGAACAAATGGAGCACAAAATTCCCTCAAATGCCGAGAGCTAAAGGAAGGAAAAGCTTGAAGATTTTTGTTGTTCCTCGCATCGCAAAAGCCGATCATTGTAAGTATGATTTTACCATACTTCTTTTGAGTATTCACACATGTTTCTTTGCTTGAAATCGATCTTGGGACTAACCTAGAAATCCAACAATGGTATCAAAGCCATTTTGAGCATGAAATGTACTTAGGGTAAAATTTGGGTAAATTGGATTTGAGCATGTTTTGACTAAATTACTTGTTTGAGCATGCTTGTATATGGATGACTTAGAGTTGTTTGTGATCAATTTTGTGAAAAATGGATTGGATCAATTTTTCCCCAAAATGCTAGTCTTGGCCGAAACATAAGACTATCATAATGTCATGGTGATTTTGTGTTTTTGATCATTGGATGAGTTGAAATCATGTGGGTAATGTTGATTTAGGATTTAATTGGATTAAAACCGAATCGGACAAAGAAATCCCCAAATTGCCGTGACTTGTAAGCATGAAAATGATTGATTTTTTGATTCAAATGTATTGGACATGTTTTGATGATAATAAGCATAATTAATTGTGTAAATTGATGTTTTGGAAATATTAATTTGGTTAATTAATTATGGCATACACTTTAGGTTAATTAAATTATGAATTTTGGAATTTTGGTAATTTAATTAATTCGGCCAAATTTGGAATTGGGCTTGTAAAGTTGTATTTGGGCTTAATGGGCTTGGTTGGGCCAAGTTTGGTTTAGGCTAATTGGTTGGATCCAATTGGGACCAAAACCATATCCATAAAGTCCAAATATAACTAAATGGACCTTTAATTTTAATTGGGCCTAAATTGGTTTCTTGGCAAATAATGGTGATTCCTTATATGGGCTTTGGTATTTGGGTTTGACCCATAGACCAAAAGTCCATGCCTTAAGAAATTAATTGAAAGCCCATTGGACTTTAATTAAATTGACATTGGATGTTAATTGGGCTTTGAGACCCGCAACGATTAGTTTTAGAATCTAAGTCGTAAAGGCTCATTAAAAAGTGTAAATATTTAATTTGGAATTAAATAAAGAATTAGTATTGAATACAAATTAAATTGGATTTAATGTTGTAGTTTAATATAATTCAAGAATTCGTACTTTGAGTATTTATTCGTAAAACGAGTTGGACTCGCGCAAAATCAAATCGTTGTTTGAACATTGGATGGTCATTAATTTCAGATTAATTAATTGGATTAGATTGATTGATAACATGATTTGTGTGAATACATGGATGCGATGTATGAATAATGTATATCGGATGGATATTAGATGGGTGAGGGCAATTTTGGAAATTGTTGTAATAAATTTAGAATTTATTAATTGGACCTGCTTGTCCAGCATATTACCTTTTAACTCTTTGTATTTCTCTTCTCTCATATTCCCCTCAATGTAAATGAGGTTTCTTTAGAAGTGTTATGTAATCGGGTAGAAGTAATACTTGTGCTAGCGAGAGAGAGAGGAAAGTGAGAGATTTGTTCTAGGAACAATGTTTTAAGTATCCATCCGCATATCATTATTATATTTATTTACGCGCCTTATTATGCTTTTAGAATGCATGTTTAAGGGTGTATGATGATGAGACCTAACAAAGATAATAAATTGGTTGCCAATTTACGCGAAAAACCCTCAACACATATTAAGCGTTTTTTCCTTCCATTGAGTGATTCTTACTCAAGATCCAAGATTGACACTGGTTTGCTGGCCAAGTCAAGACCTTTTCCGTCGCGGATGTGTTTGAATCATGAAGGCTTTGTTCTATATCGGTGTCTTGTCCAAGTTGTGATTTGTTGGCCAAAGTCAAGATCACTTCTTGTCCATCGACATCGATTACGAAGCTTTCCATGGTCAATGGGTTCTGCTTAACTGGGATCATTAAGTTTGTTGTGCCAAAGCCAAGGCTTAATTGATTCAAAGGAAAAATGTTAGGGAATATATTGGATATATTGGCATATATAAGAATATATGTTTGGACTTGGTGTTGGGGTTGGTGCTCAGAGCGCCAATTCCCGGTTGTATTTCTGATAAATACTTCTGTAAAACATTATTATTATGAATAATATATGCAGTTTCTATAATATAATCTATCTTTCTATATGGTAAAGACGTAATGACCCGAGAATGATTAGTCATGATACATTTGCAAAAGCGTCGCAACGGACATTGAGAAGTATCATGACGTTGTCATTCTCAGACAGTTCCTGGTCTGAGACCGGTACATGTCGTATTCTGGAATATATGATTCCAATGGTTTCTCAATGAACCATTAGTCTTGGAGACTAGTATAGACGTGTAGGTGTTTATAGCGGATAAACACTGAACGACTCACCGAAGATTCTTAATGGATGGTACACCAGCGTCAATAAGAATCTTCTTGGGTTGAGTAGCACTTGTGATTCTTAGACTTGAGATGCCATTGTGGGCACATGAGACATCTTCTACACTTAGACGGCAGTCACGTCACCGATCTATTTAGATCAGACCTCCGCCTGTTCGTTGGGTGTAGACAGATCCTCAGGGTGTCCTATGTGTATCAAGATAGGATCTGTCAGTTCTGTGTATCAAAGCATAGGTAGTCCATATGATTAGCAATCAGATAAAACCATGGGCCCGTGGTAAAGTTTATAAGTTAGTTCTAAACATTCTTTTGAGATTGTTAATAGAATAGTCGACTGGATAATCCCGATAGAGATTTGACGTTTACATCTATATCTCTGGGATTTATCCGGATACCTGTGACGGAGGAATTATACATTTGCCATGACCTCGACCTGTATGGTTCAGCGTGATTATCCGTGATCGTCATAATCTACGGGTGGATAGATTATGGACACGAAATTTGATTTCGTGACGGATATACCTGAATCTAGAGAGTCTCGATAATGAAACATACTCGTAGAGCACTAGAGCAACATTAATAAATAATATTGATTATTTATAAAGTCGTTTAAAGGTTAAACGCAAGATACGTGCTAAAGGGACTAGAGTCATTTGCCTAATTATTGTGTATTTACATTTAATACTTGATTAATTTAAATACACATTAATTAATAGTCAAAATGAGTTATTTGACTTATATCCTAAATGAATATATGTTTTTAATATTTAATGTAAATATTATACATATATTTAATATATTTGTATTTGATTAATTGATTGATTATTTAATTGTTAAATGATTAAATTAATTAAAATATAAATATCTTACATTAGGATATTTAAAGTAAATGATGTTAGTTGCTTTTGTTGACTTAATTAAATATCTAATAAAGTTGTATTTAGATATTTATGCAAGTTGACCAAATTAATTTGAAATGAAATTGAAATTACATGACTTATATTTGTATATGTGAAATTCGGCCAAGGCTTAATTGTTTCATGTATATATTGATTTTCATTTCACTTTACACTTAACCTAATACACTTTACTAAAACATAAAACTCCATTGAAGAAAGACAAAGGAAGCTTGAGAAAAGAAAGACAAAAATCAAAAAGCTTGGATTTTTAGTAAGTTTCTTGAACTTGCTATTAGTAAGGAATTTGTTCCTTAGGTTCTAGGCTTTAATATATGACATTCTTAGGATGTTTCTTTATTTGTTCCTTGTGGTTTTTTTTGATGGAAGTTTTGGTGGATGTGTAAAGCATGTGTGATGAAGGAAGTGTATGACTATTGTAGTTATAAACATTCTTTTAAGGTTTTTGAAACCATGTTGCTAATCTAGAGTTATTGACCCACTCTTAAATGACCTAGATTTGATCTTGAGTTGTTTCATTGTGTTGAGACTTGGATTGGATGGAAGAATGATGATTGAAGTATTGATTTAATGTATTTGGTCTAATTTATCCAATTTGTGGAAATTGTAAAATTAGGGTCATGACCAATTCCAAATTTGGGGCTTTTCATATATGTTGTGTATTTGTTGTGTGTATATGATGCATATAAAGTTTCATGTTCATTGGATTACATCTTGATGTGTTTTGAAGCATGAAATGACAAAGTGCACCAAATGGGACATTAGTGAGGCTCTCGGCCAAATAAGAATTTTTGGGGATTTTGTTGATTTTGGTGTTTGATGTTTTGAACATCATAAGTTCATCTTGGAAATGATTTAGAATCATTCAAAATTGATTAGATCAATTTCGGACTAAAATAGACAAAAATACAAAGTAAGGGTATTTCGGTAAATTCACTTAAATATGATTTATTGAATTTATTTTCATAATTTGATTATTGGAATGTTAAATAAATATGTTTATTTAATCAATCCGAGAAAAATTTTTGAAATATGAAAATTGGATTTTCACCGCTTCCGCTGCGTTACCGGATTCACCCCCTAAAAACCCCTACAAAATGGTATCAGAGCGAGTCTGATTCTAGACCACCTAAAATGATTAGCCTTCATTGAATCAATGTTTAATCATGTTTTCTTGACTTTATGCATGCTTATTAGGATCTAAATTGGTTAGATTTAGGGTGTATGACACTTAGCGAAAAATCCCTAATTAATAAGGTTTGAATGTAATTTTGTATTTGATGCATGTTATATGGTCCGTCTTGTCAATACGGTTTATGAATACTTCTTTGTGACTACATCCGAGACCGTGCCTCTGCTGAGGAACGCCAAGTTTTTGAAACTTGGAAGGATGATGATTTAAGGGTTAAATCATACATCCTTAGTTCACTGTCTCCGAAACTCAAGCAACAGTACTATGGTATGTTAGATTCCTATAGTATGATGACGCGATTGAGACAATCTTTTGAGAACCAGGAACAAGTGATTGTTCACAAAGTCGCCATGGAACTGTTCCATGCGCGTCTGGATGAAGGGCGGAGTGTTAGCCCACATGTTCTTCAGATGATCGATTTGATCGACCAATTGAGGCAACATAATCTCATCTTGAATGACATTCTCGGTAGGAGTGTCATTCTTGGTTCACTACCAGCTTCATTTCGCCAGTTCGTGATGTACTTCAACATGCACGGGACTGTCTGTACCTACCAGGAGCTACATAGGATGTTGCTCAAGGCAGAAGAGGACCTTAAGAAGGGAGTACCGACTCGCCCTCCTAGAACTACTTCTCTTTCGGCTTCTTCCCAAGGATGGTCCAAGGGAAAGAACAAGAAAGGCAAGAAGAAGAAGAAGGCTTTTGGTCCTCAACAACATGCGAAGATTGCAAAGCCCAAAAGGGCTTCTGAAGACAAATGCCACCACTGCGGCAAAGTCGGGCACTGGAAAAGGAATTGTCCTTATTACATTGCCCAAGTGAGGAGAGACAGAGCTTCTACATCAGGTACTTTTATTTTTCCAGTTATTGATTTATCTTTGGCTTGTGAAGCCGTTACATCCAGCTGGATTTTAGATTCTGCTTGTCCCATTCACATTTGCAATTCGTTGCAGGTGCTGAAGGAAAGTAGGAAACTGAAACCTGGAGAGATGCAGTTGCGGTTCGGGAGTGGAGACTCTTTGGATGCAGTTGCAGTAGGAGTATGCGAGATCTCATTGCCGAATGGGACACTTTTGTTATATGACTGTCATTTTGTACCGGGATGTGTCCCAAATATTATATCACTTTTTGTATTAGATACATAAGGCTTTTGTATTAATATTAAGAATAGTTCTTTGTATTTATATAATAAAAATAATATTCAGATCCTTTGTTGTCCAAACCAGCATGGTCATTATACATTGCAAACTTCAAAAGATATATTAAATACTGGAGTTAATAAACGTAGTTTACCTGTAATTAATAATACTGAACTTTGGCATATGAGACTTGGTCACATTGGCGTTAAACGCCTTACCCAATTGGTTAGGAATGCTTTGATATCAGATCTTACCATTGAATCTTATCCAACTTATGAATCCTGTATTCAGGGTAAGATGACCAAAGCCCCATTTTCTGGTGTTGGACACCGCGCCACTAACTTACTGGAACTCGTACATTCTGATGTATGTGGTCCACTAAGTCAAACTGCTCACAGTGGTTATTCGTACTTCGTTACCTTTACCGATGATTTGTCACGGTACGGTTATGTGTATTTGATGCGACATAAATCGGAAACCTTTGAAAAGTTCAAAGAGTTTCGAAATGAAGTAGAAAAAAACAAACTGGTAAATATATTAAATGCCTTTGATCAGATCGAGGCGGTGAATATATGAGTGGTGAGTTCATGGATTATATGAAGGAGAATGGGATTCTCGCTCAATATACTCCTCCAGGTACACCACAGCACAATGGTGTATCTGAAATGAGAAATCGGACTTTATTGGATATGGTCCGATCGATGTTGAGTTTCACAGATTTGCCCTATTACTTATAGGGTTACTCTCTCTTAACAGCCGCACATCTTTTGAATAAGATTCCTTCAAAGGCTGTTCTACGACACCGTATCAGATATGGTTCGGTAGGAGACCAAATCTTAATTATATTAAGGTTTGGGGTTGTCATGCCTATGTCAGGGTGACTCAGCAAGATAGCTTTCGCCTCGAGGGCAAAAGTTTAGGTTGTTGGATATCCTCGAATACGAGGGGATATATCTTTCTATGATACCGAGCATCGAAATGTGTTCGTAGCTCGCTTCGCAAAATTTCTCTAGAAGTAGAATTTTTGTCAGAAGGTGGTAATCATAGACAGGTTGAGCTTGATGAAATCCAACCTAAAAACACACGAGCCAACGGAGGAACCTGAAGTTCAAGTAGATGAAGGACCTTCAACACACACACTCCGTAGGTCGGAAAGGGTATCTAGACCTCCTGAACGCTTGTATTTGATACAAGAAAAGAGTCTGGATGTTATCTTAGTTGAAGAGACAGATCCTTTCACCTATAGAGAATCGATGTTGGACATCGACTCCGTGAAATGGCAAAGTGCCATGAAATCCGAGATAGACTCAATGCATGAAAATCAAGTTTGAGACTTGATTCCGCTTCCCGAAGAATTGTTCCTATCGGTTGTAAATGGGTTTACAAAAGAAAGCGCGGGCCTGACGGTAAGGTTGAAACTTACAAGGCCCGACTGGTAGCAAAAGGTACACGCAAGCAGCGACCTGGCGTCGACTACGAAACTTTTTTTCCGGTAGCAATGCTTAAGTCTATCCATTTTGCTTTCTATAGCTGCGTATCATGACTACGAGATTTGGCAAATGGATGTCAAAACGGCTTTTCTAAGGATTTCTTGATGAAGAAATCTATATGGAACAGCCGGAAGGTTTCACGTCCAGCGAAACCTCGGGTATGGTATGTAAGCTTAAGAAGTCCATTTATGGACTTAAACAAGCTTCACGAAGTTGGAATCTTCGATTCGATGAGATTATTAGATCGTCTGGTTTTCTCAAGAATTCGGAAGAATCCTGTGTGTATCAGAAGGCCAGTGGGAGCATGGTCGTATTTTTAGTCCTATATGTTGATGACATCCTAATCATTGGGAATGGTTTAGGTATGTTGCAAGGCGTCAAATCGTACCTCTGTAAGAATTTCTCCATGAAGGACCTGGGAGAAGCTTCCTCCTATGTTTTAGGGATAAAACTCTATAGAGATAGACAAAGGAGGCTGATTGGGTTATCCCAATCAACGTACGTAGATAAGATCTTGGAACGGTATAGCTTTGGTAACTGTAAGACAGCAAACATACCGTTCAGACATGGGATTCATCTTTCCAAGAAGATGTGTCCACAAACAGAAGATGAGAAGGTTAGAATGTCTAACCAACCTTATGCTTCATGTTTGGGTAGCATAATGTATGCCATGTTATGTACGAGGCCTGATATCAGTTTCGCTGTTAGCATAACTAGTCGATATCAGTCCAATCCAGGTAATGACCATTGGATGGCCATTAAACATATCCTAAAGTATCTTAAAGGTACTAAGGATAAGTTAATAGTTTATGGAGGAAACGAACTGCAGGTTAATGGGTATACAGACTCCGATTTCCAATCGGATCCCGATGATAGAAAGTCTACATCTGGATTTGTCTTTACCCTTAACGGAGGTGCAGTTTGTTGGAAGAGTTCCAAACAGGGATCGACAGCTGATTCCACCACTGAGGCGGAATATATTGCAGCTTCTGAAGCTGCAAAAGAGAGCTGTGTAGATAAAGAACTTTATCACAGAATTGAGAGTTGTCCCAAGTATCGAGAATGCGATTCCGTTATACTGTGATAATACTGGAGCCATTGCGCAAGCAAAGGAACCGAGGGCGCATCAGAAGTCGAAGCATGTGGAACGCAAGTACCACATCATTCGAGAGATCGTGTCGCGAGGGGATATATGTCGTGTGCAAGGTACCGAGTGAAGATAATGTAGCAGACCCGCTGACGAAGGCCATACCTCCGAAGCTGTTTGATAAACACGTGGAGTCGATGGGTATTAGATACAATCGATATTGGCACTAGAGCAAGTGAGAGATTTTGTTGGGGTTGATGCTCAGAGCGCCAATTCCCGGTTGTATTTCTGTTAAATACTTCTGTAAAACATTATTATTATGAATAATATATGCAGTTTCTATAATATAATCTATCTTTCTATATGGTAAAGACGTAATGACCCGAGAATGATTAGTCATGATACAGTTGCAAAAGCGTCGCAACGGACATTGAGAAGTATCATGACGTTGTCATTCTCAGACAGTTCTGGTCAAGTTTACACTACTTGGTCAGTATAGTAAACCCGTTGAGACCGGTACATGTCGTATACTGGAATATATGATTCCAATGGTTTCTAAATGAACCATTAGTCTTGGAGACTAGTATAGACGTGTAGGTGTTTATAGCGGATAAACACTGAACGACTCACCGAAGATTCTTAATGGATGGTACACCAGCGTCAATAAGAATCTTCTTGGGTTGAGTAGCACTTGTGATTCTTAGACTTGAGATGCCATTGTGGGCACATGAGACATCTTCTACACTTAGACGGCAGTCACGTCACTGATCTATTTAGATCAGACCTCCGCCTGTTCGTTGGGTGTAGACATATCCTCAGGGTGTCCTATGTGTATCAAGATAGTATCTGTCAGTTATGTGTATCAGAGCATAGTAGTCCATATGATTAGCAATCAGATAAAACCATGGGCCCGTGGTAAAGTTTAGAAGCTAGTTCTAAACATTCTTTTGAGATTGCTAATAGAATAGTCGACTGGATAATCCCGATAGAGATTTGACGTTTACATCTATATCTCTGGGATTTATCCGGATACCTGGAGACGGAGGAATTATACATTTGCCATGACCTCGACCTGTATGGTTCAGCGTGATTATTCGTGATCGTCATAATCTACGGGTGGATAGATTATGGACACGAAATTTGATTTCGTGACGGATATACCTGAATCTAGAGAGTCTCGATAATGAAACATACTCGTAGAGCACTAGAGCAACATTAATAAATAATATTGATTATTTATAAAGTCGTTTAAAGGTTAAACGCAAGATACGTGCTAAAGGGACTAGATAGTCATTTGTCTAATTATTGTGTATTTACATTTAATACTTGATTGATTTAAATACACATTAATTAATAGTCAAAATGAGTTATTTGACTTATATCCTAAATGAATATATTTTTTAAATATTTAATGTAAATATTATACATATATTTAATATATTTGTATTTGATTAATTAATTGATTATTTAATTGTTAAATGATTAAATTAATTAAAATATAAATATCTTACATTAGGATATTTAAAGTAAATGATGTTAGTTGCTTTTGTTGACTTAATTAAATATCTAATAAAGTTGTATTTAGATATTTATGCATGTTGACCAAATTATTTTGAAATGAAATTGAAATTACATGACTTATATTTGTATATGTGAAATTCGGCCAAGGCTTAATTGTTTCATGTATATATTGATTTTCATTTCACTTTAAACTTAACCTAATACACTTTACTAAAACATAAAACTCCATTGAAGAAAGACAAATGAAGCTTGAGAAAAGAAAGACAAAAATAAAAAAAGCTTGGATTATTAGTAAGTTTCTTGAACTTGCTATTAGTAAGGAATTTGTTCCTTAGGTTCTAGGCTTTAATATATGACATTCTTAGGATGTTTCTTTATTTGTTCCTTATGGTTTTTTTTTTATGGAAGTTTTGGTGGATGTGTAAAGCATGTGTGATGAAGGAAGTGTATGACTATTGTAGTTATAAACATTCTTTTAAGGTTTTTGAAACCATGTTGCTAATCTAGAGTTATTGACCCACTCTTAAATGACCTAGATTTGATCTTGAGTTGTTTCATTGTGTTGAGACTTGGATTGGATGGAAGAATGATGATTGAAGTAATTGATTTAATGTATTTGGTCTAATTTGTCCAATTTGTGGAAATTGTAAAATTAGGGTTCATGACCAATTCCAAATTTGGGGCTTTTCATATATGTTGTGTATTTGTTTGTGTATATGATGCATATAAAGTTTCATGTTCATTGGATTACATCTTGATGTGTTTTGAAGCATGAAATGACAAAGTGCACCAAATGTGACATTAGTGAGGCTCTCGGCCAAATAAGAATTTTTGGGGATTTTGTTGCTTTTGGTGTTTTGATGTTTTGAACACCATAAGTTCATCTTGGAAATGATTTAGAATCATTCAAAATTTATTAGATCAATTTCGGACTAAAATGGACAAAAATACAAAGTAAGGGTATTTCGGTAAATTCACTTAAATATGATTTATTGAATTTATTTTCATAATTTGATTATTGGAATGTTAAATAAATATGTTTATTTAATTAATCCGAGAAAAAGTTTTGAAATATGAAAATCAGATTTTCACCGCTTCCGCTGCTTTACCGGATTCACCCCCTAAAAACCCCTACACTTGGATGTCCACCTACTGGATCTAGGAATTGGATGGGATCCAATTGATCTTAGAGATCTACCTAGTTAATTATCATACTATTTGTTGGCCAAAGTCAAGATTGTGTGTTATTTAACGGGATCCTAGCCCACTAGGAAACAAGGTTTCCCGAGTACTCCACAGAGGGTTAGAGGCTCGCCGAAAAATAGTGGGAGACAAGTATTAAATTTGCAATATTCGTTTAGTTACTTGCCAATACGCGCTCATTTCATTTTTCGTCAATATAAATTAATATATTAGTTGGACTAATATTTAATCGTTGTTTTAATTAAACAGTTGGACTGTATTCAAACTACTTCAATTATAGTTGATTATATAATTGGATTATATTAGTCAATATATTTGAATTTAACCAATCAAATTATAGTTGATTATATAGTTAGACTATAGTAATCATTATAATCAATAGTACCTAAAATCGTTGATTGGATAGTTGGACTATAGAAATCAAGATAATTGAAAGATTAGCGTTTAAATCATAAACCTGGGTGAAAATGTCTTTAAACAGCTTTAATTTTCAAATTGGGAATAAAATCTCAGGATAGTCCTGGGAATCGAGAAGTTACTTTATTTGATAGAGTGACGTCTCTAGCCTAAGCCCAGAGTTGAGCAAATAGTAGAACATGATATTTGGAATATTCATGTGATGAAAACTTCAGTTCTTAATCCGTTATGCTTGCCGCAAAGACTCCTTAATTTCTTATTCAGAACTAAGGATTAGATCTTTATACTATGATATTGAAATTGAAGGATCTTCATAGATCTATCCTTAGATCTTAGAAGTACTAATTGCAATAGAAAACTCTTGGAGAGTTAATGGCTATACTCAAGGAGACAAAGCCATAGTTTGCAATAGGGCAATAAGCGCAAGGCGCATCTTACTTCGACATCCCAAAAGGCCAAGGCTTGGCCAAAGGCTTATGGGGTATAGAAAAAGGGGCAAAGGCAAAGTCATTATAATCTTCTTGGAAGACAAAAGACATATCCCAAAATATCTGCCTAAACTGTGGCAAACGGGGTCACTGATAGCGTGACTGCCATATGGACAAAGCAGACATGAAGGAATTGAAGATGGGCAAGGCTCCGACTTTAAATATGTTTGTCATCAACATGTTCGCTACTAGTATTAAAATTGGATTTTAGATACTGAGTGTGGTACATAAATATGCATTGATGTGCAGAATTTGCTGGTAAGCAGGATACTGACTTCAGTTGAGATTGATCTGCGAATCTGAAACGGGACTAGAGTCGCTGTTTTGACCGTAGAGACCTAAGTTTGGGAACTACCATTCGGGTATGTACTTAAATTAGGAAACTGTTACAATGTAACTAGTTTGATTAGAAACATTATCTCTGTATCAGGGTTTAATACGTTGCGGATATACCTTTATATTCTAGAACACTAAAGTGTTTTATTTTATAAAGATGATATTGAGATAAACACATTAGATGTGAATAACATTATTTATATTTTGAATATAAATGAATCTCAAACATATGACATGACAAACAAATAGCTCAAACTGAGTAAATCAGTTGAGACTTATATATGGCATTGTTGTCTGGGACACATTAAACAAGACTCGTATATCCACACTTTCGAAGAGTGGATACTAGGACAGATTTGATTCTATTCAGATAATGTCTACAATCTAGTTTATTGGGCAAAATGCCTAAAACACCTTTACTTGGTAAAAGTACAAGTGCCACCGATCTGTTAGCCCTCGTTCATAGTGACGTAAGTGGGCCCATGTCTAGCTAGGCTAGATGTGGATATGAACACTTCGTAACCTTTACGGATGTTGCATTGCGTTATGGTTATGTGTTTCTTATGAAACACGAATCAGAAACTTTTGATGAAATCAAAGAGTTTCGACACGAAGTAGACAAACAAATCGGCTATAGTATTAAAACCGTCACGGTTAGACCATGATGGAAAATACTTAAGCAATAATTTTTTTCAAATACTTGAAAGAGTATAGTATTCTTTCAATGAGAACTCCTCCTGGAACACGTCAATTTGACGGTGTGTCCAAACGGAGAAACCAAATTTTGTTGGACATGATAAGGTTAATCATGAGTCGCTCTGAGCTATCATTTTCCTTCAAAGGATACGCATTAATCAGTGCAAAACTTATTTTGAATAAGGTTCCAACAAAATCTGTTTGACAGACTTCATATTAGATATGAACATGAAAGAAACTTGATTTTCTCATTCCTGAAAATTTGGGAATGCTGGGCATATGTTTGGATGATACCAAACTAAAACCCAAATTGGATAAGTGCCTAAGTTGTGGGTTATCCTAGGGAAACCAAAGTATAGTACTTATACAACTCATTAGAGAACAATGTAATTGTTGCTCACCATGCGGTTTTCCTAAGAGGAATACCTATATGCAGTGGTAAGTGGGAGGAAAGTAAAACTCGATGAAAAATCGGAGTAATACTATTCAAGGCACAGATTCCTTAATGGAACACAAATAGTTCATCAAGGATAAACTATACCAATAATCTTCGAATACACAAGAACCGCGAAAGTCGGAGAGAGTCAGAAAACAACCTGGGAGGTATGGGTTTCTGATCTCACCTCGTAAAGATGTCAATCTTATTGAGGAATACGAACTGACTTCATATGAGGAAGTGATACAAGGTATCGACTCCCTATTATGGCAAAGTGCCATAAAGTCTGAAATGGATTCCATCTATATCAACTAAGTTTAGATACTAGTTGTTGTACCGGAAGGCATTGTGCCTATTGGTACTATATAAGTCTTCAAGGAAGACATACATGGAAGGCAACATACCAACGTACTAAGCTGGGCTTGTAGCAAAAAGGTATCGTTATCAACATTGTGTCGATTACGACGAAACCTTCTAACTGTTGCCATGGTTAAATCCATTTGGATAATGCTTGCTAATGCTGCATGTTTCATTCACGAAATATGGCAGCTGAACGTCAAAATCGCTTTCCTTAAACGGAAACCTTTTGGAGGATATTTGTAACATCCTGACGATTTTGTCGTACCAAAACGAGCAAACAAAGTTTGTAAGTTAACTAGATCCATGGATGGATTGAAGCAAGCATTGCGTTCTTGGAATTATCATTTTGATGTAATCATAATGGTATATGATTTAATTCAAAACGAAAATGATTCTTGTGTATATAAAGAGGTTAGTGGGAGCGCATTGAAAGTGAATGTCCCAAATAATGATGACATATCATTTCTTGGAAATGATATTCCCATAAAACAATCGGTGACAGCTTGGCTTTCAAGAAAATTCTCCGTAGAATTCTTGGGAGAGACAACCTTTATTCTAGGAATAAAGATCTACTAGGATAAAACTAAAGGCTGTTGGTACTCTCCGAGAACTCGTACATTGAAATAAATGTACGCGACCTAGTGTCTCATATGCTTTGAGCATATGGAGTCACAATCAGGCCAATCCAAGTGATAGTCACTGGATTGATGTTAAGATCATCCTTTAGTATCTTAGATGAACTAATGATGCTTTCTTATGCAATGGAGAATGAGAACTTAAAGTGACTGGGTTCACCGTTTCAAGTTTCCAGCTCACTGTTTCGTTATTCAAACTGTATAGTACCTTATTGCGACTTATAGTCGTTCACGAAATATGGCAGCTGAACGTCAAAATCACTTTCCTTAAACGGAAACTTTTTGGAGGATGTTTATAACATCCTGACGGTTTTGTAGTACCAAAATGAGCAAACAAGGTTTGCAAGTTAACTAGATCCATGGATGGATTGAAGCAAGCATTGAGTTCTTGAAATTATCGTTTTGATGTAATCATAATGGTATATGATTTAATTCAAAACGAAAATGATTCTTGTGTATATAAGGAGGGTAGTGGGAGCGCACTGAAAGTGAATGTCCCAAATAATGATGACATATCATTTCTTGGAAATGATATTCCCATAAAACAATCGGTGAAAGCTTGGCTTTCAAGAAAATTCTCCGTAGAATTCTTGGGAGAGACAACCTTTATTCTAGGAATAAAGATCTACTGGAATAAAACTAAAGGCTGTTGGTACTCTCTGAGAACTCGTACATTGAAATAAATGTACGCGACCTAGTGTCTCATATGCTTTAAGCATATGGAGTCACAATCAGGCCAATCCAAGTGATAGTCACTAGATTGATGTTAAGAACATCCTTTATTATCTTAGATGAAATAATGATGCTTTCTTATGCAATGGAGAATTAGAACTTGAAGTGACTGGGTTCACCGTTCCAAGTTTCCTAACCGATATAAACGACTATAAGTCGTAATAAAGGTACTATACAGTTTGAATAACGGAACAGTGAGCTGAAAATCTTCCAAGCAAGATACTGTTACCGAATAAACAACAAAAATGGATTATTGCTGCAGCTGAGGCAGCAATAGAAGCCTTTTGGATCGATAATAATCCTAATCAGATTAGAAATAGTTCTGTTAGCAGCTGAGCTAGGCTACAACACAGGCTAAAGAATTAATGGTCTCATCAACGATCCAGATATATACTTTAAATATTCATCTGATTCGTTCGGATCATACATCGTGGCGATATGATGATCGAATAAATTGCATCAGATGATAATCATGCAAATCCGCTGACGAAAGCTTTTTCTCAGCAGAAGTTTGAGCGAACCGTACATAGTTCGGGTGTAGGACACTTGAGTGATTGGCTATATGCCAAGTGGAAGATTGTTGGACAATTATGACCCATAGCATCACTATTTGTACAGATCATGGTGTTGTTGTACAAATTAACTACGTGACAAAGGAAATTGCCATTTTATCATTTGTAATTAGAATACCAAGATGTATAAATGATAGAAGGTCCATATGATTAGTTCCAGATAGAGATGATATGAGACAGTATCAATCCATAAATGTTTAATCATTAAATATCCCTAGTCAGAGTATTATCGAGATTAGACATCGATAATGCGTAAAAGACTAGTATTACACTTGTGCGCGTTGTAGGAGCATAACGACATAATTCTCATATATTTGGGTATAGGATACTCATGCAAGTGTAATAGGAGGTTGTGTTTACCGATGGTACGGAAACAGCTTCTCTCTGGATAGACCCCTCAGAATTCCATTGGTAGTATGACTATGTGTCTATGGAAGTCCGAATCAAGGTAGGTGTATTTGGTCTTAACCTGAGACTTGCACCGCTAATACTTGCGACAATCAATATACTTTGGTTTTGGTCGTCCAGGGCTTTAACAGGTTCTGTGTACGCCTCTTCTGGGTATATTGAGAATTGTAGTGTATTGGATGTGATGTCAAGACGGAAGTATCACTCCAGTCATAATGGAGATGATGATCACGTAGGATACGAAACTGGTGCTCTTTTATGCTGCATCTATCGGGATAATATGACTAGGTCATGATTATCCGATTATAGAGACTAGTTACCAGAGATCCGATATGTGCTTCGTACGGGGCAGACACAATTCCAGCCTCAGGCCTTGCACGTGACATCCGATACTGGATCGTAATACGCAATACTAGGTATACTACGCTTGATATAGATCACATATTCTTTTAAGAATATTTCTGGAGAATTGGGTAGGCACAGTGCTTTGTTAGAAGCCAACAATGTCTTGTAAATCGGTAAAAACGTAGTACTAGGTACGTACGTGTTCGGATAGTCCGACGATCGGATTTACTGCCAACATATCCGGGGATCTCATGGGTCGCTTCCCGAAGATTCACCGATGACATATGACTCGCACTTTATTAATCTGGGATTAATTATAAGAGAGAGAAAATTAATCTAGGATTAATTATGGAGATATTTTATCTGGGATAAAATATTATTAAAATAGAGAGAACGATTAATTTGGAATTAATCGATAAAATAATATATTCGATATATTATACGAAATTAGATTTCGACGCGGAATTAAAATTAGATTTTAATTCGGGCGAACGAGTTAATTTAGAATTAATTTGTAGCGATGTGAATAGTAATTTTGCTAGGCACAATTATTTAATTAAATTTGATTTAATTACGTCGCAACGGAAAATTCGTTAATTCGGAATTAGCGAACCCGAGCCCGGGAGTGTTTGCGGGCCCACTCGCATTTCGAATTCAAGTGCGGCCCACAAGTCACATCTAGCGTCAAATCACTAGTCAATCAAGTGATGGAAGTCACATCACTTTGAGTGATGTGATGTCTAGTAACTTTTGATGTGAATAGTGATGGTGGTGGTTGGAAGGCTTTTAATGCCTTTTACATTTTTGGAAAATGGATTATGTATTGGTTTTGGAAATCAAACACAACACAACACAACACTTGTTTTTCTTCTCTCTTTCTTCTTCTACACCTCTCGGCCTTGGGCCATTTTCTTCTCCAAAATTTCTGTTATTGCCGTGAGCAAGGAGAAGCAAGGGAAAGATTTGCGGCAAATTTTTCCGAGTGCTAGCACATTTTAGGAGTCATATGATGGTGATAGGGAAACCCACCATGGGCATGGAATGCACACCCAAGCTTGGAGCTTGGCCGAACAAATGGAGCACAAAATTCTGTCAAATGCTTAGAGCTCAAGGAAGGAAAAGCTTGAAGATTTTTGTTGTTCCTCGCATCGCAAAGGCCGATCATTGTAAGTATGATTCTGCCATACTTCTTTTGAGTATTCACACATGTTTCTTTGCTTGAAATCGATCTTGGGACTAATCTAGAAACCCAACAAGTCCTGGGTGAATTCGCCAAACAAGGCGCGCATCATGTTGAACTCCCTCATAATGTCATAACGACTTCCTTCTGCTAAATCTTCAAAATGGCCCACTACAGTCGGAACGTGAGCTTGGTTGGTTTTCTCCAATTTTCCTTCCTCTGTACTCGAACCAGTCTGAACTTTCTTTTTCGGAGGCATCTTCACTTATTGCACCAATTTCTCCCATTGTGGTCGCCAAAAACTGTTCACATAATTTTTTATTGGTACGCGTGTAAGGTTCCAAACCTCCTGAGATAAAGTCCCAGAAATGAGTGTTTGATTCCAAAAAATACCTCCAAGGGGCGCAAGCACACAAATTATAGCCCTAAAGATTACAAAGCTAAGAAAACTATAAACTTAGACTACTTTCTCATTTTGAGTCTTTTTCTTGTTCTTTCTCATTTCTTTTTTTATACTCCTGGGTCCTTTATAGTATAAACTTCCGCCAATTGCTCGAGTGGTTCCGCTTTCCTCGGCCTGTTATTCCCATGTCTCATACTAGCATGTAACTGTTAGATCATATGTGCAACTATTGGGCCGTGCGTGCAACTGCTGGGTCGTGCATGCAATTGCTGGGTCGTTTGCGCAACAACTAGATCGTACGCTCTGATAATCGCTAGATTGTGGGGGTTACTGTCAACTGTGCAGTAACCATTCGGTCTATCCGTAACTGGCTAACTGCAAAACATCTATTCGTGCACCGGAAGAAGTGCGGTTCAGGCGAAATCGTAGTTTAAAATTTTTAAACTTTCGAATAAATTATTCAATATCAAATATTAATAATCTATTCATATTTCACCTAAATATATTTATTCGATATCAAATAACGACATAAATAATAAAGAAACACCGCGAAATTTTTACAAAAAAGTTTTCCGTAAAATAGCATAAAACATGTTTCCGACCGAACCGATCGACCAATGCACATGGGGGCTGCCCGGATCCGCCCCAATAGCACGTGGACAGTTCGTAGACTACCCAAACAGTGACCAACTAACTGTTTGGGCAGTTGTTACCCGGTAACGTCGTTTTTCACCGTTTTCGCGTATTTTCACTCCGAAATAATTTTCGATAATTATTTTTCTTGGGCAATTAAAATAAACTAATTTATTCTAATTACACAATACTCAAAAATAGATTTGTATCCAAAAAATCATATTTTCCTCTTAATTGCCGTGAGACCCCATTAGTTTGTATTTTGATCATTTTAGTCCTAATTTGTCAAATACAAATTTAAATGATTTTAAATCACTACCAAAATGATTTATACATGTCTTATACATGAAAATATAAATTTCAACTCAAAACCCAATATTTCTTGCAATTACCGAGAGGTCCAATAACTTTCCAGATTTTACATTTTGGTCCAAATTTGTTCAAAACAATATTAGATGATATCCAATCAACACCAAATTAAATGTACATCATATATACATCATTATTCAACACATATATGAAAAGTCTCAATTTTGGTTTAGGTTAAGAATCCTAATTTCTCAAATTAGTCCAATTAATAAAATTATCCAAAATTAACTAAATTCAACACTTTAATTTAATCTCTACAACACCAAACAAGTCTCACCACTTTGAAACAACTCAAAAATAATTTCAGGTCATCAATGAGTGGCCTAAAAACTCTAGAATGGCAACAAGATCATCAAATGATCAAAAGTGTTCTTATACACCATTTATAAGCGTACTTTGTTAAACACACATGCAAACATATTTCATTTATGCTTCCAACCATCATAACACAAACACAAGAGAGTAGAAAAACTTAAGAACAACATATGTCGTAGCCAAGAACAAAATGAACTATTTTCCTTCTAATAGAAAATTGGAAATACTTACTAAATTCCAAGCTTTCTTGCATTTCTTATTGGTTTCTTCTCTTTTTCTCTCAAATCTCCTTTTGTTTATGTTTTTGGTGGCTTCAATAAGTGTGAAGCAAATGAAAAAACAAAACCTTATATAGTTAGGTCAAGGGGCCGAATTTATCAACAAAAAATAATATAAGATATTTTGCTTTTTAACAATTAAAAAAACAAAGATCATTTTGATAACCATTTCAATTAATGTAAAAGTCAAACTTATACACTTTAATCATTTCCTTTAATAAATATCAATTTAGATATTTTATATTTTAATTACTTTAATTATTTAATTAGTTAATAATTAAATAATTATTTAAATATAAATATCCAAATATATGTATTATATTTACTTTAAATGATCCAAATACATATATTAATGATATATGTCAATATCATAATTTGACAATTAATTAATGTGTATTTAATAAAATCAAGTATTAAATACAAATACACATTAATTAGGAAATGACCAAAAGGCCCCCTTGTTGGGGTTTTATGGCGAAAATCCGGTAACGCAGCGGAATCACGGAAAATCAAAATTTTCCAATTTCAAAATTTTTCTTGGATCAATTAAATAAACTTATTTATTTAATTATCCAATTATCAAATTCTGAAAAATTACAGAAGAAATCAAATTTCTTGGTAATTCCCGAATTGCCCCATAACTTTGCAAATTGATCATTTTAGTCCTAAAATTGTGAAATATAATTTTGGATGATTCTAAATCATTTCTAAGATGAGTTTTAACAAGTCCAACTCATCAAAATCAGATTGCAATCAAATCCATAAATTTTAGTCAATTGCCGAGAGCACCCCCAAATTTTCAGTTAATTAATATTTAGTCCATTTTTGTTCAAAACTTTACAAGATCAAATCCAATCAACCCAAAAATTTATATGCATCATATACACTCCATAATACATCACATATATGAAAATCCCCAAATTTGGAAGGGGTTAAGAACCCTAATTTTATAATTTCATCAAATTGACCAATATTACCAAATCTTTAAAATCCAACACTTTAATTCATTCTTTACAACACCAAACAAGTCTCACCACTTTGAAATAACTCTAGAATAATTCTAGGTCACCAAGGAGTGACTCAACAACTCTAGAATGGCAATTTTATTATCAAATAATCAAAAGAGAGCCATTGAAACCATTTCAAGCTCACTTGTAACCATACATGCATTCATCTTTCATTTGAGTTCATAATCAATTAAAACACAAAATACAAGTGTAGAGACAACATCAAAGCAACACATATTGAAGCTAAGCATGTTAGAAACATTTTTCATGTTGGAAGATTTGAAAGAAAACTTACAAATGCTAAAGATTTCAAAGTTTTTCTTCTTTTCTCCAAACTTTTCTCTCAACTACTTCTGTGTTTATTATGTGACTTATGAAAACCCTAAACCTAATGAAATGAAACAAAACAATATATACTTCACAAAAATAGCCCTTGGCCGAATTTGGAAGCAATATAATATCTAGATATTTTTTTTTGTTTCATTAAATTTGCTTTATCAACTTGATAAAATGATCATTACAACTTTAATGAATTATTCAACAAGTCAACAAAAGCAACTAAAGCATTTCCATAAATATCACAACTTTAAGATATTTATATTTTTAATTTATTTAATTATTTAACAATTAAATAATTAAATAATTATTTAAATACAAATATTTTAAATATATGTATAATATTTACATTAAATATCCAAATACATATATATTAATGATAGTAGTCAAATTTCACAATTTGACATTTAATTAATGTGTATTTGATAAAATCTATCATTAAATGCAAATACACAAAAATTAGGAAATGACTATTAGGTTCTTTCGCATGTATTTTTCGTTTAACCTTTAAACGACTTATAAATAATCAGTATTATTCATAAATATTGTCCTAGTGCTCTACGAGTATATTTCATTAGTGAGACTCTATAGATTCAGGCATATCCGTCACGAAATCTAATTTCGTGTCCATAATTTACCCACCCGTAAATTATGACGACCACGGATAAACTCGCTGAATCATACAGGTCGAGGTCATGGCAAATGTATAATTCCTCCGTCATAGGTATCCATATAAATCCCAGAGATATATATGTAAAAGTCAAATCTCTATAGGGACAATCTCGTCGACGTCTCTATTAGTAATCTCTAAAAGAACACTTAGAACTGACTTCTAAAATGTACCACAGGCCCATGGTTTTATCTGATTGCTAATCATATATAGACTACATATGCTCTGTACACAGAACTGACGGATCCTATCTCGACACACACATGACACCCTGAGGATCTGTCCACACCCAACGAATAGGCAGGGGTCTGATCTAAATAGATCGATGACGTGACTGTCATCTAAGTGTGGAAGATGTATCATGTGCCCACAGTGGTATCTCAAGTCGAAGAATCACAAATTCTATTCAACCCGAGAAGATTCTTATTGACGTTGGTGTATCATTCATTAAGAATCTTCGGTGAGTCATTCAGTGTTTATCTACTATAAACACCTACACGTCTATACGAGTCCACAAGACTCATGGTTCATTGAGAAACCATTGGAATCATATATTCCAGTATACGACATGTACCGGTCTCAATGAGTTTACTTTACTGACCAAGTAATGTAAACCTTGACCAGGAACTGTCTGAGAATGACAACGTTATGATACAACTCAATGTCAGTTGCGACGCTTTTGCAACTGTATCATGACTAATCATCCTAAGGTCTATTACGTCTTTACCACATTAAAAGATATATTATATTATAGAAACTGCTTATTTTATTCATAATAAAATGTTTTACAATAGTATTCTCAAAGAAATACAACCGGGAATTGGCGCTCTGAGCACCAACCCCAACACCCCTATGCATGTATCTTTCGTTTAACCGTTAAATGATTTATAAATAATCAGTATTATTCATAAAAGTTGGTCTAGTACTCAACGAGTATATTTCATTAGTGAGACTTTCTAGGTTCAGACATATCCATCACAAAATCTAATTTCGTGTCCATAATTTACCCACCCGTAAATTATGATGACCACGGATAAACTCGATGAACCATACAAGTCGAAGTCATCGCATACGTATAATCCCTCCGTCACAAGTATTCAGATTATTCCAGAGATATAAATATTGACGTCAAATCTCTATAGGTATAATCTCGTCGACGTTTCTATTAGCAACCTCATAAAAACACTTAGAACTCTCTTCTACAGTATACCACAGATCTATGAATTTAACAGATTTCTAATCTCATAATGAATACATATGCTCTATACATAGAACTGACAGATCATATCTTGATACTCACAGGATATCATGAGCATGAGTCCACACCCAATGAACATGTGGAGGTATGATCTAAATAGATCGGTGACTTGGCTGTCATCAAAGTGTAGAGGATGATTCATATATCCACAGTGGTATCTCAAGTTAAAGAATCAATATGATACTCAACCCGAGAAGATTCCTATCGACATTGGTGTACCATCTATTAGGTAATCTTCGGTGAGTCGTTCAATGTTTATCAAATAAACACATATACGTCTATACAAGTCTCCGGAGACTCATGGTTCATTGGGATAAACCATCAGACCAAGTCACGATATACGACATGTATTGGTCTCAGTGGATTTTACTAACCGACCCGTGTTAGTAAATCTTGACCAGAAACTTTATTTGACAATATATATCTAGTAGTGACATTTCTCAATGTCAATTACAAGCTATGTTGTAATTGCGCACTACATTATATATTATCGGGTCTTTGTCTAATATATATATATATATATATATGAGTGTTAATCTAATAGAAATTAGATCGAATACGTATATAAAAGACAAGAGGTGCAACCATAAATAAGTAATATTATGGAAAAAGGTTTGCTCGTATTCATGAATCAGACATAAATACGATCCGGATTGGAGCTCTGAGCACCAACCCTAACAATTTCTCCCACTTACTCTAGTGCTAATCCATGATATCATATGCACATCTAAATGTGTATCACATACGAATGACCCTCAAGAACTCATCTAGCGCTCAAGAGGTAGGCAACAACAAGTAGGTCTGGTATGACATATTGAGTTTTTCCAACAAACACAACTATTTTCCTTAGCCAGCATCATTCATATTTTGTAGAAACTAAGTTCTACATCAATATGACTCAGATGCCACATCAACATTGTGCTTCCGCTACTAAGTTGTCCAAGTATTTACGGATCAAATCCAAAATACTATGCAGACAACCGCAAATATAACACTAATATAAAAATTTCTAATCTATAAGGTCATTATGCAACTTCAAAAGTCAATACTTCATAAGTTGTAACTAATTCCACTCTCATAGTAGAATCATCTGTGACACTCCCACTGCATCTTTTCTGACTCTTTATGATGTAGACCGTATAACATCATAATTAGACTCAAAACTAATCTGACCCTAATGGTTGCAGACTTTATTCTCCATTATTAAGAAACATGTTCTTAATATCTCAAAGATAATAAAGAACATGTTTCAAGACCCATCTGATGGTCTACAGCATATCAAAATAGCTCGTATCAATTACGATTAAATTGATATCTCTAATCGCACTAAATATAGTATTTATTATGCCATCATCCTATGATGCATAAGATTGACTAGACATTCTAATAAATTTCTCTTTCGACAAATGAATCATCATTTACGAAAGATGAATATTATATAATATAGACACACTAACTGTCAAACAGTTATACTAACTGTCACACAGATAGTCTTGTTGTGTCCTTTAGTAGATCATATCTAATGTACGACTAATTAGAGCATCTCACAAATCTCTAAGTTTTATATCATATATGAAACTTTATATCGAATATAACAGATCCCACTCTCACTGCTTTCACGGAAAAAATAAGACTCAGGTAAACTTTTTCACCTCATAAACATCTCATTATTACCTTAATAATGATAATGTCATTATGATGTAAAATACTAGAAAGAAATTTATACGCTCCCACTTATCCTTCTATTACATATGTATTCTCTATGCTTTGATAAAATCAGATAATCTAACTGATATCAAAATTAGAGAACACAAATTTCCAGAAAACTCATCTAAGTCTGCAATAGGCTCTTTAAGCTAATATACCAAACTGTAATCTTAGCATAATACAAACTCCAGGGCCATTCCAAAACAAACTCTTCAAACTAAGAAATCACAATGAATCTCTTATCTGAAGAAACCATTCAGAAACACTACTTTACATTTCTAGCTAAAATATACAGTTTAATATTAACATTAACCATCGAATCTTTAATTGTTCAACAAGTGCGACCAGAGACAAGTTTCCTCAGAATCTATAATAGATTTCTGAGTATAACTTTTCTCATTGTCATACTATAAAGATCAAACATTTAATAAGCTCACTATGCTTTTGCTGCGCAGACCATTTCCACATTTTATGAACGATTCATAATGAAAGCTCAATCAAGTTCCAAACTTGATCGTAGTAAGCTATGAACAATCTTAGATCTATGGTTTAATACTAATTTCCGGAATCAATATCAAATATCGCTCTCATTATAAGTTATATGATAACTTTCTTAGATAAGAAAACAGCAGAACCATTAAGTTTCAAATACTTCACAAATGATTATGTCATCCTATTAGACTTATATGGAAGATATTAAAGGGTATTTTCATCTTATTAATTATGTAGTTCCATTTATATTTTATCATTCTCACTTTTGACTTCAATAAGTCAAGTCCTTTCTACAATGGTCAACATCAAATATTACACACTGAGTAATAAAATAATTTTATTACTCGGGGATTATAGAAAAGATATTCTATCAAATAGAATATAATATTCTATTAAATAGAATAAATGATAAACTTATACTCGTACCTCCTAGGCACAAGTATTTTCAATTATATAACCATTATACAAAAGAAAGATTCAAATATTAAATATTTCAATATTCGAATACTCTACTTGTACATATCATATACGTAACTGTAGAAACTAATGGAACCTTAATTAAATGGATGAATAAGTATTTCTGGAGCATATCCCCAAGAGTATTGAAACTAATTCAGTAACACTCAATATCAAGGGAATCAAATCGTATAAGATTCGATTTCTCCCACTAACCAATTCCATTGCGATGGAATCGTAGAGAATAATATTGAGTAAGAATCACATTCATTCAATAACCTTAGAACTAATTGCCATAAATTCATATGTTTGACATATCAAACATCTTTGAACAATTCAAAGACTCACGATGAATTTTAAAGATACAGTCTTCAAAACTTCAGATCGAATATCTTTAAACCAGTCAAAATATTCTATCCGCGTTTCATCAGAAACATGTAACTAAGTCATGATAATTCGTTGACTAAGTTACGAAGTAAAGAAAACTGCCTTAAGTAATTTACAACTCATTAAAATACATACATCCAATGTATAAGTTTAATAAATTTTCTGGTCCAATGACAATCGTTGGTTAAATGAGATTTAATCACCTTCCCGAATACAATATTCATTAAGTGGATAAGGATATGTTGTGTGATCTCATATCAGACAATCATTTACCATATGGATTAAGCATCTAATACTTAAGTGATAAAATCTCATAAAATAGTGTTCTAAATTATTTACTTAACCGAATATTTTTCTTAATGTTTATCTATTCTTCAATGACACTACTAGTCGTTTTAAAATATGTAACAATTATTTACATAGAACAAGTAACTATCCAGTAGTCGCAAATTCTGATATCAAATATCAAAACAATCATTCAACAATATTTTAAATAACTAGACGGGAGATTTGGTATCCAATACCTATAGTTGTCGTATTGTGAAAATTGATATTTTCTACACACAACTATACACATCTTCTTTCTTTAGATTTATTATTTACCTTCAACTATTTACAACAATTGTAAATAATTGAAAAGTAAATAGTGTCGGACACGTGACCTCTAAATGTCACTAAAGCCAAGAAATGTCATTATCAGATAAACAAATACCTAATGAGGTTTTCTTAATGCCAGAGAAGAATCTCAAGACATGAACCGATTCATGTCAATCTTAACTGCATAAGAAACTATTCTCTCTAGAATGATTATATCATAGTCTATTCTAATCTAGAACCTATTCTAGAAATCTGCAACCATATGTGAAATCAGAAAACATATATAAAATATGCATGCAGTGGATAAAATTTTAATTCTATCTAAATAATAGAATAAGGAAAAAAAAACATAAACGACAATTTTCATAATATTACACACTGCATTAGTTATGAATTTTTAACCTAGCAGTGCCTCCACAACTTTACGTAATACTGTAATCCCAAATGGAAAAACAAGAGAATTCAATAATTAAATCGAATTCCATAATGGGAAGTGGACCCCATGAATATATTTCGACTCACAGATATGGCATGTTCTCGCCTACGTATATTCACGGGTAGACAACTCATTGTCAATAACACTCGTTGTGACTCCTGATTTTGGTCCTGATCGTTTCTCATTGTGACAGCTTTGGCACGTTCACATGAGGCATATCAAGGCTTCACTTATCAATGACAAACTCAAGTTACCGATGTAGTCCTGACAGCTTTGGCACGTTCATGATTTCTATTTTCACTTGAATTTGTCTCTTATCATATAAGTTCTATCGGCATAAATGAACTACCTTCAGCTATAACTGCACAGCTTTGGCACGATACAACTATAGCATCATGAAAAATTCACATCCGTATTGACGAAGCGGACGAAGAAATAAGTATTCGTAATACTAATCACTTTAAAACCTTATTTAACGGGAATTTTCCTAAAAGATGTAATTCACTTTATTTAATCAAATTAAATAAATACATACATGTAAAAAGTAAATATTATATTAAATATCAAATTTAAAGGGCTAATCATATCATGGGTTCAGAATCAGACTCTCTTTTATACCATTTTGTTGAGGTTTTATCAGGGGTGGCGCAGCGGAAGAAGCGCGGTTCGGGCGAAATCGTAGTTTAAAATTTTTAAACTTACGAATAAATTATTCAATATCCAATATTAATAATCTATTCATATTTCACCTAAACATATTTATTCGATATCAAATAACGATATAAATAATATAGAAACACCGCGAAACTTTTACGAAAATATTTTTCCGTAAAATAGCATAAAACGCGTTTCCGACCGAACCGACCGACCAGTGCACATGGGGGCTGCCCAGATCAGCCCCAATAGCACGTGGACAGTTCGTAGACTACCCGATGTTGGGCAACTGGTACTCGGTAAAGCCATTTTTCACCGTTTTCACGTATTTTCACTCCGAAATAATTTTCGGTAATTATTTTTCTTGGGAAATTAAAATAAATTAATTTATTCTAATTACACATCTCAAAAATCAGATTTTTCTCGTATTCATGAATCGGACATAAATACGACAAATAAATCATCCTTTACGAAAGATGAATACTATATATATAAAAGACACGTTAACTGTTAAACAGTTATACTAACTCTCATGCAGATAGTCTTACTGTGTCCTTTATTAGATCATATCTAATGCACGACTAATGAGAGTTTCTCACAAGTTTCTTGTTTTATATCATATATAAAACTTTATGTCAAATATATCAGAAACTACTCTCACTGCTTTCACGGAGAAAAGAAGACTTAGGATATATATAATGCTAGAAAGAAGTTTGTACGCTCCCACTGACCCTACTAACCAATATGTATTCTCTATGATTTGATAAAATCAGACAATCTGACTGTAATCAAAATTAGAGAACATGAATTTTCAGAAAACTTATCTGAGTCTAAAATAGGCTCTATAAGCTAGTATATCAAACTATGATCTTAGCAAAATACAAAATCTAGGGCCATTCTAGAATGAGTTCTTCAAACAAAGAAACCACAACAGATCTCTCATTCGAAGAAAACATTCAGGAACGCCACTTTGCATTCTTTAGCCAAAAACATAGTTTAATATCAACATTAACCAACAAATATTTAAATGTTCAATTAGTGCGACTAGAGACAAGTATTCTCAGAATCAACAATAGATCACTGAGTATAATTTTTCTCATTGTCATGCTATAAAAGTCAAACCTTTATCAATCTCACTTTGCTTTTGCTGCGCAAATAATTTGCACATTTTATGAACTATTCATAACGAAAGCTTAATCAAGTTCAAAACTTGATCGTAGTAAGCTATGAACAATCTTAGATCTATGGTTCAATGTTAACTTCCGAAGTCGACATCAAATATCGCTCCCACTATAAGTTATATGATAATTTTCTTCAATAAGAAAACATCAGAATCAATAAGTATCAAATACTTTTGTAAATGATTCTGACATCCTATTAAACTTATACAGAAGATGTCTAAGGGTATTTTCATCTTATTAATTATGTAGTTCCATTTATAGTTTACCATTTTCACATTTAACTTCAATAAGTCAAGTCTTTTCTACAATCATCAACAACTGATGTTACTCACCAAGTAATAAAACTATTTTATTGCTCGGGTTATAGAAAAAATATTTTATCAAATAGAATATAATATTCTATTAAATAGAATAAATGATAAACTTTACGTGTACCTCCGAGGCGCAAGTACTTTCAATTATATAACAATTATACAAAAGAAAGTTTCAAATCTCAAACTTTTCAAGATTCGAATTTTCTACTATACATATCATATATGTAACTGTAGGAACGAATGAAACCTTAATTAAAGAGATGAATTAGTATTAGTGGAGCATAACCCCAAGAGTATTGAAATTAATTCGGTAACACTCAATATCAACGAATCAAATTATATAAGATTCAATTACTCCCACTGACCAATTCCATCAATATGGAATCGCAGAAGTTTAATATTGAGTAAGAATCATATTCATTAAATAAACTTAGAAATTAATTGCCATAAATTCATATGTTTGATCATATCAAACATCTTTGAACAATTCAAAGATTCACGATGAATTTTAAAGATATAGTTTTCAACACTTCAAATAAAATATCTTTGAATCATTCAAAATATTTTATCCACGTTTCATCAGAAAACATATTGAAAGTTCTCGAACCATTCAAGATGTTCAATATATTTTCTTTTATAAACACGCAACTAAGTCATGACAATTCATTAACTAAGTTATGGAGTAAATAAAACTATCCATGGCAATTTACAATTCATTAAACTACATACTTCTAAAGTATTAGTTTAATAAATTTGTGGTCCAATGACGATCATTGGTTAAATGAGATTTAATCACATTCCTGAATACAATATTCATTAAACGAATAAGGATATGTGGTGTGATCTCGTATCAGACCATCATTTATCATAAGGAACAAGCATCTTATGCTTATGTGATAAAATCTCATAAAGCACTGTTATAAGTTATTTAGTTAATCGAACATTTTCCTTAATATTTATCTTTTCATTAATGACAATACTAGTCACATTAAAATATGTAACAACTGTTTATACAGAACAAGTAATTATCCAATAGTCACAAGTTTTGATATCAAATATCAAAACAATTATCAAACAATAATTTAAATAACTAGACGGGAGATCTGATATCCAATACATACAGTTGTCGTATTGTGAGAATCGATATTCTCTATACACAACTATATACATCTCCTTTTTTAAGCTTTATAATTTACCTTCAATTATTCACAACAATTGCAAAATAATCGATTAGCAAATTGTGTCAGACATGTGACTTCTAAAAGTCACTAAAGGAAAGAAACGCCATTATAAGATAAACAAATACTAATGGGTTTTTCTTATTGCCAGTTAAGAATCTCGAGACATGAACTAATTCAAGTTAATTCTTACTGCATAAGAAACTATTCTCTAGACTATTATATCCTTAAAAGATGTCTATTTAGATTATTAAACGTGACTTAGTAACTAAGTCACAAACCATCTTGATTTTTAAAAAAATCATAACAACAGTTCCCGATGGTTTTAAACTAATCTAACAATATCTTAGTCAACTGTCTTTCTAGAACCTATTCTAGAATTACGCAACCATAAGTAAAGTAAGAAAACCTATTCAAGTAATAAGCATGCAATGGATTAGAAGTATAATTCTATAAAAAAATATAGAATAAAAGGAAAACAAAATAGAATTTTCCATAAAATTACGCACTGCCTTAGTTATGGATTTTTAACCCAGCAGTGTTTCCCACTACTTTTCGTAATACCGTAATCCCCAACGGACAACAGGAATTCAATAATAAAATTGAATTCCATAGTGAAAGTAGGATCCCATGAATATATTTCGACTCACAGCTTTGGCATGATCTCGCCTACGTATATTCATTAGGTAGACAACCCATTGCCAATCACTCACCGGTGACTCCTAGTTTTGGTCCTGACTGTTTCTCATTATGACAGCTTTGGCACATTCACAAGGAGGTGTATCAAGGCTTCACTTGTTAATGACAAACTCAAGCTACCGATGTAGTCATGACAGCTTTGGCACGTTCAGGATTTCCACTTTCATTTGAATTTGTCTAGTATCAATATACAACCAGTATGGATAAAATCCCATAACCTACACCCTCACAGCTTTGGCACGATCTCAGATGCAGTTATAGAAAGATACCCATAAATCGTACTGACAAGACGGACCAAGAAACATGTATCCAATACACGTCACTTTACAGCCTTATTTCTAAGCGATGATTTTCCTCAGGAAGCTATACTCTACATCAAATGCAGAATTTTAATCTAAATCATTTTCTAAACAATTCAATTCTACCTATAGAAAACATAACTCAATTTAACCATTAAATTTCCGTTACATTTCCGTTAGCGTAGAACCGAAAAGTAAAGAAACTTATATAGATTATATGCATGTGTGAACATTAAAATTGGATTAAATATCAAATATCAAGCATGAATAATGTAATGGATGAAGCATCAGACCTGCTCTGATACCATTTTTGTTGGGGTTTCGGGCGAAGGGCGCAGTGGAAGCGCGGTTCGGGCGAAATTATAATTTAAAACTTTTTCAAATTACCGGATAAATTATTCAATATCTAATATGAATAATTTATTCATATTTCACCTAAACCAATTTATTCGATATCAAATAACGACATAAATATATATGAAACGTCGCGAAACTTTTACGAAAATATTTTTCCGTAAAATGACGCAAAATGCATTTTTGACCGAATCGACCACCCAACACTTATGGGAACTGCCCATGTCAGCCCCAATAGTGTTATGGCAGTTCATAGGCTGCCCGAACAGTGATGAACTCACTGTTTGGACAGTCGTCACCCGGTTGGCTCAAAAGTCACCCGGTCACGCCATTTTTGGCCGTTTTCGCTTATTTCAACTCCGAAACACCTTTCGGCAATTGTTTCAACTCCCAAAACACATCCAATACATTCATAAGACATCAAATTCTTCAAAAAATTTCCAGTTTAACCAGAACTGATCCAGAAACCGAAATTACCATTTTTCATGCTTTAAATCCAAATTTTCAACATTAATCAAATTAATGTCAACACCAAATCAAGTCACTACATATGAATCACCCAAGAAAAATTCTAGGCATTACAAGAGTGGTCATAACACTCTAAAATGACAACATGTCATCAAATGAATAAATTGGATCAATATTACCATAATATCACCCAAATGTACTTCCCACATGCACACAAGCTTCCAATTCATCATCCACAACTAAAAACCCAAATTTTTCAGAATTGAAGGAACCCTAGAAAATTTCTAAATCATCAAGAAAAAAGAAACTAAATTTCCAAGCTTAGGGTTTTGAAGAATTACCTTAAATGTCCTAAATCCTTAGCTTTTTTTCTTGATTTTCCTTCATTTCTTCATGGATTCTTCAAACAAACTTTGAGACCCATTTTATTTGTGAAGCTCTCGGCCATGGATAGATCATTTGAAGAAGAAAATAATTTTTCTTTTTTAAATCACCTTAGCCGACATTCCAAGGGTATTTTTGTCCAATAAAAAATTTGATCCAATCAAATATATACATTAAATTTTATATTAACCAATAATAATTGGACAAATAAAGTTCAATTAAGTTATGCCATTTGTTCCAATAATAACTAAACAAATTTCATAATATTTATGGAAAAAAGTCTATTAATTAATCATTTAAATATTTAACAATTAAATATCCAAATAATCAATTAATATAATAATTATTATATATGTATTTTTATTTACAATAAATAACAAATACATATATTTATGGCATGTGTCAAAATCTCATTTGACGAATAATTAATGTGTATCTAATCGTATTATGTATCAAATACAAATACACAATAATTACGATTGGGCAAAATCCCCTAATGCATGTGTTATCGTTTAACCGATTAAACGATTCGAATTAACTCACTTAATCCGATAAAGTATTATGAATAATTCGTATTATTCATATCGCGTTGCCCAAGTGTTCAACGAGTACACTTCATATTGTGAGACTCTCTAAGTTTATGTTTATCTGTCACGAAATCCAATTTCGTGTCCATAATCCACCCACTCATGGATTATGACAACCACAAATAATCTCGTTAAACTATGCAAGTCGAGGTCATTGCATACGTATAATCCCTCCGTCACAGGCTATCCATATTATACCTGGGATATAGATGAGAACATCAAATTCGTTCGGTATAATATAGTCGACTTTCAATTTACGATCTCTGAATAACACTCGGAACTGATTTTCGAAGTTATACCACGGCCATGGATTTACTAGATTGTAAACACGTGAGGATGCATATGCCCTGTACACAGGACTGACAGATCCTATCTTGATATGCACTGGATATGATGAGCATCAGTCCACACCCAACGAACATGTGGAGGTCTAATCTTGAATAGATCGGTGACGTGACTGTCATCAAAGTGTGGAGGATAACTCAAATATCTCACTGTGGTATCTCAAGTCAAATGACCATTATGCTCACTCAACTCGAGAATATTCCTATTGACATTGGTGTACCATCTATTAGGAAATCTTCAGTGAGTCGTTCAGTGTTTTATCAAAAAAAACACCTACATGTCTATACGAGTCTCCTGAGACTCATGGTTCATTGAGATAAACCATCGGACCAAGTCACGATATACGACATGTACTGGTCTCAGCGGATTTTACTAACCGACCCGTGTTAGTAAATCTTGACCAGTAACTTTATTTAAGGATATACATCTTATAATGCGCTTCCCAATGTCAATTACAAACTACGTTGTAACTGCGCACTATATTGTAAATCCTAGGGTCTTTGTCTAATATACACGTATCACTAAACCAGATTTAGTTTCGATCTAATCGTAATCAGATCTAATCATAATTAGATCGAATAAGTGTATAAAATACAAGGGTGATACCATTAAATTAGTAATATTATGGAAAATAGAATTGCTCGTTGTAGACGTTGATTTTCGCTCGAGGTCTACAATCGAGATTTCGTAGAGGGGCACTGGCGATCCTGCAAAACAAAAAGGTAGGGTGAGCGTGGAGGGTCTACCCACCGATGTGGTGGATGCCGTAGGCACTCCGACGCCCAATTCAGTGATAAAATATTGTAACTGCGCACTATATTGTAAATCCTAGGGTCTTTGTCTAATATACACGTATCACTAAACCAGATTTAGTTTCGATCTAATCGTAATCAGATCTAATCATAATTAGATCGAATAAGTGTATAAAATACAAGGGTGATACCATTAAATTAGTAATATTATGGAAAATAGAATTGCTCGTTGTAGACGTTGATTTTCGCTCGAGGTCTACAATCGAGATTTCGTAGAGGGGCACTGGCGATCCTGCAAAACAAAAAGGTAGGGTGAGCGTGGAGGGTCTACCCACCGGTGTGGTGGATGCCGTAGGCACTCCGACGCCCAATTCAGTGATGAAAATGAGTTGCAAAATGTTGTAGAAGGATGAGCAAGGTCAGATGTTACCTTGATCCTTGTGGACTGCCGTGAGGGCGGTAGGTAGCAGGAGTGGTGAGCTTGAGGATGTACCAAAGCTGTGAGTAGGAGAGCTATCCATTCCCTCTCTACTCCTCATGGAGCCTCGTTTCTTTATATATATGCCTTAGTAACTTGTGCCTTTACTGCCATTTGATTGCTCGTCCGTTGGGTCATGATAACGGTCGACTTCATGAGGTGCAATTACTGCATTTTGCCCGTTGTAGGCTGGAACAGATGGGTTATGAATGGTGTTTATGAGCCTGGGCGTTATGTGGACTGTCGTGGGGTGAGCCCCGATTATGGTTTGGGCACGTATTATTTCACTGGGCCTTGACTTGTGAATCTCTAGGCCTCTATATACTTCAAATCTTAGGGTTTCCTTTTGAGGTAGAAGCTTGGGTCTGGGTCTTATGTTGGCGAGTCTGTAATGCGTTCAGTAGTGGGCCTGAAGCAAATGGACGAAGTTGCCCCTGGACCAAATTTGGCCCGTACAGTCGTATTTATGAATCAGACATAAATACGATCCGGATTGGCACTCCGAGTACCAACCCTAACACAGGGGCTTGTCCACCCATGACTAGAGATGGCCAACAGGTCGGGTGGCACATCAGGCCCTTGGGCCCGACATGAGTCCGTACAAGTCCGAAATGGCACGACGTGTTATTGTAGGGCACAATGACACAGCCCATACGTGGGCCGTGCTGGGCCAAGATTTTTGGCCCGCGGGCCGTATCGTGCCAAGGCAAGACAAGGGCCGTGCTTTGGCTCGGCACGAAAACAGGCACAAAATTTATATTTAAAATTTCAGATTTATTTTTTAAAATTCATTAACTCATTTTTCAATTGATTTTAAATCTTAAATGTTAACAGTTAAAACTAACTAAACCATTATTAACAATATATATAATTACTATAAATATTTCTTAATTAAAAATAATACTATTTAAAAGAAAAAGAAAAATATAATTTATTTATATGAAATGAAAAGCTATATGTTACAAATAATATAAAATACAATGTATTTATTTATTTTAATTTTTTTAAAATACATTAAGTGTTTAGTGATTATAATTTATTAGTAACGGTAAAAAAAATATATTTTAAATTTTATGACTTAAATTAATTGAAAATATATTAACTATGACTTAAATTAAATATTTTAGATTTTAAGTCAGTTGGCCAACCTAGGCACGGCCCAGACCCATGTGAGATACGCTCATGGCTGTGCTGGACCTTCTATTTTATTGATGAGCCATTGAGCCTGGTACGATTCGACCCATTAATTAACCGTGCCGTGTCGGCCCGGCCCACTAGTACGAATGGGTCTTATCTTAGCGGGTCGCCAGCCGCCATCTCTACCCATGACTATATTCTTTTCTTATAAAAAAAAATAGAAAAAATGGAAAAATGGTCGGCTGATGTTGTTCTACTCCACACGAAGAAGCTTTCCAATTTGATCAATTATCGTCCGGCCCCTCCAGTCATAGTCACTTTTGTGCTTTTGATTCCAACAAATGGTTGCCTTTGCCTCCTAAAGAAGTTCAATGACAAAGATCTTTCTAATCATGTAGCCGCACTTAAGATATGATAGAAATAGAGGAAGATAAGTAAGAAATACTCTGTGAAGGCACCCACTAGAAAGTAGAATGTGAGGCAAGGATTCCTTTTGCTAATGATTTGAAATATTTTTATTGCATATGCTTCTTGATGCATTTCAAGATTTTATGCAAAGCGACCCTAAAGGCGTAGTTGAATTGATTTTAAGCACTTTAATAAAAAGTTTATCACCTAAATTCGAATTTTGAACCGATAAATATTAAAAATATATTAGACTTGCTCACCCCATACCTCTTTTTTAAAGAAAAATGTTCACCAACAAACCCTTTTTTTTCAAAGAAAAATGTAGATCACATAATTGATCAGAACTTCAACGGTTGAGCTACCTCTGTTCTTCCTTCCCACTGGATCTGCCACTTATGCTTTTTCCACCCTTTGGAAGAATAGCCATTGATAGTGGATACCAATAGAGATAGCCATTCTGCAGGCCTATGATTTTGCGGAAGAGGGAATAGGCGCCATTCAATTCACCTGTGCCTAACAATTCTTATGGGCCACTAGCTTCCCAGAGAAATTTTCAGCTTATTAATCGTTCATCCTTGGTGGAATAATTCGACTAGTCGAAAATTGTTGATTTAATCGAAAATCTCCTATTTTTGACTGATTAATCACTAATTTAGTTATCTCTATGATAATTTTTTTAATGATAAATGAATGATTTTTAAATAATATTAAGAAATGAATTTTAATTTTTTTAGTATCAATCTAAGTGTGACAATGGGCCGGACCAAACCGGTCCGGGTCAGATCGGGTCCGGGTTTTTTTGCCATCCATATATCAATCATACAAAATGCTATTTTAGTCTTTCTGATTAATCTTAAAATATTTCCAATTAATCACAAATTGCTCGATTTGTTGCCAATTTCTAATTAAACTGCCCAATTTTTCACTATGTTAATGGAAAAGCCAACAGGTAAAATCTGAAGGCTCCCATAAATTTGCAGTCGTTATCATATGCCGTAGCATCAAGCAACATCAGAATTCTTTGATTCTGACATCTGCATATCATGGAGAAAAGGGATTCAAAATTATGTGACATTTTGCTTATTAAATAAACGGCTCATTCCATACGAAAACTAGGCATATCTAAAACTATGTAATTCAAGATCCTCAGTCAGAACCATTTTAGTTGGTACTCATAGTCCTGCCAGACATGTGAAAATGACCACTTCCCAAGTTTAAGAAGATACAAAAGAGTCACTGCATGCAAAAAGAACCATGTTGATGCCATTGCATTATAATGAAAAAGCCATTAAAACGAAAGTTAGGGGAAAAAATCAAGTTTTTCTCATTCTATGACATGGTTTGACAAGAAATCTACAAGTCAGAGCTGTGTGAAACTGGGAACACATGGTGAAATTACAGAAACTCGATAAACTAATGGTGCAGCACTTGTCCATCAGAGCTTGACCTCTACATCAACTCCAGCAGGAAGGTCAAGTTGCATTAAAGAATCTATAGTTTGGGCAGTTGGAAATAGAATATCAATAAGGCGTTGGTGAGTACGGATCTCAAAATGGAACCTGGCATCCTTGTGCACATGGGGGGATTTGAGAACACAGTAGATCCGCTTCTTGGTCGGTAATGGCACGGGGCCCACGGTCTTTGCATTGGTAGTTCTTGCGGCATCCATTATCTGCTTGCAAGAGTCCTCAATCAGGGGCACCCAGTAAGACCTAAGCTTGATTCTGATTTTCTGCTTTGGTGCAATCTGAGAACAGAAATTTTCAAAGTTCAAACATCTCCAAAAGCAATTTTAAGAGATGTATATGCATGGTTCAGGATAAGAAAAGGTAAAACAACTTGACAAAATAAAAATTTCAAGTAGAACTGCTGCATCTAGGCTGCGGATTTGTGCACATTACAACAGCAAGTTATTTTCTCAAAAAGAAAATGCACCAGTGAGGCAATTAAGAACTTTGAAGGACAGCTAGTTAAAATTCTTGCTGCAGTGGGTGTTACATGGATAAAGAGGATAATATTTATTCATTAACCCCTCAACAAAATCATCCTCCATTAAATTGTTAAAAATGCAAAATTTTTATGCCTAATGAAACTCCGGGATCCATTCATTACTGAGAGAAGTCCTTTCAGAATCAGTTGTTCAAGAATATTTGGTTGATAGCAATCAGGTTGGAACATAGTTCAATCATAAATAAACTAATGGCATACCACACAGCATTAGAAAAAAAGAATATCTATTTGTAGTTTTGGAACATTGTTTCCACTTAAGAAATTCTCGGTCTCTCAAATAAAGCCCATGGTCCAAATCAAGCAAAGCAAAGTTACTATTGAAAAAGCATCTCTAAAATTTAAAAGAAAGTTAAATAGAGCTAGCTTCAAAAGTAGAAGCAAACTGTGTGATTGTATACTTCTTACAAACAAATACAGACAAAAGAAACAACTTGCCCACTATATTTCAACAAGATCACAATAGGTCATCCTGAGAGGATTAACCACACATAATCCTCAAACATCGATATTACATAATGCATTCCAAAATATTAGCTTCAAAACAAAAGAAAATTCAACTAAGCTAAACAATCACAAAGGAGAAAGGAGAAAATAGCATACGTATGAAGTTCATCTGAACAAATTCATTTGATCTCCCAGGTTATGATACAAGTATCCAACTTTAACAATATCAACCTTTTATTTCTCAAAAACTACAGCGAATGTCAGTTAGAAATATACCTTTTCTGCATCTGAGCTGACACTGAGTGTCTCAGGAACTTCAGCCTGTAGCACCAAAAATCAACATTTTAGCACCGATAAAACAACTAAGCTCTTCATCTGGTAATGAATATAGAAGTATAGGGAAATCAAAATGAAAAAATTTGAATTTTGAACTAAATTTAGAGAGATGAACCCCACTAAACAAAACAGTCAAATTGGGCTCAACTGATAAGCAAAACAAAATCCATGATCTTTTGCCACACTATGTTAGCTATAAAGCAAGCATTACAGCTACCACAGAACTAATCTACAAACAAAACAACGAGCATAATGCAGAGAATCAAATCAAATTAACTAACACTTATCTTGTTCTCAGCTGAAGAAAAATAAAATAAAGAACGAACTAAAACAAAAACACTTTCCCACATTTTCTTGTAAGCAAACTGAGCATTTCAAATATACATTAAAATTAACTTAACCAATAACCCAAATAATTAAATTAGCCTCCATAGACAATAACTAATAAGAAGAACAAAAACTAAAACTTTCTCACTTCCCCACATTTTCTCAGGAACCAAACTGACCACAAACTAACATAATATACCTCGGTCCAACCTAAAAAAAATTAAACAAAATGAACAAGCCAGTAAGGACAAACCTCAAGAGTAGAAGTTTCAGACCCATCTAGTGTTTCAGGAGCAGCAAAAACCCTAGTAATTTCCGGTGAGAGTCTCAGCGTATTACCAAGCTTAAAGCCACCAACTTTTGAAGGTAAAGAAACAGAAAAAACAGAGCGCTTTGAATTTGAAGAAATGGGGATTGTAAAGGAAGGTGAAATTGTTGCAGAAACGGAAAAAGTTGCCATTTTTAATCGAATTCTTCTCTCTTTTGGAACGAAGAAGAGGAAGGAACTGCGCACTATTTGCTTGCACTTTCTACAGGGTGTAGAATTATCCAATGATTTTTATTTTCATTTTTAATAATGTACGTAACTAATTAGCAACTTTTTTTGGGCCTATGTGAAAAGCTTGCTTTGGGCCGAGAATAAATTTTTTGGTTATGCTTTCAAACTGTTTTTCAAAAGGCCAATGATATTTTACTCACACTTTTCTCGAATTTTATCCCCAACTCTCTCATTGTAGCTACAGTGAGCTACAATAATTCACTGTAGCTACAGTGAGAGAGTTGGGATAAAATTAAGTAAAAGTGTGAGTAAGTTTATCATTTTTATTTTCAAAAAGAAAAAACTGTTCGGTGATCTTTAGGCACCGGAGCTAGATCTTCACTCTTTTTCTTTTTTCTTTTTTTTTTTTTTATACAAAACCCCACATCATTCATATCGGGATTATTAAACCCCGGTATAGATTCGTGATTCAACCGATGTAATCTCATGTTTTTACAAGGGTATTATCCAGAAATTGAACCTGAAACCATGAAGATAAGGTTACAAGTTCAAACCATTGGGTTACGTGTTCCTTGGGACCTAGATCTTCAATTTCTTAAGTAGATTTTAAAATTTCAAATATATAAGAAAATTTTCAGATTTTTATTTAGAAAGATGATACGGAGACAAAGCAGTGATTAAACATAGATAAAAATAATATCAAAATTACGTTGTTTTGAGTTTTTTTTTTTAACACAATCAAAACCACGTAGTTTTGATTTTATTTTTGTCCCCGTTTAGTCTTTTCTTTGTCTCGCTCTTTTATTTAGTATGAAGAAGTTAAAGTGAGCAAAAGTTAAAGTGCTTTCCTCACTTCAGAAAATTTGCTTGATTATAGGGTATGCATGGTTTGGAATTCTCATGAAAAATGAATGGAGAATGAGTAAAGAAATAGTTATTTTTTTACTTGGTTTTTATTTTTTAGAGTGAATAGTCAAAATTATTTTTCTCTCATTCACTCTTAATTCTCCATGATTTATTCTCATTTGAAATAGGAGTATGGCTAAACTCACATATACAGAATCATTCTCATATATGAAAGGCCAAATTTACTTTTAATAAAAATTAAGGACAAATAAATATGAACTATTAAATTAACTTTTCACTATTTATTACCACATTTTTAAGAATAAAAGTACTGAATGCTTTATTTCTTCAAGGTTAGCTTCACAACCTATTAACTTCCCAATTTATTATCGGCTAAGACATTAAGCTGCTGCTTCATCAATTTTCATATCTGATTTTTTTTTTTTAAGTTTATTTGCTATTTGTTGTGATTCTCTGATCACTTTAAAGTGTGTTTGAGGAAAAACCGAATTGAATTTTTATTACTACAAGAATAGAACCTCACTAACACTCTCTAAGCTCTCTACACATGGAGCTTACTCATATTTTTGGGGTACATTAAGCTCAAAACCGAGCTCTGAATTTATAGCACATTCAGGTATGGTTCAAAGAGCAGTTGATATGGTTCTTCAAGATAATTCAGAAAGAGTTAAAATCTACATTTTCCCTCAAGTCTTAAGGTTTTTTTTTTTTTTTGTTAGTGGGAAATTAAGTGCTACAATTAGACCCGGCCAGCGGTTCCGTTCCGGTTCGGAACCGAACCGAACCGGCCGGTTTCCGGTTCCACAAGTGTGGAACCGGAACCTAAAACCGAACCGGAACCGAACCGTTCGGTTCCGAACGGTTCGGTTCGGTTCTTTTTTTTTTAAATTAATTAAAATAAAAAAATGAGATTAAATTTATAAATAAAAAAATTTTATTACATTGAAGAGCTTGTGTTTAAATTTTTAAAAATTTAAGTTGCCTACGTATCCTCCAAGGGTGAGAGGAATCAAAGCTCACGTAGTTCCATTACAAGTTTTAATCTTTTAGACATATCCCCTTTGTAAATTATAATTTTACAATTATCAATCATCATTATCAGTTGATCCTTCGGCTCCGGTTCCGCTTGCACTTGTTGCAGAAGCATTATCGAACAAATCTTCACAATCATCGGGGGCATCTTCTTGTTGTCTCAGATCAGCTCGAGTCCAATCATCCACACAAGCTGTTGCTTCTAGAGTGCTTGGATGTAATGAAGATCGCCTAGCTTCCAATATATTACCTCCCAAGCTGAAGGCTTGCTCAACCGCAACCGTGGAAATAGGTGCTGCCAAGATCTCTTTAGCAATAATAGATAAAACATGATATATATTTTGATGCCGGTTCCACCATTCAAGGATTTTAAAATTTTTACTGCATAAACTTTCATTAGAAAACTCAAAATTTGTAGATAAATAATTATCTAATTCAGGATTATTAGTTGTCGTATCCCTAGATTTTTTATTTCGTTGCAATAACCAACGATCCCCTGCGCTAAGTCTTGTTTGAATTACCGGTTCGCTACTACTAGATTGACCTAATGTTCCTAAGTTATATCTTACAATATAATCATTAAATAAAATAATTAAATCACTTCTTAATTTCGTCATTATGCTCGTAATATCAATGTCATCTAATATTCCTAAATAACCATAGTAAGCTTGTAAACCACCATTCAAACCTTCTAATTTAAATCTAGGATCAAAAACAGCAGCAATAAGATAAAGTAAAGGAATTTCTCTAAAATAATGCAATCATTTTACCTTCATAACAGTAATGGCTTCGAGCAAAACAAAATCATTAGGGTCTTTACTGTCAACATGCTCATCGAGAGTGCCAACAATATTCAAACTCTCAAGAAGAAATAAATGTGCTGTAGGATAATAAACACCGCTAAAAACTAAAGTAGCATCATTAAAAACTCTTAAAATATCTAAAAAAAATTCACAAATATCCCATTGACTAGGATAAAGTGTGATATTTTGAACATGTTGAGAAAAAAACTACATAATGCATCTTTGTATTGAAATGCTTGACATAAAATAAAATAAGTAGAATTTCAACGTGTTGGAACATCTCTAGAAAATTTAATCGGTTTAATACCATTTATTTTACAAAACTTGGTCCATTCTCTCCTAACTTGAGAATATGACCAAATACAATTAAGTGCCATTTTACTTGGATCAAGGAAAGGAGATAATAATTTTAAATCGTCTTGTACACATAAGTTTAGGACATGACATGTACAACGAATATGAAAAAATCGACCCCCTAAATTTGGTTCACATAAGGATTTTAAATCATTAATGGATGCAGTATTTGCAGATGCATTATCAAATCCAATTGTTAAATTTTTTTCTACTAAACCATATTCATCAAAAATTACCTTCATCATTCTATAAATATTTTGTGCAGTATGTGGGTCATCAAAAACTCTAAATGCAATAAGTCTTTTTTGCATGGTAAATGATGCATCAATCCAATGACAAGTCACACTCATGTATGAGTGTGTTTGCCAATGGTCACTCCAAATATCAGAACATATAGAAATACGACATTTCATCTCTTTAAATATTTCATTTAAAATAATTTTACCATCTTTATATAATTTGAAAATATGACGTTTTGTTGTGTTTTGAGACATTCTACATGCAGCAGTGTTTAAAGCATTATGCACGTAATTAGTAAAATGAAGTTTTTCACCAAAGCTTAAGAAAGATGTGCCATACAAGTTAATTTCGCAAATTCTTCTCTATTTTTTGCATCAGAATATTTAAATAAATCAACACTACTCGTACCTCTACTAGATGATGCATACCTGGCCATTTGAGTCTGCGTCGTATCAATGCCAAATTCAACCGGATGATGTTTTTCCATGTGTTTGATCATATTGCCGTATCCACCTGAAAATTTATAGATAACCCCACAATAGTTGCAAATTGCTCGTTGTGAACCATCTTCTAGGCGTTCCAAAGTAAAATGAATTTTGAAAATATCCGAAAATCGAGCCTTAACTTCTCTTCTCCGTGATTGTGCACTGACACTAGGGCCGCTCTCTTGGGTTGGCATATTTGACATAATGTTCTCAGATGAGCTTGCCATTTTTCGTTTGAGAAATTAGGAAGAAAAATAAGAAAATTGAATAATTGCGAATAAGAGAATTATAGAAAATGAGAGAGTTGAGAATTTGGTGTGATGAAATTATGAAAAATGAATCATATTTATAGAATTTTAGAATTTTTTTGATACCAAAATTGCCCCTAAATATAACCGTTTTATTACCGTTATTAGGGGTACATTAATAATTTTTATTTTATATAATAAAAATATTTTTTTTATTTTTTTAATTATTTTTTTGGCAGGGAGCCAAACGGCTCCCTGCATCCCCCAACGGCTAGTGCCGTTGGGGAATTAGGCCCCCAACGGAGGGTTCCTGTTGGAACCCTACGGTTCCAACAGGAACCGTCCGAACCGGTGGAACCGACCGGTTCGAGTTGGGGTGGAACCCCAACCGAACCGGTCCCATTCCGGTTCGGTTCCGGTTCCGAACCGGAACCGTGGCCGGGTCTAGCTACAACTTGTATTAAATCAGTGATAAATGAATTATAATTGTTCGAAATTACGGACAATTCCTTTAGGGAACGACATATCAAATCTCTTTCGTTTGGGAGGAAAAAAAGAAAATAAAAAAATCTTGCTGCGCGTGAGGCGTCACAGCGCCAGAGGTGGATGGATGCCTTGACGGTGTGACTTTGGCCGTATATGGGTAGAAGAAGTGCTTTTCTGGTAGCTTTTGTGGGTTAATTTTTAGCATTGTCCATAAGAGTTTAGCACTGAATGAAGCAGCTAATTACAGGTGACAAAAATAGTTATGCATTGTCCATATGCAGCATGAGATGAGAGGTCTTCCATTTCAGGAACATTAAAGGAATAGAGAAAAAAAAGGAAAAAAAGTGATTCTTCCATTATCAGAAAACGAACTTGATGTTATGAGGTACAGGCAAGAAGCATTTGTGCAAGTCCCTACCCTAATTCATTTGACTCATTTAGAGAGCTTTTTATGATAGAACAATAAATGCCATTGCCACCCCCCAACTCTTACACAATCATCTCAAATATAAATCCTAAAAATCTAGCCTAATCACTGTACAGCTACCAAGGCCAAGAAGTCAACAAAAACATAATGACTTTCCATATTCTCAGTCACTATTTACAAACACTGATCACCAAGCTGAAACCCCCCACCACATTAATAATTATATCAAGTAAGGCATCATTTCAAACTTCTGTAAAATTTTCATGCAGTTACTTTCATGATTACTTCTGTAGTTCTACAATTATGTCCAGAAGTTTCATAAACTTCTGCATCTACCTTGCCTTCATTGTCATTGTTATCATCTTCAGGTTCATCATCACCTCGGGCATCACGTACTTCATCCCCATTGGCATCGGCATGCTTACCTCCTTGCTCACTACCTTGTTCTAATGATGGAGGCTTCTTCTCATTGACACAGTCCATGTATTCTGGAAGAGTATCAGAACAGGCTAAAGCTATGTTTGATTTTTCCTCTTCGACAGTATTGAGCTTTGTATTAATAGGAACTTCAGTACGGGCATATAACCCATCAGACTTGACATCCTTGGCAATAGTTAAGGGCAAGGAAATTTTATTTTCCGAACTAACAGTTTCAGATATGTTAGAGAGTATGTCAGGTTTGGCCTCAATATCAACCCACTGATCCCCCACCCAATCTCTGGAAATTCTAAGGTCCTTTTTTTGTAAATTCAAGAACAGGCTTTCCCCTAATACCAACAAGACAATGGTGTTAGCAACAGGCAAAGGAGGGAAAGTAAAAATGAAATTGAAAAGGAATATAATTGAAAGAAAAGGGACAGCATAATTCATGGTAGACTTTTAAGATAGGCATAACAGTAATGAAAGCATACCAGGAAGATAAACTTGCAGATTGTCGGTGCTAGAAATGTCAACTCCAGTTACAACCCCTTCCCACCAGCCATCACTCCACCATGCATCAACTGCTGCCCCAATATCACAGGAGAGATATCCTTCATCATCAGGAGGGGCTGGTCGGATTGTTGGGCGGCCAGAGCACCTCATGCCAAGTGTATCAGGCTTGGCCACTTTGTAGACCGAAATCCATTCCTACACATTAAAGAAATCAATTGCTTTTTAGAAAATATTATGAATTATAAATAGCAATAAAAGATAGTAAGGCACATAGGAATACGAATATTCATGTTGCAGCTAAATTGTCACATAGCAATCTGTAGTCACTGAACATAAAACGTTGCCACTAGAGATAGGAAAAGGAAAACTACCAAAAAGGGAGAAGTGTGTGGGAATAGATTTCAAACAAACATTAAGGAAAGAAAAATGTTTTATTAAAATTGACTCCAAATTTTCTAGATCAGGCTTGAAGCTCAGACATTTGCAAATGATCACGGGCTTAATTTCTGAGAAGAGTATAACGACATTTCAAAAGATGGATTTGGAATCATCTATTTTGCATGACAAAATCCAATATATATTTACAAGCACCTAGTTTTCCATAAAATATTCAACTCAGACTACAGACTGTTCCAAACTGTTCATACCTCGAGATTGCCATATCCATCTTCATCTTGCACATCGTCATATCGGACTTTCATCTGATTCTGAGATATATGCAGGACTATACACCTGAACCAGCAGCCTCGGATTCCACTATCTTGGCACAGCAACTCTATTTTTGCATCGACCTTATACACAGAACTACACCAAGGCTGGCAATCAATATGCTTGAGGGCAAGCAAGCTCATGCCTGACAAATCGTATTTCAACTTCTTGTGAGAAGGTTTGTAAGTCATCAGCTGCAAACCTCTACCAGTTCCAACTCCTGAATTATCTGTCAGAAGCCTCTGACTCCCTTTACCATGTCTGGTTCTCTTGGTTCCCAGCTTTACATTCTCAACTGCTGTCAGTTCATCCTCGTCCCCATTTAATCCATGGCCAAAAGAGTCACTCTCTTGTAAGGTACTCGAATTCAAGAGAGAGAGAATTGGTTGACCATAATAGCCATGCAATTTAGTCAAATCAAAGGGCTTAAATCTGTTGCTTCTAAATTGCCTAGTGCAAAAATGTATTCTGGCTAACAAAGCATTTGGAAATGCAGCCGAACATTTCTCAAAATGTTCTCGAGTCAAAACTGTGGCAGGACCATCTATACACTCTGCACTAATAACCTGAGAATGGGGTGTGATGAAAACTTCTTTTGGGTGAGGATTACGAAGAGAGACAACACCCTTCACTTCCTGATTATGGTGTAACCACCTAACTTTGACCTTTTTCTGTCCCCTCTTATCTTCATACATATCTTCCAAATAAGCAACATAGTGATTCTCTCCCTTAGACATGACAAAAACAAACGATTGGATCTGAATATCAGAAAAAGAGGAAAGAACGTCAGGGTAATAAACAGTAAACAATGAATATGTATCATTAGACTAGAATTATGTTGCCATTACTGTTAAAAGGAATGATAGAATTACACCATTAGGCAAACCTAAGCCAATTTCCAACGAGAAATACTCAACGGAAATCTTTGAATTGAACCCTTAGGTTCATGTCGCAATGTATCAATTATGACATCATTTCATATCCTCAAGTTACCGAGTCAATTTACAAAAGCTGAAACTTTTTGAGTTTCTATATACAAAGGAAGGATTTTAATAAAGGAAACCCAAGCATTTCACTATTTATATATAAAATTTTAAATAATGTTTCCAATAATTTTAATTCATTAACAGATGCTTACCAATATTGTAGTCCCATTTCTACAGAATGCAGGGTAATGTTTGAGCTGTTTACCACATGTCCAAGCAACACCTGACCATACAATGTCCGAAGTCTGTCCACTTGCATCCCTAGAAAGACGGCCCTGCTAAGGAGGCATCAGCTAAAAATTCAAATTACTTGTTAACAATCACTCAAAGACCAGCAATGCGTAAGCAATATACCATTCCATCCAGTCCTTGGACCTTCCGAGCACTGACCCCATTCATAGGACATTCAGGAGATCCTAAAGCTTGTGCCGAATCATGTTTAGGTGATTCTGCATTACGAAGGTAAACAAAGCATAAGTTTCTAAATAAAGATAGCAGCTATGGTTGGTCACAAGAACAGAGTATTTACGTCTGCTTCTAGACGGTCAGACACAAACTCCAACATCAACATGAAGAAAATTCATTGATAATACATGAAGATTAATAAGGAAGTCCTAATGCAGAGGACCGACAAAGAAGCTAAGTTTGAAGGTGATTCTGCCAAATTCAAAATGCACTGCAGCGCTTTTCAGTAAGTATTTGACAACAATAACAAAAAATCAACATGAAAATGAGAAATGTATAGATCATATATCTTTTAGCTTTACGTATATTCATAATTCAAAGCCAATCATCGAATTCTTTAGCAATTAAAAGATATCGTGCAATGGAAAAAATACACAGGAATTCAAAAGTCCGATGAAAGGACTAGTACATACTGGACAGATCTCCATGAAGATGCTGCTTGGATAGCATAGATGTCAACCAATCAACAACTTCTCTTCGCGACCTCCACTTATAACCAGCATGTATGGAATTTTCAGCACCATAAACTCGCACAAACTCCTCAGCAACAACATAGAACATGTGCCTAACACTTCTCTCAGTGCCCACGACAGCCAATATGGATTCCCCAGCTGCATCCTTCAAAAAGTAGTGAACCACACGGTTGCCACGCTCCTGTGAAACAAATTCCTCTTTCCATTCCACAAAACAATGACCATTTCCCGACATTTTGACAGACATCACCAAGAGTGGCCCCCCCAAAGGGTACCTTAAATCTAGGTATAACTTTAATTACACAGCTTAAGATACTCAAGACCAGAATCTACAAAATCCATATTCTTAAAATACCTAAACTACAATTAGAAACCCTAATTACATCCCCATAAAAGCCCCCAAATTAGCTACATATGCTCCAAAGAATCAAACCCTGCAAACATAGTTAGCTCCAAAATCAACACTAATAAGAAAAACTTCAGCATCTAATCAAAGAACAAAGAAAGCAAAGCTATTGATAAACCTTAAAAACCTTGAAGTCAAACTTACAGAAGTGTAACAAACAAAAACTGTGAGCTAGAAAATACCAACCAGAAAGCAGAAAAGTCTAGGGTTTGAAGATCTGAAAGCAGATCAGAAACCAAGTCAAGGAAACTCAAGTCCGAGCCTTGAGAAGCACCAAGATATGGCTTTGACCGAGTTAACTAAGAGAATCATGAATTAGAATCAACGGGCATCTAGATTTTGACCCAAAAACACAAACCTTGCTAAGAAATAATGAGTCTTTACCAGCAATTTTGACAGAAGTAGACTTGGTGATGATGGGATTGAAAGGTTTAAGAGAGTGGTAAAAGCAAGATCTTTTGTCTGTATTCTGAAGTGAAACATGAAGATGAAGAAAGGGCAGAGGAAAATGAGCCGTGAGGGAATGAAAGACAACAAAAAGGAGCCGTTTTTGGTGAGAAATGTGGAGAGTTGCAGAGGTTTGGCATGGAAATGATGAATAAGAGAGAAGTCGAGAGAGAGAGAGGTAAGCAAGAATATAGTTATTAATTTAGTGTAATTTTACACCTAAAATTATTATTATTATTATATATATATATTTTTTTAAAAATCAATAAATATATTAATTTATATTTTAAAAATATAAATTAATACATTAATTAAAATTTAAGTGTTAAAATTGAATTTGTTTAAAATTTTTAGGTTTTATATACCTTAATTCGTTAATAAATTTTATTATTTTAAATTAAAAAAATATATAATTTAATATATTCTCATATGTCATTTCAAAAATGATACACTGACACACACTATTACTTAAAGTTTTACAAATTTTCTCACCGTAGCTAAATGGATCTACAGTAAATCACTGTAGCTGAGAGAGTTAGTAAAACTTTAAATAAAAGTGTGTGTGAGTGTATCATTACTCATGTCATTCTCATAATAATGAACAATACAACTCTTAAAATAAATAGTCTGTTAAAAATTTAAGGGACTGTCTTTTTTAAAATATTATGACGTTTTATGTCATTTGTCTTTAAACAATGAGGTCCCAGTGTTATTTACCCTTAATATACCAACTTAGTAAATACCTTTTGGGTTGAATTTGAATTCAAATTTTGTTACATCTCTATTTTGTTTCCAGATATGGATATGTATGTATTCCGACTAAAATCTAGGTAGACATACATACTGTTGCGGTTTCAAATCGTAACCAAACCACAATCGAATCGTTGACCAACCGAATCTTTAACAAATCGCAACCGAATTGGATGGGTCTGATTCGGTTGCGGTTGGTGCATTTCCAACCGATGGTTGAACTAGATTTATGATTCAACCGTAACAAAATCCGGTTCAACCGTAAAAAAATATAGTTGAACCAGATTTTTTTTACAATTGAACTAGATTTTTTTAATATTTTTTAAAATTATTTATAATATTTTTTAAAAACATTAAACAAAAATACGGTTCAATCGTAACCGTACGGTTCGGTTCAGTTACAGTTAAGGTTTACGGTTTCGGCTTTGGCCGAACCGTAAACCGTACGATTCGATTATGGTTTCTAATCATAACCGAACCGTGTGCATGCCCAATTCAGGTATTGAAAATCTAAATTTTAATAATATAAATACATTTATAAAAAAATCGGATCCAAATTTAACTATATTTTTTTCTAAAGCAAAATTTGGATCTATATTATGTTTATTTTTAAAATTTTGACTTTGGGAAATCCAAATCCAATTAGATCAATTTCCAAAACCATGCAGATCCAAAATTGAATATCCGGATCCTCATTTTCATTTGTTCCATCCAAATTTTTTTAAAATTCAAATAATGTGAATATTTATAAACCCATTTTTTTCGACCATCCTTAGTCGTATGGGTTAGGATTTTGAGTCCATTACTTCTCAGCTATGCAGATAATATTGATGATTTGCTTTTTCTTTTTTTCTTTTTTTCATTTTTTCCAGTTAATTTTTAATTTAAATTTCAATTACATAATCATAACCCTATGATGTTATGGATAATGTGATGATTATCATGCTTTGATGATTTTGACTGAATTGAATCAATTAGGATCAAATTGGGTCAATGAGTTTAAACTTATTGAATTTAGATCTGAAGCTTTCTCAGTTCCTTGATTCTTTATTCCTTCTTTCTCTCCCACCTATATGTGTCTCTCATCTGTCATGTGCTAGGGATTGGGAGCTATTTTCTTTCTTTTGAATTATTGGAAATCCTACAACCAAACTATCTTTTTTAGGTTTAAGCAGAGTAGAAAAAATCTCCGATTATTCCAGGCTCTTGCAAGAAACACTCTATGGATTCGAACATAAAACCTCAATATGAGATCATGAATCTTACACCACCAAGTCACGCCCTCTGAAGGATTAGGTAGATACTTTCTCAAGCTATTTACATTTATTTACATTATTAATGTTGAGGTTCAAGATTATTACTTTATGCTTAAACTTGTAACACCAAAACCCATCAAACCTTTTGATATATTATCATGATTCAGGGTTGAAGCAAATGTCTATTTCCCAACACATGCATTCACCAAGGATGAGTTTGGAAGAAAATATTTCACCGAGAATATAAGATAACATATAAATTATGAAACAAACATTAAAATAATAGTTAGTATAGAAAAATAATTTCACGTTTATACGATTTAATTTCGTAAAAATATAAACTAACGTTAATGATAGCGTTAACTATATATTTGAATTAGTATTTAAACGTTAACTTATAAACTCACTAACTCCAAATCAAACAGTAAATATATTCTTCAAATATCAGCCATTAATTCAATGCTGCCTATTGCCCATAAGTATCTCCCACCCATAACCATAACTCGTTTCAAGTTTGAACCACTTGTTTTTAACAAAGCAACACATTATAGTGTCCCACAAAATTAAAGGTGTTTATCAAATGAATGCATCTCATACTCATAGGCCATAGCATGTGCACTGTTGGTCCCCATCCATCCTGCAGATAGCTATCACTGGTGTGGTGGCTACTGTTCAGAAACAAATTACAATACTTACTTTATTGCAATTAAAAGAAATTGGACTCACAAAATCATGTCAAGTATAATAAAGACAAAATTTACTTCACTTTACTTAACAGAAAGAGAAAGAGAAGCCAGGACTTGATACTGTTAACAAAAATTATGAATGTCCAAAATTCAATGATTTTATACTTCACAAAGAAATATGGAATAGATAGTCGATTCCATTGCTACAAAGACATCAGTTTCTTACTGTCATGTTCGCCAGCAAAATTTATTTTACGACATAGTATATCTGTTAATGCTTATTTAGAAAACAATCAAGGGGTTGATGTACCAAAGAGGTTTCCATGAAGGAGATCTATAGAATATGAAGCCTAAACTCCCATTACTTTGAGAGAGTTATCAAAAGCGGAACAGAGCACAAGAAGCTAAAATCTAACTTCAAACATCTTCATTATTTCTCTAAATGAAGAAACAATGTCAAAATATGTTTTAAATAAACTATTATCATAATTCAAGACACTTACATGATTCAAGAAAGTGCACGCTTTACGCTACCGAATACTCCCAAATTGCAGGTTCTTCTGGACACTGAATTGTATCTTTATTAAGCATGGATGCAGAAGATGAGGCACCGGATGACTCTAAAATACCAGAACCTTGATTACAGCTAGATTGAGAAACTGTAGTGTGTGTGATTTACTGCTTTTCTGATTTAGTATTGGCTCGAATGTTGAACTATCTGCATTTAGATCAACAAAATTGGATTCCAAACTGACATTAGATTCACAACTTCTTTTTCAAGATACTGTATCTGATGCATTTGTATTTGGACCGTAAGAAATCTTCATGAGTCCCGTACATTGACCCATGTCTACAAGGTCTTTGGATATAGCAGAGCTACTTTCTTCGATCCCTGACGACCGAGAGGCGCATCGGAGATATTCCTGAAACATCCTTTCTGCAGCCAATGCAGCAGCTTGCATTGGACTCGGATCAAACATAATGAACCTGTCACCACCAAGACGTTTTAAATCCAGATGGTAGTAGAGATTTCTAAAGAGCTCTCTTTTCTGCAGCAACTAAACTCGACCAATTCTTTAGCTTTATTGATTATACCTTCTATAACAGAAAAAAGCAATTTAAGGTATGCAGTATCTAAATTCAAGTAAACACAGCATATAATATAGGTATCTTTTCCAACTGAAAAACCAACTCGGAAAAAATCTTTGATGCTGCAAGTCACATTGAAATAAATGAAACTTCAAGGGCATAGGGGAAACAAAATAAAATAACTCCATATTGCAGATCCAACAACATTCACCAGCAGACATTTTAAAGAAAGAGAATGGTAGACATACTCTGCAAAGAGTTTAAACAATATTTGTAACATTTCATTGCTTTCCCTATTGATGATAAATAAGTATCCACAAAATGAATATATATATATGAGAACTTTGTAAAACTCTAAAAATATTGCTAAACATTTGATGCTCACTTAGGCTGCAGAATGCCACTGTTAGTGACAACAATTTGAAACAAGCTACTGTTAATCAAGTAATTATGGAACTGGAAGTCTGGAACCACATGAATATCATCAAAAACGACTAGGGAAAAAATATAAAGACCTTTATAAGTTCGACCCAAAGCTTGTAGAACTGCGCATCATGAGGAGAAATATCATTATGGCAAAGCTAGTGAAGGTTTTGAGTCAAGAACTTCATCAAAGGGTAGGAATTCCTGATCCGTATTTAGCTTCCGAAGCTGCAGGTTTATTTCGCGTACTGCACACAATCTAAAAGAAAGAAATAACACAATAAGTACAGCTAGTGAACGAAAAGAATCCCAAACAAAATGAGCCATTTCAAGTTACAATTTTACTTAACTAAACTCCAAATCACCCAAAAGATCGTCTTTTTAATACTATGATTTCATTTTTCCTGACCAACAAACAAACCCAATTAAAAATTTTCAAAAAAAATTAATAATAAATAGAGATAAGTTTTAAAATTTTACTCCATTTCGGAGAGAACTTTCCAGATCTCATAATGGGCTGGACTTGAATGGTAAATTTATTAAGGCTTATATATTTGACCATTCAATTTGTTTCTCCCACTTTTCAATTATCATTTTATTTTCCCAATTACCCTTGTTCAAAATAAAATAATAATTAGTTTTTGCTTTTGTTCTCTCTCATTGCCATGGTTGAGCTACCTCGTCCACCTCCAGTTTTATCCTTATATATAATGATAATTCTGAAAATAAATGTAGTTGATTAAAAAATTATGAATTGAGAGATAAAATACGGGGTAACTGGGGAGTTCATTACTTGTACGGAAAAAATTAATAGTCCATTGATTTTGTTTTTAAAATGAACTATCACATAAAAAGGCTCGAGGAAATCCACAACGATGTCTTCCATGTTTCTCCAAAAAAAATTATTTGAATCCTGCAACTATTTACTCCAATATTTTTTTTTAGATGCACCCTCAACGTCTCCAGAAGCTTTTATGCTGCCTGCAGTCAAAGTGACATCTTACTTTACCGTAACTAAGTGACAGAACCAGCGCCTGCAGTCAAAGTGGCAACAATTCCATAGTTGAGAAACCTCCAATGCGACTTCCGCACTTCATTTTGCGCGGCCGCCTCCTCTGCTGCCGCAATCTCCAGCGCCGCAGAGATGTCTCCAACGATCGATTGAGAAGCTATGATCGGCTCCTTCTTCGGAGCAGCAGAAACGGCGTCGGAGCTAAAAACTTTTCTAAATTTAGTACAATTGCTGTTATTCCATTTCGATAAAATTGGAAATATTCGGGATCGCACCTTAACGATCGACGATCGTTGAGAATTTTAAAATAAAAAATGGTTAATGGGGTGAGAGAGGCTCGAACTCTCGACCTCAGGATCACTCAGAAGCTATGAGACCTACGCGCTAGCCAACTGCGCCACCACCCCCCTGTGTCCTCGTTGCCACAAATTAATTATTATTTGCATCAATTTGGGCTTATTTTAATCCAGCCCATTTTTTAATCAAAGGCTTTTGCATCGGCCCTCAATAAGTGTTTCCGAAAACATGAAATGATAACTGAGCTAATTGACTTGTATCGGAATTAGGAAATGTGTTAGTCAATTGGATTGGCATTAGAAATTAGTTGAGTTTGTAAAATTTATTAAGCTGAAAATAAGAGCTTCGAATATATTATATATATCATTCGCTTTCATTTCACATCGGTCTTACAAGGCCCTGTCTTTTTTCCGTGAGTTGTAAGAGAAGGGTTTTTTTTTAGGATTTATTTATCGGATGATTAAATAGAATAATAAATAATTTTATTATCAATAAAATTTCCCATCTAATAGGTGTAGGGGCATCATAAGACCATGATAATATATGTTGAAAAGATAGTGATTTAAGTTTCTTATTTTTATCATAAGAATTACATCAATTAAACTGTTATTTAAAGATATATTTAATTTAAGGTTTGGATGTGATGAAAAAATGATTAGATATTCCTTTAAAAAAAATTTAATTCAAATAATAAAATCTTTTAAAACAATACAAGAGAGATTGTAATCGAACCTCATTTGAAATGAATGAAATTTTTATTATTCATTCGATTTTGTCTCTCCAACCAATTAGCAAGACGCCAAGATCGTTTCATATAGCACATATATTTTGATAAGGAATGGCAACCGTCGGATACCCGATTATTTTTGTCAAAAATAAAACTGAAATCATATCTAATATCTAATAATTATTCATAATTGTACATGTCAAATTTGAGCTAAAGACTCAGATGTTATTACATTTTAGACGGAGCTTGGGTCCATGCGACAAACTTGCATAATGACATGACTCGTGGCCTTTACCTGATTTCATATAACTTCATGGGCTGCTACGTACTAAGGCCCAAATTAGCATGGGTTCCAGTCAAGTCTGGCACACATGACTCATATACAGGGCTCATGAGTCCATATACCCACAAGGATTGAAGGCCCATACGACCTAAAAGGTCTCCAAGAACGTTGCTAATACTAGTCCATTTCCAACAAGGAACCTAAATATTTGGACCAATCCAAATACAATTGGGATTACACCTAATTCCTGGACACCTAGACATTCCTAATTCAATCTCGACTCTGCTACCCTCTCTTAATAGGATTGAAATTCGACTATTTCAAGAAATCATAGACCGACTAAGTGGCTACTTTCACAGCCTATAAAGGAGAAGGGGTCAAATGGGTTAGATCACTCAAGCTTTGGTGATCACTCTCGAGTTCTCAAAGCACTCATCACTCCGTAAACAATTGCCTACCGTCTTCATGGTGATCAAACTATGAAGACCAAGGTAACCCTTAGCCTTGTTCTTCATTCTTTTCGTTTATCACCATCACCGACTTGAGCATCGGAGTGCCTACGGTATCAATCACACCGGTGGGTAGTTACTCTACTCTCTTTCTGTCTTTGTTTTGCAGGATTGCTGGTGCCCCCCATCCTACGAAATTTTGATTGTGGACTCAAGGCGAAATTCAACATCTACAATAATCGAAAAAAATTCACGGTTAATATCTATAGCCAAAACCGATCGACCATTTGTATATCCAATACCGAATAAAATAACGGAAGATTTAAAAAAAATTATTATCTAAAATAATTATTTTCTTATGTTTATACTATTATAATATTTATTTAATTTTTTATTTTGATTAGATATCAGGTATCCAATAACTGAAATATCAAAAATCATAACCAACCAAAATCATTTCGATTACCTAATTTCAAAATCGAAACCTAACCATTATTTACTAAAATTCAAATATTGAGTAGTTTTTTTGATCGGATAAAATATTCAAAATAACCGAATATATTGAGATCTCTAATTCAAACCGTTACTCCATTCTTGTTCATACAAAATGAATTAACTTCTGGAGATATTTTATGCAGATTTTTATTTGATATTTCACATATCTCACTAATCAAAACGAAGCTGCCCCCATGAAATTTTTGGAAACCAAAAGAAATTAATCAAGAAACCATGTAGCTTCCTATATAAAATTCACATAGCTAACAACTATATATAAAAAGTGCAGTTTTTTTTCCTCAAACTCTATTAATGTGCTTAATAAATAAGGAGATAAAAAAAAAATATCGAATTTTTATTAAGATTCAAAGTGGTACGGGATAAAGGATTATTTTTGTTCCGAATAAAAAATCGGATCGAGTTTTCATCATGAATAAAAAGTTGAGCTGAGATTTGGAATGAATTTTCATCTCAAATCTCGATTTTTTGTTTAGAAAATTCCGGAACCCAATAGTTATTTAAGATCCTGAATTATTCGGTTTAGAATTTGAGACGATTTTCATTTCAAATCCATAAACAAGATAGAGATCAGAATTGACAAATTTCAATCCGTTCTCATTGATTGACATCTCAATCAACAAGGACACACACAAAGAAGCAAAACCCATGAAGATGGTGAAGCAAGAAGAGTATCCAAAAGCCATTTCATTATCTTAGGTACGAAAAAACATATATATTATGAGAATATGGGAAGAATGGAAGCTGATACTTGCTTTTGAAACAATATGGCCTCAATATTTAGGTGTAAAAGTAGGATTTTGGTTCAATCGGATGTCACATTATAGAAACAACAAATTTGAGAGGGTCAAAATATAAAAAATAATAAATATAAAAGTTCAACAATAAAGTTTACATAAAATGTAATAAATTTACCGATGGATTGCAATCAACAAAATTTATTTTTTTGTTAAACATTGAGCTATAAAATACAATATAATCAGAAACACTTGACAATTTATTCTCTTTGCAGGGTAAATGGATTAAATTTATTAAAACTAGTACGGAAGGTTGTTTTTGAGAGTGATTGGTGTTTGTTTTTGTTAAAAATATTTAAAGGTGTTGACTGTAAAATAATTAAATTATTATATCCTAAGTCTAGAGAAACTCTTTCTATCTCTTGCCATGCGAAAAGTCTTAACAAAAAGATTACATAAATCCAAGACTTGTAACAATCTAATCACAATGTCATGGTCCATTGAATCCTCAACATCATCTCCACCAATAGCTGCAATTTTGTTTCTGAATTCATTTTCTGTGTCATAGAAGTGAAATAAAACTGTGCAAACCTAGGTAACGATCCATCGATGCGGTAACAGCGAACCGATATGAAGAAGATTTTGGTCATTCAAGCGGAAAACATAAGGGGCCACTTCCATGTCGATTTATAGCTAGCATGATCTACGTTCCCGCCCATGCATGGAGGTGAATTCGAACAAAGAATTGTACAGTCGTATTTTCCTCTTAAGTGTTGACTTTTCTTTTCCTTATTTTTGGTTAATAAATATTCCAGGAAATGCCGGAGGCTGACGCAATAAAAGTAGATGAACACGCCCATTGGAGCAGCAAAACCTGAATGCAGAACTGGCAGTGTCTTTTTTCTTGCAGTTCCATTCCTGAAACCGTATCTGAGCACCACAATTGTCGTACATAAACTCAAGTTTTCCAAAATCCCAAATACTGGAAAATTTCGCTGAATAGAGAACATGTTGAAGGATAATAAATTTAAATTTGAAACCAAAATCAAATTAAGGAAAAACAATAATTATATTTAATAACCAAGCGCACTTTATATTGGAAAAACTCACGGTTAACTGTGTGAATATTTCCAGTTGGTCTGAGATTATTTTGTTTGGCAGTCAGCATATCCTTTCGCCTTAGACGTAGAGCACGGGTATCAAGTTTCCTATGACCAAATAATCCAGCATGTCAAATTAATGGGTTGGCTATCATCCTTTTGCCTTTATCTCCATTCGACTAGGATTTAGCCACATTATAAAATAAATCTAATGGCTATTACATTGACAACTCATTAATGAATTTGAACAATGGCTTAGCCAAAAGCCAAGCCATTTTACAAGCCAAAATTAAAACTCATTTATTGTAACACTGCCCATTTGTCAAACATCAGCCTTCCCATTTAATAATCCATGTCTCAAACTTCTCAGACTTCCCTTTTCTCATTCTTCCAATTTTCTCAAGCACCAGCCTAAATTTTCTCAAACACCCGTATAAAAATCAATGGTTTTGGCACAAAATCATCATGTGGTGCATTATTTAAAGATATGGGTTTGTTTCGGTCTTGAGAAGAGAATGAGTTGTTGAGGCATGCGTTTAATTTTGTGATAAAGAAGTACGAATTAGTAGATAAATAAGTAAAAGGAGTCAGAAATTGGGGGATTCTGCATCAATTGGTTGCTACTGGTTCGATGGTTGGTTCCTGGTAGGTGGGATGTGTTGTTGGGTTTGGATGTTGATGTTCTGGTAGGTGCTGGTTCGCTGGTTGTTGGTTCCTGACTCTGTTGGTTCATTGGTTGATCAATTGGTTGCTACTGCATCAATTGGTTGCTACTGGTTCGATGGTTGGTCCCTGGTAGGTGGGATGTGTTGTTGAGGATGAGCCTCAGTTAAAGGAGTGAAAAATCTTATTTATGGCACTGATGAATGAACAAAATTCTGATAAAGATAGATGGAGTCTCAATTTTGCAACAACACCGGAAGGTATTATTATTATTATTATTATTATTATTATTATTATTATTATTATTATTATTATTATTATTATATTGGATTTGTATCAGTCAAATATATAATTTTTATTCTTACAGATGAATTAGTTCAGTCAGAAAATTGATATCTTACTAGTATTTGGTTTTTGAAAAGGACTAGTCTAGAGTATGCTAAGGATTGGTATAACCAATATGCGAGAGTAGTTGGGTTTTGCACTCGTACCTAAGGTGGCACTTATATCCGTGGCACAAAAGAGTGGAAGATTAGGACTTGGGTGTGCAGCAAGGAAAGACATAGGAAATAAATAAATTTGGAGGTGCAAAGGGAACGAGCACATACAAGATGTGGATGTGAAGCTGTATTTTCTGTTCAACGACAATCGAACGAGAAATGGTGGACATGGAATTGGAATCCACGTCATGCTCACCCTTTGATTACGCCATCTAAAGTACATTTGCTTAAATCACATAGGCAAATTAATGAGTTCCACCAAATAGTGTGTGGTGATACAGGCAATGCAGGTATCCGGCCGAGACTAGCCCATGAGTTGATGGAATTCAAGCTGGAGGTAAAAAGCACTTGGGGTTTACTCATAAAGACTTAAAGAATTATCTCCATCGTCGAAGGAAAGAATCTATGGGTGCTGATGCGCTGTAAGTGGTTTTAAATTATTTTGGGGGTAATGAATACAATAAATCTAAGTCTTTCTTTAAGGTGCAAGTAGATGAAAGTCAACTCATTGAAAATATCTTTTGGGCTGATCATGTCATGCAGAATGATTATGAAATTTTTGGGGACTTCGTATCATTTGACACCACATACAGAACTAATAAGGAAAATATGCCATTGGGTGTATTTGTTGGAGTGAATCATCATGGGGAGCATATAATGTTTGGGGCATGCTTATTATATAGTGAGACAACTGCTTCATTTGAAGGGGTTTTTCAAACTTTTCTATAATGTATGAACGAGAAGACTCCAAAATCCTTATTTACTGATCAGAATGCTGCCATGCTTGCAGCAATTCCCCTTATATTACCCGACATAAAGCACTATCTTTGTGTTTGGCATATCGACCAAAATGAAATGAAACACCTTGGTTCTTTATTTGGCAACAAAGAGTTTAAGTCTGCTTGGTATGAACTTTTGTATAATGGAGATATCTTAGACTTTGACAAAGCTTGGTTCAAGATCATTGTCGATCACGATCTACATCATAATGAATGGTTGCAACAGATTTATAATAGACGACATATGTGGGCCCCGGTATTTGTTAGAGATACTTTTTTGTGCAGGGAAACAAACAACACAATTGAGTGAAAGTTTTAATTCAAGGTTACGTACTTATTTAAAATCAAATATGGACCTGGGAAGATTTTTCAAGCAGTTTCAGAGGGCAGTAGACTTCTTGCGGAATAATGAATTAGAGTCGAATTTTCAAATGCTAAATGAGTTGCCAGGCAAAGGGCATGGAGATCCACTGTGCAATCATGCATCAACTATATACACTCTCAAGATTTTTAAGCTTTTTCAAAAGGAGGTAATACAAGTGGATTGGGTTAAACTTGATTCGAAAAACATCTCTGAAGAACTTGAGGTGTATGTAGTACATAACTGTGAGGATTCACATGATTGCAGTAAAGCCAATAACCATGTTGTTACTGGCAAGCTTGGGTTTTACAGTTGCAGTTGCAAAAAATTCACTTTTGCAGGAATAATATGTTGTCACATAATCTTTGTGATGAAACGTACAGGTACATGATTGGTTTTACGTTTACCGGATGAGTATATTATACCGCGATGGACGAGAAATGCACGGAGAAGTATTACCTCGTCAACTACATTGATAGTCGATTCAGAGATAGATGAGGCTATTAGATATCGAAGATATACAAATAGTTTTGCTTCTGCCATTTCTAAATATGTTTATAATCCGAATACGTGGGACACCATTGAGCATAGCTTGGTCACACTAAATAACGCTCTAGAGAAGTTCTCAGTTGTAGGACCCAATGACGTGGATAAGTCGAGCAAGTTCGCAAATATCTCGAATGTGTTACATGTTGATGGGCAAGATGTTGTGGTGAAAGGGTTAAGGAAAAAAGAATCAAGATTTAAGGGCAACAAACGCCTTAAATCTTGTCTTGAATTAAGAAAACGAACAAGATCATTTCGAAATTAATCATTGTCTCAACCAGTTTTTCGTCGACAACTTGCATTAGAAGACGTGGAAGATGACGATGAAGATGATTTGGAGGGCTCGAGATTTAGAACATTGGGAGACTTGATGGGGGATAGTTCAAGCAATCCACATTAGTTTCTATAATTAGTTAAATAGTCTTTTTTATTTTTTTTTGTTTTTTTTTTGTCTTTGGTTTTATATTGATACAAAAGTCTCTAATGTGACATGTGAAAAATGTATCCTTATGGAGTTTCTTCTAAAACTTAAGCTGTAATTAAAGTGAATTATGTTTTGCTTATTGTGATTTCAGCTCAATTTTTAATTGATGATGTGGGAACACAGAAAATGGACGACGCATGCTGTTCCGGGCTCGCGGCCCGATTGGGAGTACGGAATAGCCCGCGGGGGACTAAACCGGAGAATGATGGAGTCGCCACCCGGTGTGAACCGGGACAAAGATTTAAGGCCGCACTCACCCCTCGCAAGGGAAGACCTCAAACCATTGGGTTCGGAATGGTCCATTACTTATGCCACTTGTAATAAAATGATTTGTGCAATAATTCAACCAAGCCTAAGCAACATTTATTTCCAAGGATAATTTACTCCTAAGTTCGCATGCATAAATACAAGGCTCATATCTAAGTTTGCATATAACCTATGTCCGGATTTACATACAACCTATTTGCATTTAATCTATGTCCCCATTTGCATACAACCTATTTGCATATAATCTATGTCCAAATTTGCATGCATAAAGATAAATACGGCTAGCATACAATGTCATAAGCACATTACATTCGATCATAGACATGCCAGTAGATAATAATTGTACAATCATGCATGGAAGCAAATTGGAATAACAACGAACATGCAATAGCACACGACAATCTCATAAACATACTTCGATCATATAATGCCGAAAACAAAGAACAACCTAAACATAATGCAAATTCCAAACGCAAAATAAATGACTAATCATGCTTGAAAATGAACAACTAATTGGTTTAAGACATAATGTTTGTAATATAGTTTATTATTTATTAATAAAAAGGCTTTTGTTAACTACACATTATTACATCCATATTTTATGTGTATGTCATGAGAGATTATGTCAAATGGATATCGTTAATCCAAAAGACGTTTGTGATTATGAGAGTCAACGATATTTATATATGTCTTAAATTAAAGTCTTGGTAAAATATGATTATTATACAGGACAATAATATATCGCTTAACCAATATTGATGTGTGTCGCCTAGATTGACATATGATGTTAATAGAATGGATGATGAGTCTCATATCATAATGACACAGACAATAAATATTTCATTAGTAGAATGAAATATGGAACACGACCACAGAAACATAAGATTACGTGGTAATATTATCTAAGATCGTTGATCTTCGTAATAATACATTAGTGTCGTCATATCCTCTGACCTGATCATATGATGAATTGTGCGATAGTACTCTTGGTTCACTAGTATATCCTCATTTGACTATCCACGTTATTTGAATAAATGCTAGATGGCCTTGAACGATTGACATACGAAGTCACGTATGCTTCAAGATGGGATCTGATAGCTTTGATAATAAAAGTTAGAGATGTTTCAAGTAAACTCAAAGTTGTGGATATAAGTCTTTGGCCAAATCAGTTGATATCTTATAGATATCAAATCCACAAGATAAAGTTTAAAGATATATCGAGTATAATGATTTGACATTACCATGATCCCAAACTCGATTGGTGAATTTACTTATCTTTTGCCAAATTTGCTTTTGGTTTCCCATAAACAAAACAAATTTACAGTTGGAGAAGGATTGTCTCGGGAGCCAAAAAAAAAAACCTATTGCCCCTGAGACCAAAATCAGCCGTCAACAGTTCGCGTCGTCTGTGGGGAATCAACAAAAAACAGCTCGCGTAGTAAGACAATGGCAGAAGGTGGAAATCACCGATCGTCAGGGAGTTCAACAACGGATTGGATGGAGAAGATGGAGGAAAATATGAGGAAAGATAGAGAGAAAAATCAAATCCTTTTGAAATCCATGATGAACAGATTGGAAAGGATGAAATAGACGAATAATGAGATACTTGAAGCCGGAGCCAGTCGGAGGAGAGGCGAAATAGCGGAAGGAAAAAGGGTCGCAGATGTGAGTGATGATGATGAACCGATGAGGAAGGGTCCATACGGGATGAGGTCCGTAGTGGTAGAAAAATATTTACAAACGGAGGATACGTGGGAAGAAGAAGAGGGGAGACATTCGCCATATTCTTCCTATGATGGCCCCCGCGACACCAGAATGAGAGATAGAAAGGATGGTGAAACTGGACGGGAAATCTCAAGCCATGAGGAACGCCGCACCTGGGGCAACAGACGTAAAGAAGGCCGCATGGGGCGGCACGGTAACACAGAAGGCAGTATAAAATCTTGGTTAAGAAAAGAAACGGCCAAGTGGGGAGCGAACCTTAAAACGAACACGAGAGATGCTCGGGACGGCGATGTTGAATCTCCGTTCACAGAAGAAATAAGGTCGGTAAAGTTCCCAAGACGATTCAACATGCCGTCCATGACGCCCTACAAAGGCCACACTGATCCAAAATCCCATATTGAGAGTTTTGTCCTGTTGATGGAGGTCCAATGAGTAGTACGGGATGCCGTTTGCAAAGTATTCCCCCTAACCTTGAGGGATCTGCCATTCTGTGGTTCAGAAGTCTAGCCCCAGGGAGCATCGGAAGCTTTGCGCAACTCAGGAAGTCATTTGTTCGACACTTCAAGGGGGTCTGTTTCCCAAAGAAGACAATTGGGGAATTGAGGCTCATGAAACAGGGGGACGATGAACCCCTAAAGGCTTTCATTGAGCGGTACCATAGCATGGTGCTCAAGGTCGGAAGATATGAGTCGCCCGAGGCCTTGGAGAGCTTGAAGGGAGCCTTAAAGATCGGAAAGCTATGGACTCACCTGAGGATCCAGGGTAAACCAGATTATGCCACCGCTCTGGAAACAGCCCAGAAGTTTGTTTTGTTGGAAGATGAGGAGAGAATTACCTGGAGGGGGACAACTATCAGAGAGAGGACGATGAGGGCAGAAGCTCCTCGCAGGCCAGACATGGAGTTCAAAAAACCACCCCCGAGGTGAAGGGAATTCAAGTCGGTACCTCGGGATGACCAGGAAAAGAGAATCTCGACTCGGGTGAACCATGTGGCCAGGGAAGAGGCATACATTCCTCTGAATAAACCACTAGGGCAAATCGTCAGGAAATCCAGGGGAAAAGGTCTCTTGATAGAACCTGACCTCAAGAGATTCCCGCCAGACAGAAGGAATAATAAATCCTATTGCATGCATCATAATTTGAGGGGACATACGACAGATGGATGCAAAGACTTACGGGAGCAAATGGAAGACCTGGCGCGGAATGGGTACTTGAATAAATATATTGACCATGAAGTTATGACGGCCAGGCAGAGAGCGCATTGCCGACAGGTGAACACCATTGCAGGGGGAAAGACACTGGCCGAGGACTCTAATCGATCAAGAAAAAACTATAGTCAAACTCAGGGGTTGGAAGTGTTAGAAACAGAACGGGCCTCGGAAATACAATGTGGTCGGTCAGTGCCAATAATGTTCACGGATGAGGATGCTCGAGGGGTGAGTTTCCCCCACGATGATGCATTAATAATCAAGGCGACAATCGGCGGTTCTGAGGTAGACATAATCCTAGTGGACCCCGGGAGTGCAGTGGATATAATCTCCAAGGAGGCTTTGGACGGCCTTGGTGTGGAGTATACGACTCTAATCGACGATGGGACTCCCCTATACGGCTTCGGGGGCTCAACGGTCGTCCCATTGGGAAAGATACAATTGGCAATGACGATCGAAACCCGTCCCCGGACTCGGACGATTATGATAAATTTCACGGTGGTGGATTGCATGAGCAGTTACCAAGTCATTGTTGGTCGGCCTTTCATGATGAAGACAAAGGCTGCAATGTCTTGCTATTACTTAAAGTTGAAGTTCCCCACCCGGGAAGGGATTGGAATCGTGCGCGGGAGTCAGAAGGTGGCTCGGAGCTGTTTTGCCACCCTCTCACGGGAAATCCTCTGCATAAAAGCGGGTACTCAGAAAAGGCAAGGGAATGAAGACGGGGAAGAAGCAAGTAAGGATTCGGGTCCTTGGCCAAATAAAGTTGCCCGGCTAGGGCAATAGCAGCATTATAGGCAAATCGCCATTGGCATTGTTAACAGCCTTCATCACAGCTTTATAAGCAACCAACTGTTGATTATTTAAACCTAATAGTTTAATTACTATTGCATCAATCAATTACCATATTGTTGCATAACCCGGACATCAACATGAGCCATCTGAGGAAAGTCAGTCAGGGACTTCCCATGCTGTTGTAGAATAAGTTCAAGCTCGCAAATAGTATAACCTTTGATCTGTGCATCAGTAAAAAACAGAGTATCATACTGTGAGATTTGTTTTTCAGGGAAAGAATGTCATCTGACAATAATTTCCAGTGTTTTTCCCATAACACAAAGCAAGTCTTCATATGCTGAAATTCCAGATGCATTTGAGAGAAGCAGATTCAATCAAATCCCACATGGATACAAAAGCTTTAAATCCAAATATGTATAAACACAGTTCAAAATATTAAGTGTTTAGAGATGTTGTCTTAATCAATTAACTGATACAGAGTTCCTTCACTGGTATAATTCCCATATGCCCATTACTACTGCACTGTATTTCTTTGTAAACTGAAACTGAAAAAATTCTAAAGACGAAATAAGAAAATTTAAAAATTACCACATATACATGTGAGTTTCATATGGAGCATTCAGATCATGAACTATACTTATCAGACTCTAAGGTACAGCCTGCCTGCTTAGGCGCTGATGATCTCTTAATTGGACCATATACAAGACCCCACAAATCTAACCAAAATAAATTTAACCCAACAAATAATCAAATACATGGTAATAGTAAGACATCAGGTTCACTACAGACTTTGAACCTATATCTCGGTTGTCGAGTAAGTGATTTAGCCGAGGATGGGCGGGTGGTTGAAGATTCTATTCAACCATTGAGATACATTCAGATATCTCATACGATATCCAACAAAACAAATAGATACCACACTCCGAAGATAACGTTAATCATACCGATTCAGCTCACCAAACTAAAAAGAAATACAAAAAAACTCAGAACCTGAATTATCAGTCATTTCTAAAGCCAAAGCCTTGGAGGGCAACTAATTATAACAATAGAAAAAGATTGAAGCTTTGCAATAAAACAGAAGCTGGCCTCAGACGAATAGAGGTTACAATCGAAATTGGGTTTTTAGGATTCTGCAATTTCATCTGATGACAACAAACAAACAATCAATCAATCAATCAAACAAACAAACAAAATCGACAAAAACCAACCCTCACAAGCCAACAACTCTAAACACTCAATATAACGAATTAAAAAAAATACACAAAGCAAGTCTCCATATGCTTAATTTCCAGGATGCATTTGAGAGGATCAGAATCAATCAAATCCCACATGAAAACAAAAGCTTTAAATCCAAAAAAAAAAATTATTAATTGATCAGGATTACAATACTCACAGCTTCTCTGATTGGCCTAGATACAAGGAGAAGCTGCGGCAGATCTTCATGAATGACACGTAAGCCCCACTTTGGTAAATGAAGAAATCGGGGTGGTCTGGTTGTCGATCCCGAAGGGAAAGCCTTGATCCAATAAGGAATCCCTCTAAATCTTTGAAACTTTTTCGGCAAAGAAGAAATGAGTTTAATTCTCTTTAGATTCAATCATGCCAAGAATCTTTCCTCACGAACTGTCTTACCGGAAGAAGAAAGATTGGTTAACGACTGCGCTTTCCAAAGTAGTTCTGAAGGGGACCTCTTTATTCTACTGCTAAGAACCCTTCTATGAGTCTGTTGTTGTTGAAGCCAGCAAGCAATCTTTTCACCGAAAGTTTGAAAAGATTGGCATGCAGTTGGCATGCAAAGTTGAGATGCATGCATTGAGGACCATTATTTGCATCCAAAAACGTGAGTGTAGAGAGTTGAGTGAAGTTTGAGAGTTTTTTTGTAAAGTTTGAATTGAAATCTTTGTAATTCTTTGTTTCGTATAATAAAGAAGAGTTTTCTCTCACATCTCCTCTATTAGTGTGTGTTTAATCACAACAAGTGGTATCAGAGCTAAAGTTACTTAGAGGGATCCCGAAACTCAGAAACAAAGGTTCGGTTTGGAAAGTCGGTTCTGATAAAAGTTGTCAAAAATCGATTTTGAGCATACCATCGGACTTTTCATGGCGAGACGAGTACGGTGATATTTTTCGGCGATCGAACGGAGCTCCGGTGACCCTTCCCGCGCGCCACGCGCCAAACAGAGAGGTGGTCATGCGCAGAAACGCGCCGCACGCGCTGCTCAAGGAAGAAGACGACCACATCAGCCGCCACGTGTCGTCTAGTCAGCGCCCAGTCAGCCGCCACGTCAGCAGTTCCTGCACAGTCAGCAGCCCAGTCAGCAGGACACGTCAGCAACACAGTCAACAGACACGTGGCATCCAGTCAGCAGACACGTCATCTGCCACGTCAGCATATGCCACGTCAGCGGTGTCTGGTAAATTTCAGATAGGTCCTTGAACTTTCTGGAAATTACAATTGAGCCCATATACTTTCATAAATTTTCAATTTAGTCCCTGACTTTTTGAAAATCGCAATTTAGTCCCTGAACTTTTCCGTAATTGCACTTTGGCCCCTAAACTTTCGGAAATTGCACTTTGACCCCTATAATTTTTGAAATTTACAATTTGGTCCATGTGTCGGATTTTGACAAACGAAGTGTCATTTCCACCATTTTCGACCATTCCGGACGCAACGGTGAGGTCCGTTTTTTTTAAATTCTGCTTAGAATTTTTGTGATGGAAGGAGGCAACGGAAAAATGGTATTGTTAACTAATATCAATTATTTCACATGGAGAGGAAGGATGAAAGACCTTCTGTATGTGAAGGACTATGATGGATCAGTATTTCTGGAGCAGGAACCAGAAGGAATGACCGATGGAAAGTGGGCTAATCTTCACCAGAAAACATGCAGTATTATTCGTCAATGGATCGACGATAGTATCGTCAATCATGTCAGTGAAGAAACAAATGCACATGCCTTATGGGGAAAGCTGGAGGAGCTTTTCCGAGCAAAGACTGGAAACAACAAGCTGTACTACATCAAGAAAATGATGGGGTTGAAATACCAAGAACGTACAGCTGTGGCGGACCATATCAACGATTTCCTCGGAACAATGAAAGAACTGTCTGGATTGGGCATAGACTTCGGTGATGAGGTAAATGGCCTAATACTCCTTAATACGTTACCAGAATCATGGGAAACGTTCAGATCTATGGTGATAAATCCAGCCGCAGATGAGAAAGTCACTATGGAGATGGCAAAGACCAGGATCTTCGAGGAAGAAAAGATGACGAGAATGCAGGATTCAGTATCAACCTCAACCTCAGAAGCTTTAGTAACGGAAAAGAACACCAGAATGTGGAGGAGTAAAAGCCGAGGCCCAGAGAGATCAGACAAGAACCGGGGGAAATCAAGAACGAGGGATATTGAGTGTTATCACTGCAAAAAGAAAGGCCATATGAAGCGGGATTGCTACAAATTGAAGAACGAGCAGTCCAGGAGAGATGATGACTCTAACCAAGAAAGAGTTGCTACTACCACTGAGAAAACCTCCAAAGACTTCTGCATAATATATGAAGAAGATGTTGTGAATCTTGCCAGCCACGAGACCAGTTGGGTGATAGATAGTGGCTCATCCATACACGCCACATCTCGCAGAGACTTCTTTTCATCTTACACACAAGGGGACTACGGTGCTGTAAGGATGGGGAATGACGGACAGTCCAAAGCCGTCGGTATTGGAGACATCTGCCTTGAAACAGACAACGGGACAAGGCTAGTGTTGAAGGGAGTCAAGCACATCCCAGACATCCGGTTAAACCTGATCTCAACAGGCAAGCTGGATGATGAAGGTTTCTGCAGCACCTTTAGTGACGGCACCTGGAAGCTCACTAAAGGATCAATGGTGGTGGCACGAGGTAAGAAAGATTCAACTCTGTATTTGATGCATGCTAAGCTTTCCAATAGTAGCATAAATACAGTTAACAGTAATGAGGTAGTCGAGCTATGACATAAAAAGCTCGGTCACATGAGTCAAACGGGGATGTAGATACTACGCAGGAGGAATATTCTTCCCGAATTGAAGAACTCACACTTACGGAAGTGTGAACACTGCATGACTGGAAAGAAGAATAGAGTGTCATTCCAGAGCTCCCCGCCTCAGCGGAAACCGGAGGTACTAGATCTCATACATTCAGATGTATGCGGCCTGATGCAGACACGAACACTTGGTGGGTCACTGTATTTTGTGACATTTATTGATGATCATTCAAGGAAGATCTGGGCATACACCTTGAAGAGAAAAGACCAAGTGCTTGGAGTGTTCAAAGAGTTTCACACCCTGGTGGAGAGAGAAACCGGCAAGAAACTCAAATGCATCAGAACAGACAATGGTGGAGAATACAGAGGTCCGTTTGATCAGTACTGCAAGACGCAAAGAATCAGACATCAAACGACACCTCCGAAGACACCTCAGCTGAATGGCCTAGCTGAGAGGATGAACAGAACCTTGTGCGAAAGGGTCAGAAGCTTGCTGTCACAAGCCAAGCTACCGAAGACATTTTGGGGGGAGACACTCAACACAGCAGTACATGTTTTGAACATGTCCCCAGCGGTCGCACTGAAAGGTAATGTTCCTAACCAAGCCTGGACAGGTAAAGAAGTGTCTTATGAACACTTGCATGTATTTGGGTGCAAAGCTTATTTACACATCCCAAAGGACGAGAGATCCAAGCTTGATGCAAAGACGCGACAGTGTGTCTTTATTGGCTATGGTCAGGATGATTTCGGCTACAAACTGTATGATCCTGGGGAGAAGAAGATCGTCAGAAGCTGAGATGTTGTCTTTGTTGAAGACCAGACCATAGAAGATATCAGAAAGGAGATGAAGACAATGCCCCAGTAATACAGAAATGTGAATCCAGAACCTCACACACCGGTGCCAGTACGAGTTGAAGATGAGGTTCCCAGACATGAGGGTACATGTGATGAAGCTCCCAGAGATGATGATCATGATCAACCACCAGTACCAGAAGCTGCACCAACAGTTCTACAGAGAAGATCTGACAAAGAGAGGCAACCTTCAACCAAATACTCTGCATATGAGTATGTGCTGCTTACTGATGGGGGAGAACCCGAGAGCTACAAGAAGGCTGTGGAAACAGAAGACAGAGAAAAGTGGGAGGAAGCCATGCAAGATGAGATGAAATCTTTGCATGACAATCACACTTTTGAGTTGGTGAAATTGCCAAGAGGCAAACGGGCTTTGAAGAACAAATAGGTGTACAGAGTGAAGCAACAAGAGCATAATTCACAACCCTGATACAAAGCCAGATTAGTTGTCAATGGATTCAATCAGAGGAGAGGCATTGACTTCGATGAAATCTTCTCTCCAGTTGTGAAGATGTCATCCATCATAGTGGTACTCAGCTTAGCAGCAAGCATTGACCTAGAAGTTGAGCAGATGGATGTCAATACCGCATTTCTTCACGGAGATCTGGAAGAAGAAATTTACATGGAGCAACCAGAAGGCTTCAGAGTCAGAGGGAAAGATGATCATGTGTGCAGACTCAGGAAAAGCCTCTACGGTTTGAAACAGGTACCGAGACAGTGGTACGTGAAGTTCGAGTCAATTATGAGGGAGCAGGGATACAAGAAGACCACTTCAGACCATTGTATCTTCGTTCAGAAATTTTCTGACGATGACTTTATCATCTTACTGTTATATGTAGATGATATGTTGATAGTTGGCCGGAATCAATCGAGGATTGATAATTTGAAGCAGCAACTGAGTAAGTCTTTTGAGATGAAAGACTTGGGGCCAGCTAAACAGATTCTTGGCATCAGGATCGGTCGTGGTCGGAAAGCCAGGAGGTTATACTTGTCACAGGAGGAGTACATTGAGAAGATACTTCAGAGATTCTAGATGGACAAGGCTAAAACGGTTAGCACTCCTCTTGCTACCCACTTTAGATTGAGTACACAACAGAGTCCCTCTACTGAGACAGAGAATGAGGAAATGAAACAGGTTCCATACACCTCAGCAGTGGGAAGTCTTATGTATGCCATGGTGTGCACGAGGCCAGACTTAGCACACGCAGTTGGATTGGTCAGCCGGTTTATGTCAAACCCAGGACGGGAACACTAGAATGTGATCAAATGGATTATGCGGTATCTACGAGGCACATCCAAGATGAGATTATGTTTTGGAAGCAACGACAAACCAGTGTTGATGGGCTACACCGATTCAGATATGGCAGGAGATGTGGATACCCGAAAGTCTACTTCGGGGTATCTGATTACTCCCTCAGGGGGAGCTGTGGCATGGCAGTCGAGGTTGCAGAGATGTGTTGCACTCTCTACAACAGAGGCGTAATTCATTGCAGTTACAGAAGCTTGCAAGGAATTGCTGTAGATGAAGACATTCGTCCATGAATTGGGTTTCAAGCAGGAGAAGTACACTTTGTACTGCGATAACCAGAGTGCTATCTATCTCGGTAAAAATTCCACATTTCATTCGATGTCAAAACATATCGATGTGAGGTATCACTGGATACGGGACGTCCTGAGCTCAAGGCTGATAGAACTCATGAAGATTCACACCGACGAAAACGGTGCCGATATGTTCACGAAGGTTTTACCGAAGGAGAAGCTTGAAATCTGTCGTGCCATAGCCGGGATGACAAAACTCTCCACATAGTCAGAGTGGGGAGATTCAGAGAACTACGATTGGCTTGATCCCAACTCAGGATACGTAGGCAGTCATACAGATGCAGCCAGGGGAGGATCATTTAGAGGATCCGGTTTGGATGATTGATGGTCGACTCAGATTTTAAGGAAATCTTCACCGAGGGGGAGATTTGTTGAAGCCAGCAAGCAATCTTTTCACCGAAAGTTTGAAAAGATTGGCATGCAGTTGGCATGCAAAGTTGAGATGCATGCATTTGTGAGCTGTAAACATGTTCAGCAAGTGCCAAACCGCGTGACACTGTTCACGCGGTTTGGGCACTATAAATCAGAGCTTTGAGGACCATTACTTGCATCCCAAAACGTGAGTGTAGAGAGTTGAGTGAAGTTTGAGAGTTTTTTGTAAAGCTTGAATTGGAAGCTTTGTAATTCTTTATTTCGTATAATAAAGAAGAGTTTTCTCTCACATCTCCTCTATTAGTGTGTGTTTAATCGCAACGGTTGTACCGACATGGAGGGTTAAATTTCGGTGGTGAAATGAATACTGTCACCAATTTTTGGGTTGAGAGATGGGGAGAGCTTTATTGCTTCGTCATGGAGGCTGGTTCAATTTTTTTGGAGGGGAAATGAATGCTTGGGGGTTAATTAGATCTTCTAGGCAAAATGAATGATGCTATCAATATTTTCTGTTAAACAAAACAATCCATGTAATCATCTAATAGAGAAAACGAGTGGGGATCAATAAAATGCATGTACCTCCATCAAATAACACTATAAGAAAATTCAAAAATTTGGTCGGTAATTACGATTGCTGATCGAAACTGACTGAATTTTTTTAATTGGTATTTGGATCATTTTTAAATTACCGATCGAAATAGGATCGTTCGGTAAAATTACTGACTAAATTATCTACCGAAACATAATTCAGTCAGTAATTTCTTAAAAAATAAATAAAAAAATTATAATTTACGAACCGAATATAATTCGGTCAATAAACTCACTACATTTAAAAACATTATGGGCCCCACACGACCAGCCATGAGTGGGACCCACACCTGGGCCTAAGGGTGTTCACGATGCGGTTCGAGTTGGTTTTTTCATTTTTTTGTTCAAACCGTGCAGGTTGGCGGTTTGGAAAATTAGAAACTGAAATCGCAAATTTGATAGGGAAAACCGCAACAATTCGGGTCGACGGTTTAACGGTTTGAGAAGTACGGATAGGCGATTTGTAACTTATGAAAATTATTAGCTATTTGTTTAAATTATTTGTGAAAATCTGTTCGAAAATTCGTTCTCGTGCTGGCCTGGTTCAATGTCTGCTTATGTAGTATCAAAAGTAGCTATTAAAGCCTCAAGTCTTACACGAGAATCATGCCAAAAAATTCCCACATTCATATTCCAATTAGTGTGACTGTATTTTTGAAGTGGCAGTGGCTATTTCAAATTGAAACCATACAATCCCACATTCATATTTCAATTCCAACATCATCAAACCATACAAAAATTATCAAAACCTAAGAAATATCATCATTTTAATTAGTAAACAAAAAACAGTAGCCACTCAAAATATCAAAAGTTCCAATTCCAAATGTCAGTAACATCAAATAATATTATTAGTCAATTATGTGTAATAGCAAAGTAAACAATATAGTTCATCAATATAGATACACACAATAACTGGAAAGAAACAAATATAATAATAACACAAACATACAACCTTATATGAATATATCATCAGAATCGACATCCTCGTTCACATCATAGTAAAGCAAGTTAGGTTCAATCGTGCACGTGGAACTTGATCCCGGCAAATCTAAAAAAGTAACATTACAAAGCAAAGAAAAGAACACAATTTATTAGAAATCCATTGGTAGGCCAATCTTTAATTTTCCTTATAAAATACCTTATTACACCATCATTAGAATTAGCGTTATCCACAGTGATAGTCATAATTTTATTAATTCTCCAATCTAACATGCAAACCTCGATAAATTTATCAATTGCCTCCCTTGTGTGGTTAGACACTTGACAAAAAAATTAGAATTCTCTTTTAAAATTGCTAATCATCATCTATCCAATGGGTTGTCAGACACATGTAATTCAAGTTTTGAATTGAAGTCCAAGTATATGTGGTTAGACGTTGAGACTAAATTATATTTTTCAATTTTTCTTCTCATTTTGCTACATTTTCAAACAATCTCTTGCTATAGTCACACGAGAAAAAACTATCATTCGGGGATTTAAATATTGAGAATAATTCCTAAACCACTCATCTTCCACCATTTCAAATGCTAACTCATCAACTATTATCATCCTAGCAAGCATAACTCTAGCTTCTTCAACTGTAAAATGAACTGATTTTAAGCTACCCAACCCTGTGCCATCTTTTGATTTCTCAATTTTCAATATTTTTGTTTAGGATCAATAACTCTATAATGGTATTTCTTACACCTAACTTTTATATGAGTACGCAAAGTTGAAGTATCATGGTAATGAGAATATTCCATATACTCAAACCCATAATAATTACACTTGGTTTTTTTATTCACCGTCAAAACTTATCTTTTCAAAATGCTCCCAATAAAAAAATCAGAAGATTTAGAATCTTGCGACTTAGGCTTTGCCTTCCTAGAATATTTCCTACTTTTAGGAACAAAAGACTTATTTTTAGTGGGAACAACAGAAGTATCTGTAATTTTATGGCTTTATTATTCTGTTCCTCGCTTAAACAAATTTTGTTGTAAATTCTCTAAATATATATATATATAGTATAAGTGTAGGAGGGTCATGTCTCTTAAGTAACGCCTTATGGGAAAAACATAAACATAAAGAGACATGTCCTCTAAACTTGGAATGATGCATCTCTAGACTCTTTTTAGGCCTTAAGAAATGGTATAACCCTTAGGAGGGTTACACCTTAAGCTAAAGGGTGCCCTCAATGACACCCTTTCATGCCTATATAAAGAAAGGTTTTTGGATTCATTTTTCCATCAAGAAAATCATACAAGTCTTCCATTGTCTAGAGAGTCTTTTAGAAAAAGAGAGAATTTCATCCATATTCCTTGTTCAAGTTCTTGTGAAAGGAATTCACTTTCTACAAGAAATATCCAAGTAATCCCAGGAGAACGTTAGCCACAAAACCATCCGTAGAGCACCAAGGCGGGGGCTAATAAGTTCTTAAGAACAGATGTAACTCTACTTGGATTTCAGTTTCATCATCTTCAATATTTTTCCAGGTTTTTCTAAGTATCCATTGTTATGTTCTGTTTTGGAATGATTAAGATTAATTTGCATGTTAAAGTTTGGTTTATAACACATAATCATCAACAATCTTAAGAACTTATTACTTTTAAAGTATTGTTAAATCGAATTCTACATCTTTTAAATTGTCTTATGCTTGGAAAATATGTTATGTGTATGAAATGGGCGTTCGAACGCTCGACGAACGCGTAGGTAAAATTTTATTTTTCACAGTTTCGTTCGAACGCGTTTTCAAATGCAACTCAAACGCCAGTATTCTGCTAAAGAACGTTCGAACACGTTTACGAACACAATACGAATGTGAACTCTCTGGAAAAATTCGTTCGAATGCGTTTACGAACGTAACCCGAACGTGAACTCTCTGGAAAACTTTGTTTGAACACATTTACGAATGTTACACGAACGTGAACTCACTGGAAAGTTTCATTCGAACGGATTAAAGAATGTGACTCTAACGAAATTAATCCTGGAATTATTTTAGATTCGAAAATAATAGCATAGACTTATATTAATTTATAATTGATGGAGTTGGTGCTTGGAGTGCCAATCCGAATTGTACATTTTATTATTTATTAATAAAATAACTACATTTTTCATTTCATACCCTATTAATGGTATTATCATTACGCGTATTAAATTGATGTATCGATATGCTAAGAATGACATCGACCTTAGAATAGTCTTAACACTAGGTGTAAACTATTCTTAAAGTAAATATTCATAGTCGTTGGTTTTGGAATACAGTCAACTTCCTATAACCTAGAAGACTAGCACATGTCGTATATTGGAATTGGAGTTCCAATGGTTTAACGTGATGTACCATGAGTTTTGGAAACTCGTATAGACATGTGGGTATTTGTTGGAGTGAATACTGAATGACTCACAGGTGATTCCTAATAGTTGGAAGTACACACCACCGTCAATAGGAATCTCCCCGAGTCGAGTAGCATATGTAATCCTTTGACTATAGGATAAAATTAATTTTGTGTGAGATCCTCCACACTTAGATGTCATGTATGTCAGAAACCTTTCATGGTCTGGCCTCTAGATGTTCGTTGGGTGTGGACTGATGCACTCAGTAATCAAGTGCGAAGCAAGATAGGATCTGCCGGCCCATATGTGTACCATAAGGGGTTTAGGTATCCATGTTAGTAAAGTCACGATTCTTAAATCTTTGGCCAAATTCGATCACCTAGGGTGGATCGCATCAGTTATGAAGAATCGTGGACATGTCGACATGTGATGTGCGTCTTGGAAACTTGACGGTATATTCTATGTTTCCTACGCACAACTCGGATAGCCTATGACAGAGGGATTGTTAAACATATGTGATGACCTCGACTTGTATAGTTCAGAAAGGTCGTTCGTGTTCTTCGCGAATTCAGAGGTGGCTGAATTGCGTACATATTAGCCAGACTTATATGACGAACGTGTCTGAACTTAGAGAGTCCCAATATGAAGTGTACTCGTTGAGCACTTTGGTAGCAGATTAATTTTTGATAAAAGATAATATTCGATATTATAATTATCAACTAAGATAATCAAGTATTATTGGATAATATTGATTATTTACTTTGACCTAATTAGATTAATTGGATTAATTCAATAATTAAATAATGGCTTAATTGTAAAATCATAATTATCTCTACCATTTGAGGATATTATGGTAATTGTAAGTATGTAATAATAGATGGTTTTGGCTTGATTTAATTGGATTAAATCAGGTTGGCAAACATTTAACTAATTCATTTCCTAATCATTGGCTTGATTTAATTGGATTAAATCTAAGTGGGAGACAATGAAGATTAGTCACACCTAATTATACATATTTGGATAAATTAGATTAAGCCCACTTAAAAGTTGATTACAAATTTTATTAATTAAAAATTACCTAATTTTTGCTATAAATAGCAAGCTTTAGGAATGTTTTAATTACAAGTTCAAATACAAGCATAAGCAAATTCTTGAGAGATTAGCCTAAGTTAGAGAAGTGTTTAGAGAAGCTTGTGAGGTCTCTACAACATTTCATCTAGGAGAAATCAAGATTGGATCTTGAAGTGAAGCTTGGAAGCATTGGAAACAAGATTGGATCTTGAAGTCAAGCTTGCACACCTTGTGACATGAATCCAACAAATCAAGGAACATTAGATCCTCTGCAATTGCCAACAGGGCCAATCACACGCCAAAGAGCTAAGAAGATTAGAGACGCAATAGCGGGGCTATCGCAGAATGCCATGGTCGAGTGTGACAGACAACTCCGGGGCATATTGGTGTCACATGAGGGCTTCAATGGAGTGGGTCCAAAGCTATTTCACTTGACCCAAGTCATACCAGAGTAACGCACCAGCAATCTTGAAGCCGAGTATATTTTTAACGGATCAAGCCGATTCAAGTCCGACATTAAATATTCAGCCAAGACAAGACTTATTGGACTTTATGACACATCATTATCCCTTTATACATGGAAGCCACGAATTTGGAGGACTTTTGGTGCAAGGAAACAACTTTAGACAAATTTGGAAAAGTTTTCCACATTTGTTGACTTTTATGATTTTGTGTTTTTACTTTAGACTTTTTTGGCAAAGTTATTTATTAAGTCTTTGTTTGTTATTGATTAAGTCTTTGTTTCTTTTGACTTTGTGTTTGTTATTAAATGTCTATTAAGGGCATGGCCATTTAATAGCCATTAGTTAGCAACTTAGGGTGTTTTGGTCATTTTGCACCCATTAGGGTTTCTTTCATTGTACTATTTAAACTCATTTCATCTTAATGAGAAGCTAATCACCAAATTTCGAATTTCATCTTCATTTTGAAGTCTTGGCTATTGCCTAATTTGCTTAAGGGAGGGATTCCCCTTATCTCATGCAATCGACTTATCTAAGGCGTGGCAACCTTAGTGGCGTCTCCGTGCTAGCAGAACACTTCAAGGAATCATCTTAAGGGTTCTCAAAGACAAGTTCTTTTTGGGTCTTCTTTGTGGCCTTGGAAGGGTTTTGTTCCTACAAAATCAAATTCGCGGTTCTTGGGGTTCTATCCGCTGCGAGGGGTTTGCTTGGCCTAATCCTCGAAGTGAGTTCCGCGTCATTTGGTATCAGAGCTTAGGGTTCTAAGGTCTGATTTTTCTATCTTTACTTTGTGTTTTTTTTTTGATTTAGTCTTTATTTTGTTTGTTGGTCATCAAGATACTTGTTCATCTTGATTCTTAGTTTTTGTTGGATCTTGTTGTTTCTTGTTGTTTCTTGTTTATTTGTGATCAAAATAGCATGAATAACATTCTGCCGTTGAGTGTTTGTGATTGATCATGAGTATTTCTTCATGTTATAGTTTTCATCTTTGAGTCAAAATTAGAGCTTTATTTTCTTTACTTAAATCAAGTGTTTATTTGTTAATTGTATGTTACTAGGACGTGTTCAACATTGTTATTAAGTTATTTGTGTTAAAAAAAAAGAATCAGGTCAGATTTAAAAAAAAAAGAATCAGGTCAGATTTGACTATGTGAGATTTATTAACATATCTTGTCTTTCTATTGTTGAATGCGTGCAATTAGTGTTGTTTCCATAGGTATTATTCATATCAACTTTGCAAAAATCAGAATTGACATCATTCATCTTGGCATTTGCGTGAACTTGCTTATTTGCATTCATGTGATCTTAGTGCAATCTTGTGAGTTTGAGTGAAAATAAAGAGTGTTTGAGTGCATTGGTGATGAAAGTGAGTGAATGAATGATGAAACAAATTGAAATGCATGAAGTTGATAATTGTCTTGAGTTATACATAGTGTACCTTTGCTGATTTGTGTTGTTAATGTTGAAGAATCAAGTGAAGTGAGGTTGAGTGCACCAAATTTGCACTAATTTCGTGTATATCCAATCAAGTTTTACTTGCTACCTCTTGAAATATTGATATTTGCATTGTATTTCATTTGCTTTGTATACTTGTGCGTGTGAGAGGCAAAAGAAAGGAGTGAAAAGAGAAAAGAGTAAAAAAAAAAAGAAAAAAAAATAAGTGAGACAAAACAGTAGAGAGTGATTACAAGATTGGCTAAGTGTCACATTGAGTGCTTGCTTGTTTGTTTGCGCATTTCGCTAACTCATTTTTTTTTCTTATTATGTGCTCTTTAGCTTAAGTTTCTTTGATTGAGTCTTCGTGATTACTATTCTTATTCGCATTATTCCATCTACCCTATATACATTATTGGTTCTTGTTGTTTATGCTAGCTTGAAGATTACACATTGTTGTGAACTTTGGGTAAGTCATATTCACATCATATTTAGTGTAAACACGAGTGGAGTGATACATATTGAGTGTGATGCATCCGGAATAGGCATTGGAGCTGTTCTTATGCAAGAAAAGCGACCAATAGCTTACTTTAGTGAGAAGCTGAATGGAGCAGTTTTGAGGTACCCCACATATGACAAAGAGTTGTATGCGCTAGTGAGAGCCCTTGAGACTTGGCAGCATTATTTGTGGCCTCGAGAATTTGTGATCCATACTGATCATGAATCATTGAAGCACTTGAAGGGCCAAGGTAAGTTGAACAAACGACACGCAAAGTGGTTGGAGTTCATTGAGACATTTCCATACGTAATTCGCTACAAACAAGGTAAGGAAAACATTATCGCTGATGCACTATCGCGAATGTATGCTTTACTTACTTCATTAAGTGCAAGAATGCTTGGGTTTGAATTTATTAAAGAACTTTATGCAAATGATACTGACTTTAGTACAATCTATGTTGCATGTGAAAAGTCTACCTTTAATAAATTCTATCAACATGACGGGTTTCTGTTTAGGGAGAATAGATTATGCATTCCTGTTTGTAGTATGCGTGAATTGTTAGTTAGAGAAGCGCATGGGGGAGGTTTAATGGGACACTTTGGCATTTCTAAGACCTTAGGGGTATTGAGTGAACATTTTTATTGGCCTAAAATGCGGAGAGATATTGAGTGTTTGTGTGATAAATGCTTGATTTGTAAAAAGGCTAAATCTAAGGTTATGCCTCATGGGTTGTATACACCGTTGCCTGTACCTAGTAAGCCGTGGGTAGATGTATCAATGGACTTTATATTGGGTTTACCTAGGACTAGGCATGGTAGAGATTCCATATTTGTAGTGGTTGATAGGTTCAGTAAGATGGCACACTTTATAGCATGTCATAAAACTGATGATGCCACTAACATTGCTGACTTATTCTTTAGAGAAGTGGTACGACTCCATGGAATTCCACGGAGTATAGTTTCAGATCGTGATGTTAAATTCCTTAGTCACTTTTGGAAAGTTTTATGGGGTAAGTTAGGAACAAAACTTTTGTATTCTACTACTTGTCATCCCCAAACTGATGGACAAACTGAAGTGGTTAATAGAACTTTGACTCAGTTATTGCGTACTATTGTCTCTAAGAACTTGAAAACTTAGGAGGATTGTTTGCCTTTTGTTGAATTTGCATATAATCGTAGCATTCATTCTTCCACATCTTATTCACCATTTGAAATTGTTTATGGTTTTCAACCACTAACTCCATTAGATTTGCTACCATTGCCTGTTGATGAGCATGTATGGTTAGATGGAAAAAAGAAAGCTGATTTGGTGAAACACATACATGAGAAAGCAAGTGAGCACATACGACGAAAGAATGAACAATATGCTTCTCATGCCAATAAGGGAAGAAAACATGTGGTATTTCAACCTGGAGATTGGGTTTGGGTACACATGCGAAAGGAAAGATTTCCTGAACAACGTAAATCCAAGCTACAACCAAGAGGGGATGGTCCATTTCAAGTCTTGGAACGGATTAATGACAATGCATACAAGCTGGATTTACAAGGTGAGCATAATGTGTCTGCGACATTTAATATTTCTGACTTAACTCTTTTTGATGCAGGTGCAGATTCGAGGTCGAATCCTTTTCAAGAGAGAGGGAATGACATGAATCCAACAAATCAAGGAACATTAGATCCTCTGCAATTGCCAACAGGGCCAATCACACGCCAAAGAGCTAAGAAGATTAGAGACGCAATAGCGGGGCTATCGCAGAATGCCATGGTCGAGTGTGACAGACAACTCTAGGGCATATTGGCGTCACATGAGGGCTTCAATGGAGTGGGTCCAAAGCTATTTCACTTGACCCAAGTCATACCAGAGTAACGCACCAGCAATCTTGAAGCCGAGTATATTTTTAACGGATCAAGCCGATTCAAGCCCGACATTAAATATTCGGCCAAGACAATACTTATTGGACTTTATGACACATCATTATGCCTTTATACATGGAAGCCACGAATTTGGAGGACTTTTGGTGCAAGGAAACAACTTTAGACAAATTTGGAAAATTTTCCACATTTGTTGACTTTTATGATTTTGTGTTTTTACTTTAGACTTTTTTGGCAAAGTTATTTATTAAGTCTTTGTTTGTTATTGATTAAGTCTTTGTTTCTTTTGACTTTGTGTTGTTATTAAATGTCTATTAAGGGCATGGCCATTTAATAGCCATTAGTGAGCAACTTAGGGTGTTTTGGTCATTTTGCACCCATTAGGGTTTCTTTCATTGTACTATTTAAATTCGTTTCATCTTAATGAGAAGCTAATCACCAAATTTCGAATTTCATCTTCATTTTGAAGTCTTGGCTATTGCCTAATTTGCTTAAGGGAGGGATTCCCCTTATCTCATGCAATCGACTTATCTAAGGCGTGGCAACCTTAGTGGCGTCTCCGTGCTAGCAGAACACTTCAAGGAATCATCTTAAGGGTTCTCAAAGACAAGTTCTTTTTGGGTCTTCTTTGTGGCCTTGGAAGGGTTTTGTTCCTACAAAATCAAATTTGCAGTTCTTGGGGTTCTATCCGCTGCGAGGGGTGTTTGGGCCCAAAATTGACCCAAGGGCAAAAACGACATCTCACGACGAAGCCAAAAGCCCATCAACCGATCGAGCCCATACCTAAAGATGTTATGCATATCAACGGACACCAGTTACAAAGCTAATATAAAAGAAACAGACACATAAATGTAGCCATTAAGATCGAGAGTTATGGGAAGAAGATGAGATCTTCAGTTATCTATCATGAAATATCTGAATTAAACCCTCAATAAAGTCGACTCCAACGGGCAGATTCACGGGGAGAAGCCTATAAAAGAAGAAAGGAAAGACAAGAATGGGAGAGGAATCGAAAAGCATTAGACACCGAATATCTAGACATTTCTACGATTGACCGCCCTCACGGCCCACAAACCTAGATTAAGGTATATATCAGACCTTAATTTATTTATCTTACTTCATCACTACATAGGCTAACTTGAGCGTCGGAGTGCACACGGTCCCCACCACACCGGTGGGCAGATCACTCCTTATTCGCTTTATTTATTTTGCAGGATTCAATCGCGCCCTACAGAAAGAAAATCTCGATTGTGGCCTTGATCTAAATCTGCGTCCACAATTTGGCGCCCACCGTGGGGCTCGACAATCGAATCGCGCAGAAGTAAAGCATTCAATCAGACCAATCAAGAATGGCCTCAAACAACGAACAAATGCCGGACCAATTGGCGACACAACTAGCCACACTCCAAGAACGACTCAAAGTTCTCGAAGAAGAAAATTCGACGATGCGAATTTCGAATGAAAGTTTACGGCAAAGGTTGGATCACCTGTCATCCGACCCGCAACATCACCTCCAAGGCCAGACCAGCAGTGGAGGTAACCAAAGCAATCCAATTGTTCCCCCTATATCAGGCGAGCCAGAAAGCAACCAGCCTCCAGCTACTCTACCTATGGATCAGACCCATCTAATGGCCAATTCAATCAGGAGGGAGATGGTGGAATTCAAAGAAGCAATTTTGTCAAGACTACCAGGAGTGAAACTTCCGATTAGGAAAAGCAGGCCGGGGCAATTTCAGACACACCATTCGACGAGTCAATTGTAGCAGTTGAATTGCCGCGAAAATTCAGCCCACCAGAAATGAAGCAATATGATGGGACTACAGATCCTGATGACCATGTTATTCACTATAAATTTAAAATGATGTCAACCGGCTTATCCCCGAGCCAATGGGAAGCAGGAATGTGCAGGTGTTTTGGGGAAACTCTGGCTGGGCCAGCTTTAACATGGTTTATCAATCTCCCATGCAGATCTATTAAGTCGTATCAGGAATTGGCGGACAAGTTCGTACACACTTTGCGAGTTCGTGCAAGCTGGAGAAGACAACAGACGACCTTAACTCAATTCAGCAAAGGAAAGGAGATCACTACGAAGCTACGTTGCCCGGTTTAACCGCGAACGGATAACCATTCCCGATCTCCATCACCCCACGGCGGTCGAGGCATTCAGGAATGGTCTTCTTTATGATAGTTGTCTTTATAAGAAATTGACAAAATTCAGATGCTGCACGATGGACCAGGTAATGGCAAGAGCTCAAGTAGAGATCAGGTGGGAAGAGGATAAAAGGAATAAGAAAAAAGTAGATGAAACCAATTCACGAGTAGACCGAAGGCATACTACTTTCAGACGACCCAGGTCAGATTTCCCCTCCTCAGCTGAAAGAAGGAACCTACATAGGGATGAATGGCGACCACACAACAGGAATTCGGACACACGACGAAGACCGTATAAAGATCGGGAGGATCTACCTGCAAGCAAGCCTCGACTTCCAAATGAGGAGAAATGAGACTCCTCCAACATATTTATACACACCTGAAAAATTTGGCGCCAATATTCCCGCCAAAAACTCCTCGTAAAACGTGCTAGGGTTTGCAGCTAATCAACCTTAATAGACTAGGTATAAAAAACAGAGCGTTGGACGTCAACAGGAGATATCCCCCCAGATTAATTTCTGTCGAGTAAGATTAAGTTATTGCTACTCACTCTTCTCATACGACAATGTCGAGTGAAAATCGCCCCTGAATCACTTCCTGGTTCAGTCGACAGGGGACATCCCCCAGATTGACTCATGACGAGTCAGATGAAATTTGCTACTCACTCTTCTCATACGACAATGTCGAGTGAAAATCGCCCCTGAATCACTTCCTGGTTCAGTCGACAGGGGACATCCCCCAGATTGACTCATGACGAGTCAGATGAAATTTGCTACTCACTCTTCTCATACGACAATGTCGAGTGAAAATCGCCCCTGAATCACTTCCTGGTTCAGTCGACAGGGGACATCCCCCAGATTGACTCATGACGAGTCAGATAAAATTGCTACTCACTCTTCTCATACGACAATGTCGAGTGAAAATCGCCCCTGAACCACTTCCTGGTTCAGTCGACAGGGGACATCCCCCAGATTGACTCATGACGAGTCAGATGAAATTTGCTACTCACTCTTCTCATACGACAATGTCGAGTGAAAATCGCCCCTGAACCACTTCCTGGTTCAGTCGACAGGGGACATCCCCCGATTGACTCATGACGAGTCAGATGAAATTTGCTACTCACTCTTCTCATACGACAATATCGAGTGAAAATCGCCCCTGAACCACTTCCGGTTCAGTCGACAGGGGACATCCCCCAGATTGACTCATGACGAGTCAAATGAATTGTGCAATTCGCTCTTCTCATACGACAATATCGAGTGAAAATCGCCCCTGAATCACTTCCTGGTTCAGTCGACAGGGGACATCCCCCAGATTGACTCATGACGAGTCAGATAAAATTTGCTACTCACTCTTCTCATACGACAATATCGAGTGAAAATCGCCCCTGAACCACTTCCTGGTTCAGTCGACAGGGGACATCCCCCAGATTGACTCATGACGAGTCAGATGAAATTTGCTACTCACTCTTCTCATACGACAATGTCGAGTGAAAATCGCCCCTGAACCACTTCCCGGTTCAGTCGACAGGGGACATCCCCCAGATTGACTCATGACGAGTCAAATGAATTGTGCAATTCGCTCTTCTCATACGACATGTCGAGTGATAATTGCCCCTGAACCATTTTTCGGTTCAGTGGACAGGGGACATCCCCCAGTTTGACAGTCAACGGGATGAATCCAGATAACAAATGTCGAGTCAGATGGTATTGTGTTATTTACTCTTTTCACACGACAATGTCGGGTGAAAATTGCCCCTGAACAATTTCTCGGTTCAGTCGACAGGGGACATCCCCCAGTTCGATTCATGTAGAGTCAAAAGTTGAAGTCTTACGGACTAAGCCAACAGGACATACCCGTTTAACTCACGTCGAGTCAAATATAGGCACTGATATCCACTCTTCATACGACCAAGTCGGGTAAAAGCCTGAGGGGTCATCCCCATAGAATTTGTGTCAATTCCAGATCAGAATATGATAACCACATCTCATACGAGTGTGTCAAATAAAGCTCCTCCCAAATATACAGTTTGGTCAACCAGAGACCCCCATCTTCCTCGACAGAACGAAGGGCATTCCCAATTCACACGACATATTAAAAAGTGGATTCAATCATGCTTAATATGGATTTGGGGTTTACCCCAACCAAGGATAAACCCATGGCATTTCATTTGCACTCTGCGACACCCAAATCAAATTTATTCCTAAATCATCGTGGTACAGACGTATAAAGCTACTCATAAAGATTCATACGACATGACGGATACTCTTCAAGCCTAGGACTACCAGACTTGGAGAGTAGGGGACAAACTGTTTGGGCCAAAATTGACCCAAGGGCAAAAACGACATCTCACGACGAAGCAAAAAGCCCATCAACCGATCGAGCCCATACCTAAAGATGTTATGCATATCAACGGACACCAGTTACAAAGCTAATATAAAAGAAACAGACACATAAATGTAGCCATTAAGATCGAGAGTTATGGGAAGAAGATGAGATCTTCAGTTATCTATCATGAAATATCTGAATTAAAACCCTCAATAAAGTCGACTCCAACGGGCAGATTCACGGGGAGAAGCCTATAAAAGAAGAAAGGAAAGACAAGAATGGGAGAGGAATCGAAAAGCATTAGACACCGAATATCTAGACATTTCTACGATTGACCGCCCTCACGGCCCACAAACCTAGATTAAGGTATATATCAGACCTTAATTTATTTATCTTACTTCATCACTACATAGGCTAACTTGAGCGTCGGAGTGCACACGGTCCCCAACACACCGGTGGGCAGATCACTCCTTATTCGCTTTATTTATTTTGCAGGATTCAATCGCGCCCTACAGAAAGAAAATCTCGATTGTGGCCTTGATCTAAATCTGCGTCCACAAGGGGTTTGCTTGGCCTAATCCTCCAAGTGAGTTTCACGTCACCTTGGAGGTTCTTCAACAATTTCAACAAGGAGAAGTAGATTGGATCTTGCATCAACCTTACTAGGTAATGTTTGATCTTCTCCAAAGCTATGTTTATTTGTGTATTAGATGCATGATCACATAAATTAATGTTGAATAAGGCTAATCAATTGTGTTAGAATATTTTAGAAGTATAAACACAACATGCTTGTAATTAGGTCAAAGGTGTTCATGTTGGACATGGAACAATTAATTAGAGTTTGGAACTCTAGATTAAAGCTTAGAGTTATGGATACCATTCTAAATTCACTTGACCACCTTTAGGTGGACTAGAATTGTTCACGGGACATTTCGTAATTGGGATTCTAAAATAGTTTGTGTAATGGATTCAAAATTTACGCTAATGCGTATTTAGAATAAATTTATGTTTTTGGAAAAATATTTGATATTTTGAAAAACTAGATTTTTATTCTATAACATGTGTTTATGTTGGTTTTGAAATTAAAAATTAATTTTGGGTATTTTTGAAGTATTTAGGGAAGACCATAATAGATTAGGGTCAGCTCACTGGAATGTGAGCTGAATGCAAAAGGAAATGAAACCAAAAAAAAAAAAAAAAAAAAATAGCAGCCCATGGGCGCTACAGTGCGCGCACACACTGTAGCGCGTGTGTTTCACGCACGCGGCGCCCTTCGCACGCGCCGATTTTTTTTGCTTCGTTTGGGAGATTCCGAACTCCGATTCAGTCCCGATTTTTTTCTATACACTCGTAATGGAATGTAGTATTTCATTAAATGATTTAAAATTACACCCATACTTGTTATCCAGTGGTTAGACCCATTTCCGCTGTCTGGGGCATCGATCCAACCCTAGGGGTTCCACAACTGCCCCAACAATAATTGCATATATGCAATAATGTTAAATTAGTAAAATCATATACTGTATTATTAAAAACTTGGTAGTATAGGTTTAAGTTAATATTAGGGTGTTCAATTATTACAAGCATACACATAGTGATAAAGTTGAAAATTAATTATATGTTGTATACTTTGCTGAGAATTAAAAGTGTAACTTTACGCAAGTAATTTCATCCAAGCTTGATTGACTTATACATATACACATATAAATTTACACATATTTATTATTGTATTGTGAATTGAAGTGTAATACTAAGTTTGCATGTCTAAGATATTCTATTGAGAAAATATTTAAATGATATTCTGTCAACAAGACGATAAGAGCCTAAGTGGGCAGGGATTTAAGAGTTTACTCTGGACCCCCCTCGTTCTCCGGGAATTTTCCTTTATTCATTTATCATAAGAAACCTTAGTCGTAAATTCAAGGACTTGTGTTATTTGGTATTAATGTCCAATATAACAATAAGTGGATTCTTAGTATATCACTTAAACAATATTATACGTTTGATCGTTGTGTAATTTGTTTTTTATAGACTTATTGATTACTGTTGATTTTTCCAATTACACATGGCTAGTGGAAATATCACAGTATTGGTCTCTCATGTGGAGAAATTGGAAAAGTTTGGTGAAGCAAAATTTAAACAATATCAGAGCAAAATGTTGTTCAATCTGACAACACTGCAGTTGACAAAGTATCTCAAAGATCCTCCGGGTCCTATGGAGGGAGAAACAGATTCAGCCAAGTAACTGCGAGAAGCGACATGGTCGTCAAACGACTTCTTGTGAAAGAATTACCTCTTGTGAGGACTTGACAATACCCTGTATAATGTGCCAATGCATGACTTCTGCGAAAATTCTTTAGAAATCTGTCGAGAAGAAATATAAAATCGATGATACCGGACAAAAGAAATTTATCATGAGTAGGTTCCTGGACCACAAGATGGTAGATTCAAGGACGGTGATGTCTCAGTTAGGTGAACTTCAGTTAATCATTCATGAAATATTGGATGAGGGAATGAAACTTTGTGAGACGTTTCAAGTTGCCACAATCATTGAAAAGCTGCCTCCATCATGGAATGACTTCAAGAGCTATCTGAAACACAAAAAGAAACATATGAGTCTTGAGGATCTTGGAGTTCGATTGAGGATCGAAGATGACAATAGGAAGTCCGAGAAGGCTAGCTACAAGACTATGAAGTCTAAGGCCAACATCATCGATGGTGGAAATGGTAGCAAAAAGATAAAGAACAGTGGAGCTAATTTTTCCCAAGTAAACAATAATTTTAAGGGGAATTGCTATATTTATGGAAAAAATGATCACATGGCAAGGGACTGCAGAAACAAGAAGTCTCAGGACAAAGGCAAGAGAAATAAAATTGAGACCCATGTCACTGAGGATGGGCAGTTAACTAATGAGATCTCAGAGATGAACCTTTCAGCAGTTATAACAGAAGCTAACTTTGTTGGGAATCCGAGAAAATGGTGGGTAGATACTGGGGCTACTTATCATATATGTGTTGATAGCAAGATGTTTTCCTCGTATCAGAAGGTTGATGGTGGCGATCATCTGACAATGGGAAACTTGTCTACCTCTAGAATGGTTGGACAAGGCACAGTGGTTTTGAAGATGACATCTGAGAAAGAGCTTACATTGAAGAATATTTTACATGTTCCTGATATTCGGAAGAACTTGGTTTCAGGTTCACTCCTTAGAAAGAAGGGATTTAAGCTGGTATTTGTTTCTGATAAGTTTGTACTGACCAAAAATGATGTCTATATAGGAAAATGATACCTCACTGAAGGCCTTTTCAAGTTCAATGTCATTACTGTTAATCAACACAGTACTAATAATAAAGCTACATCATCCGCTTATATTATTGAGTCACAAAATATATGGAATGAAAGGGCAGGACATGTTATTATGATATAATGCGTAAATTAATTAACATTGACCTTATACCTAAATTTACAATTGATAACCAACATAAATGTGAAGCGTGTGTTGAAGCAAAAATACATATAGCATCATTTCATTCCATAGAACGGAGTTCTGAGGCCTTGGAACTTGTACACTCTGATGTGTGTGATATGAATGTTGTGAAAATAAGAGGCGGTAAAAAATACTTTGTTACTTTTATCGATGATAGCACAAGATTATGTTATGTGTATTTGCTGAGGAGTAAAGATGAAGCTATTGAGAACTTTATACACTATAAGAACGAAGTTGAAAATCAATTTGACAAGAAAATCAAAAGAATCATGAGTGATTAAGGAGATGAATATTTGTCACCATTTGGTGAATATTGTTCCAATCATAGAATTATTCACAAAACTACTGCTCCTTATTCGCCTCAACAAAATGGGATTGTTGAACGCAAAAACTGAACATTGAAGGAAATGATGAATGTCATGTTGACAAGCTCTGGTTTACCCCAGAACTTATGTGGGGAAGCCTTACTTTCCGCCAACTACGTTCTGAACAAGCTACCTCACAGAAGATTGGACAAGACACCATATGAATTATGTAAAGATCACGCATCTTCCTATAAATATTTAAAAGTGTGGGGGTGTCTCGTCAAAGTAATGGTTCCTAAACCTAAGAAGGTTAGAATATGACCCAGAACTGTTGATTGTATATTCATTGGATATGCTCACAACAGTAGTGCGTATCGATTCTTGGTACATAAGTCTGAAATTCCTGACATCAATCCAAATATTGTAATTGAGTCAAGGAATGCGACATTCTTTGAAGAGATATTTCCTTGTAAGGAAAGACAAAGAATAGATTCTTTCAAAAGAACTATTGATACTGTTAAAAGCAGTGATCAAGTTGACCAAAAATTAGATCAACATGAAAATACTGAGGAAAATGAACCTAGACGTAGCAAAATAGCTAGAACGTATATGTCATTTGGACCTGATTTTCTTACATACTTGTTAGAAAATGAGCCTCAAAGCTGTAAAGAAGCAATGTCTTCGTCGGAGGCACCTTTGTGGAAAGAGGCTATCAATATTGAGATTGATTCCATCTTACAAAACCATACTTGGGAGTTGGTTGATCTTCCTCTAGGTTGTAAGCCACTGAGCTACAAATGGATTTTCAAAAGGAAGATGAAACCAGATGGATCAATAGATAAGTACAAGACTAGTCTTGTCATAAAAGATTATAGACAAAAAGAAGGCATTGACTACTTTGATATTTATTCACCAGTGACCCGTATCACGTCAATAAGAATGCGCATAACCATAGCAGCTATATTTGGTCTTGAAATACATCGAATGGATGTAAAGACGACATTCTTAAATTGTGAACTAGATGAAGAGAATTACATGGAACAACCAGAAGGTTTCAATATTCCTGGACAAGAACAGAATGTGTGCAAACTTGTAAAATATTTATATGGATTAAAACAAACACCTAAAAATGGAATGAAAAATTTGACAAAGAGATGTTATCAAGTGGGTTCAAAATCAATGAGTGTGATAAATGTCTATACATCAAATCAATTCAAAAAGGATATGTCATTGTGTGTCTATGCGTAGACGATATGATAATAATTGGTAGTAATCATGAGATGATTCAGTCTACCAAGAAAGTATTGACCATCAAATTTGATATGAAAGATTTAGGAGTCGCTGATGTGATCTTAGGAATTAAGATTTCCAGAATATCAAATGGGTATATATTATCTTAGACTCATTATATTGAGAAAATACTTGAAAAATATAATAAAGGAGATCTAAATGTGGCTAGAACTCTTGTGGACCTAACACTTCATTTATCAAAGAATACTGGCTCAAGCGTATCGCAATTAAAGTATTCGAGAATCATCGGAAGTCTGATGTATCTCTCAGATTACACACGACATGATATCGCTCAAGTTGTAAATAGGCTTAGCAGATATACGAGCAATTCATGACATATCCACTAGAAATCATAGTAAGAGTTTTTAGGTATCTGAGAGAAAATTCAAAATATGGTCTGTATTATATGAGATATCCTGATGTTCTAGAGGAATACAGCGATGCTAATTTGTAGGCACTGCATTTTTGCATATAAGTCCCTATGATGAGTCTCATGTAGAGTCTCATGTAGAGGCACTACTTGAGTATACGGCACATATTTTATTTCATGTTATCTTGATTTGTTTATTATCGTTATTTAATTTATGCATGTTATTTGTTTATGTAATAATGTAATGCGCATGGGCTTAGTAAGTCGGATTAAAGGTTCTCCATTTCGAGAGGTTAAAATCTTTTATCACGATGCTTTGCCGCGCCAGATGATGTATATTCGGTTGAATGTAAGATGTGTTCAATCGGGTATACGAAGTCCGATATTATTGTCTTTATTTTTATATGCATTATGTTATTAGCGCATGGACTTAGTAAGTTGGATTAAAGGTCCTCCATTTAGAGGGGTTAAAATCCTTTACCACGATGTTTCGCCGCGCCAGATGATGTATATTCGGTTGAATGTAAGATGTGTTCAATCGGGTATTCGAAGTCCGATATTGTTGTCTTTATTTTTATATGCATTATGTTATTAGCGCATGGGCTTAGTAAGTTGGATTAAAGGTCCTCCATTTCGAGGGATTAAAATCCTTTACCGCGATGCTTTGTCGCGCCGGATGACGTATATTCGGTTGAATGTAAGATGTGTTCAATCGGGTCTACAAAGTCCGATATTGTTGTCTTTATTTTTTATATGCATTATGTTATTAGCGCATGGGCTTAGTAAGTTGGATTAAAGGTCCTCTATGTCGAGGGGTTAAAATCATTTACCACGATGCTTTGCCGCGCCGGATGACGTATATTCGGTTGAATGTAAGACGTGTTCAATCGGGTATACAAAGTCCGATATTGTTGTCTTTATTTTTTATATGCATTATGTTATTAGCGCATGAGCTTAGTAAGTTGGATTAAAGGTCATCTATGTCGAGGGGTTAAAATCATTTACCACGATGCTTTGCCGCGCCTTTTAGCCCGTTATTATTGATTAGGTGTCATCTATTCATCCGTTCACGTATGTGTCATGTTGTTTACTGCATTTTGGAGGTCACTGCTGTAACCCCGTTCGAACGCGTTTCAGAACGCCGCACGAACGCATGTTTTCTGTCTCAGTTCGTTCGAACGCGTTTACAAACGCTACTCGAACGCGAACTTTCTGTTTACCGTTCGAACGCGGCTACGAACGCCGCACGAACGCCCACGGTAAACAGGCCCTCTTCCATCACATCTCATGCACGGTTACTCATTTTGTCATTTACCTTTTTGATTGTTCATGTTCTCGCAGTTAGTCATTTATTGTGTTCACAAGATCACATGTTTGTTTCCATGATGCATGTTTACACGATAGTTATCTACTTATGCTTCCGCATTCATCCATTCAACATGTTCATGAAGTTATATGATTGCCGTTATTCCGATTTGCTTTCATGCGTGATTGTACATTCATTATCTACATGCATGCCTATGATCAAATGTAATGTGATTATGACATTGTATGCTTGCCGTATTTCAATTCATCTTTATGCATGCAAATTCGAACATAGATTATATGCAAATAGGTTGTATGTAAATTCGGACATAGATTATACGCAAATAGGTTGTATGCAAATATGAAAATGTGTTACATGTGAACTTAGATATGAGCCTTGTACTTATGCATGCGAACTCAGGAGTAAATTATCCTTGGAAATAAATGTTGCTTAGGCTTGGTTAAATTATTGCACAAATCATTTCATTACAAGTGGCATAAGTAAGGGACCATTCCGAACCCAACGGTTTGAGGTCTTCCCTTGCGAGGGGTGAGTGCGGCCTTAAATCTTTGTCCCGATTCACACTGGGTGGCGACTCCATCATTTTCCGGTTTAGTCCCATGTTGGCTACTCCGTACTCCCAACCGGGCCGCGAGCTCGGAACAGCATGCGTCGCCCAGTTTCTGTGTTCCCACATAACTGGATATGTGATACAGTGGATTCCAAATCTACGAGTGGATTTATTTTCACACTTGGTGGTGTAGCAGTGTCATCGAAATCCTCGAGGCAAACATATATTGCTCGGTCTACTATGGAATCAGAGTTCATAACATTAGAAAAAATAGCGGAAGAAGCAGAATGAGTTCGAAATTTCCTAGAGGATATTCCAAATTCGCCCAAACCAGTGCCATCAATAAGCATACATTGTTATAGTCAATCGTCTATTGGGATAGCCCAAAATATAATGTATAATAGTAAGTCTCGACACATACGTCGCAGATATAGTACCATATGACAACTGCTCTCAAGTGGCATACTTTTGATATATTATGTCAAATCAAAAGAAAACCTAGCGGATCCACTTACTAAAGATTTACCTAGAGAGCAAGTTTAGAAGTCATCGATGAGAATGGGCTTGAAGCCTATAAATTAAGAATTGTCACTGTGGAAATCCAACCTAGCTGACTGGAGATCCCAAGTTCTAGGTTCAAAAGAGACAACTGAAACTTTATGCAATTCAAAACAAGCACTATAGAGTTTTATACTCTTTCTTATTCCTTAAATGACGTAGAGTGTTGTCTGTCAATGTTAGGATAAACTAAGGCTTTTAATGATCACTATATTATGAGAAGAGTCCTAATGGGGGTTAAGGCAGATTACCCACTTTATAGTAGATCACCTATTTCAAGTAAGAAGTGAGGCTGCTTCCATGGGAGTTTTAAAGGCTGAATTCCCTAAATTACTTGATGAATCTAGGACCAATATTCATGGCCGAAATGAACACAATTGTAGAATGGGAAATGGTCGAAGTAAAGCTGTGTGTTGGCAATTATCTTGGTTTACACCAACGGTGGAACCGTTCAAGACTATAGGTCACTAGTTTACCAAGTAAATCCGATTGTCATTCACTAGGAAATGTTCAAGGCGAAAACTACCTATTTCGATGCAGTTTTATTTCACGGAAACTCTCTTAAGTGTATGTATTAATATTTAAAGAATTATGGGAGATTGTTGTAAATTCTCTAAATATATATATAGTATGAGTGTAAGAGGGTCATGTCCATTAAGCAATGCCTTATGAGAAATGCATAAACATGTAGGGACATGTCCTCTAAAATTGGAATGATGCATCTCTAGATCTTTTTTAGGCCTTAGGAAATGGTATAACCCTTAAGAGGGTTACACCATAAGTCAGATGGTGCCCTCAATGACACCCTTTCATGCCTATATAAAGAAAGGTTTTTGGATTCATTTTTCCATCCAGAAAATCATACAAGTCTTCCATTGTATAGAGAGTCTTTTAGAAAAAGAGAGAGTTCCATCCATATTCCTTGTTCAAGTTCTTGTGAAAGGAGTGCACATTCTACAAGAAGCATCCAAGTAATCCTGGGAGAACGTTAGCCACAAAACCATCCGTAGAGCACCGAGGCGGGAGCTAATAAGTTCTTAAGGACAGAGGTAACTCGACTTGGATTTCAGTTTCATCATCATCTTCGATATTTTTACAGGTTTTTCTAAGTATCCATTGTTATGCTCTGTTTTGGAATGATTAAGATTAATCTGTATGTTAAAATTTGATTTATAACACATAATCAATTAATCATCAACAAATTTCAACCTCTTTACTCGCTGGGTCTTCCATCCACCCTAGTAATAGAGCATAAAAATATAATTAATATACATCACTGGATCACACATATTTTAAATGAGCCAAAATGCAATAATAATTCCAAAAACAAAGAGGGTTATGCTGGTGGTCATGCCAATCCTGATGAAATTTCTTTTTCAATTTTAAATTATGGTTATGTTCTATAAATATAGGTCAGTCAAAGTTTTATTGGATTGTTATATATGTAGTATCCAATCTGCATGGTAGATGTTTTTACTGACTCATTACCATCAAATTGAAAATCTAGAGGATTGGCAACATGTGTTTGAGTGCTTCCAAAGATAATCCCTTGGGAGTTCAGATCTCAGTTATCTGAGTTAGTTGACAAAGAGATTATGAAATCATTGTCATTGATGGAAGAAAATTCAATTCTGAAGAAAATCATTGTCATAATAATCCACCAAACAGTGAGGAGGCTAAAAAAGAAGAAACGTTAAACAATAATTCATACTAGCAAATGTAAAATGAGCCCAAATGACGATAATGATGAAGGTTGATGACGAATTAACGACGATGATGATTACCATTAGGGTATGACTTGTTTCTTATTATAATATGTAAAGATTATATATGTGTGTGTGAGTAGTAGAAGTAATAATAATAATAAATATATAGTAAATAGCGACCAAATAATCAATCGATAGTTGTTGGTGTCATAATATAGAGCCATATTAATCTTTAGCGTCATATTTAACGACCGAATACTTAATGAATATTCGGTTTGTAATACATCAGTCAGTAATCGATCATTAATTGGTCAAAAAAAAAAATTTAATTTTTTTTTTATCGATATTCGGTTGGTAAATACCAAAATTATTGACCGAAAATATTGGGTCGGTAATTCCATATTTTTTTTGTAGTGTAAGGGGACGGCTAGAAATCTGTGGGAATGAAGGAGGAGTTGAGGGAAGGCTGAGGATGAATTAGGAGTTAGGAGAGGGGATTTGAAATTTTATATGGATATGTATATGTTATGCAAAAGAAAATTCTTTTCAAGTTTCATGTTCTTTCTACCGAACAAAATCAAAAGGTAGGGGTTGATTGATAGATGGAATCACTAAAATTATAAAGTGAAAGTGAAATAAAGTAAAGTAAAGGGTCAAAATCATAATAAAAGAAATTTCGGAGGGTAGACATCAGGAAAATTTGAAAAATATTCCCAGTAATTAACAAGAAAATGTTCCCATTTTTTACGCAAAATTGCATTAGTTAAGTACCATATTATTAAATATAATATTTGGTATAATTAATGGCAATAATTACATACATAATCATAAAGAGATTTTTTTTTTTTTTTTGGATAAATACTTGGTGAAGAAAAGTAGTTCTCAATTCTCATGTTGGCTTTTGCTTCTAAGAATATTCATAATGTCTAAAAATTCTTTTTTGCTTGTCTCTATATATACCCATGGATTAGCTTGTAAGAAAAGAATCTTGAGATAGTCAATTCATATATGATACTTCAATTTAGTGGAGCAAAATGCTTCAATATTAAATTGAAATTGAAGTTATAAATCTTTTTTTTTTCTTTTTGTTAATGAGAATTTATTATACAAACAAATTTTACAAAGTAGGCAAGATTCTCTTTTTTCAAAAGAAAAATATAGAGAATTTGAATTTATCCAAGGAACTTAGACAAATTCATCTTTACAAAAAGTTAGGAATGATTTTAAAATGTGGATGAAAAAATATCGATTATTGTCTTCTAAATTTTGCATCTTTATAGAAGGATAAATTTGTTTAAAATTCTTATTAAAAAATCCACCAATTACATCTAAATTTATTTTCAAGTCACTATAATTAAACTAATATTTGAAAAATACTAGAAATAAGAACCATTTTTATTCCAATATTTTCTTTGTTTTTCCCCTCTTTTTGTCTATCATCGACTTTTAATCTAACGCATAACTATTTTGTCAAATAAGGTTCAATATAATAAATAAATTAAATACAAGAAAACTTATTATTAAATATTTGTATTTGCCATCTAATATTAGATTAGAAGTTGGACAATGAAAAAAACATCACAAGATGGTGTTAGAGATAAAAATTTAAGGGACCAAATAACAATGAATAACAAATTTTGGGAGAATAAATCATAAAAATATTTATTTTAAAAGTTGGAAATTTTTTTAAAAAAAAAACAATTCTAAAATTCTATAGATAGAGAGCATGCACCATATGGTTTTAAGGAGTATTTTTTTGGTATCACTATTGTATAGGTGATACGATATCACCAGTCAATAATTATATAACTTATAGGAGTTGTGTGAAATATAATTATAATTTATTTAGTTGTTTTGTACTATTTATCAAATATAGTAATATATTATTAAATTATTAGATGAGTGACGTGATACCTCAATTATATAATAGAATTTTTCGATATTAAGAGTCATCAACCACGAGTATTTATTTAATACAATGCAAATATGAATGACATAGTCATATGATATATGTACGTAGTTATATTTAAATATATAGTTATCATTTATTTGATAATATTTTAATATGTATAACAAATTATTTCATAACTCGGCCACCTGTCTTCTTATATTTCCTTTAGAATCCAAATAAAAACCGCAAAAGTAGAAAGAATCATCCACTACAAAAGCTACAGTGTCATGTACATATGGAAGATTATGACTCTTATTCATCCACAAAATCATTGGGGGAACTTGTAATAATATAAATTCATTTATATTTTATTTTTGCTTGTAGGGTTTTGGCCACAACCAAGTAAATGAATGCCAGCGCCCTCTCAAAAACTTAATGGTCAACCTCATGATCAAATTGGTAAAATATTAAGCTAACTCTTACCTAATTATAAATAATGGGGTGGATCTAGAAAGTTCAACATAATCAAGTAAATTGAACAACTCCAAATGGCAATCTTAATTTGTCACACAAGTTAAAAAAGTTGTTGGATTGCTTAGAACTTCCATTAAACGATGATAATTAAGATATATATTTTTTTTGAAAGACACGTGTTCGAGTGATTTTTAGTATCTAAATTTTCAAAACAAATAATATAAGAGTTATCGTCAGAATTTTATCTTTAACATGTGTGATAAAAGAGTGATTATTTGATACAGAAGAAGTATGAGTGACGTAATATCACTAACTAATAAGTATATGACATGTATAATTGATTTGTTGTATGAGTGAAGTAGAACCGAATTTGGATCCAATGTTGAGTTGATATATGTTAAGTTTTTCACAATTTTCCGCCACACATTTACTTTAATAGTAATATATGATTAAGATTTAATTAATACATATAAATTATTACCCAATAATTATCAATTATAATTTATAAATATTTCAATATAAAGTTTATCATATATAGCACTGAATTCAAATCTCATAAAACAAGCGGTGCATTGTAGAAATTTTAAGGATCGGGCATTTTTGTAAAACTTATCCAAACTCAAGTAACTCAATACATCTCCCTATATAAGCACCTTTATAGTTTCTTCATTTACACACACCCCCCAAACAAAAAATTCAACTCCTTTCCCACAACAAACACACTCCCTTCTTCAAAGAATCAAAGATAGAAAGAAGAAGAAGAAGAAGCCATGGATCAAATTAAAAAGCAAAGGAGCTTGAGGCAGTTTATAAAATCTCAGTTTCTGAAAAGAGCTGTTGCCAAATTATTACTTTCAGTTTCTCTATTTTCCCTATTCTTTTCCCACTCAGCTCTTCTATCTTTTGTCCATTATTTCAACTTCTACTTGTCAACTTTACCCTTCAAATTGTTCAGTCACACTTTGGACAAAAATTGCACATTCCTTCTTTGTAATGGCCTCTTAGTTTTTTTGGCTAAGTATTCTGGCTTATTTTCTTTATCATCATCATCAAATAAGTATAATTATAATCTTAATGAGTCTTTCAAGAATTTTGAAGATGATTCACAGTCCCAAATGACCATCATGGAAACACTACATGATCATCATCAAGTGCCATTGTTGGAGAAAGAAGCTGAGTTGGAAAATACTCGAACACAACAAAAACGAAATGCCATGCAACAAGAAAATGAAAACAAAAAAAGTGAAACAGAACAAACAGAATCTGAAAATTCTACAGAGGAAAAAAATCATGAAGAGCAAGAAGAAAAAGAAGAAGAAAGAGCTGTTGTTATTGAAGAAGATAAAGCAGAAGCAGAGGCAGAAACAGAAGCAGAAGCAGAAAGCAGCTTTTTTATTGAAGAAATTGATGATGATGATGATGAAGAAGAAGAAGAAAATGAGAAATTGAGTAATGAGGAATTAAACAAGAAGTTTGATGATTTCATTAGAAAGATGAAAGAAGAATTAAGGATTGAAGCTAGACAGCAATTAATCATGGTTTAATGAGTATCATTTTCTAATTAATGATGTATTATTAAGTAAAATATATTATTAATTTAGTGAATATATTTTATTTAAGCTTTTCAGTTGTATATAGAGATTCTACTACTTTTTTTTTTTTATATGCTTGCTTTATTTTCCTTTACTTTTTTGCCTTTTGTTTTTATGTCTAGTAATATATGTTTGTTTATTTCTATATTAGTGATTATGTTGCAATCTTTGGTACTTTAGATTCCAATCCTTATTAGTGATTATATTAGTCAAAGCAGTCAAATGATTAATTAATTTAATTAATTGCATGAATATATACAGACATGCTTATATCTTATATTACTATTCAACCAAAAAGCAATTCCCAGTTCCCATGTTCACCATATACTTCTTATAATTATATAAAATTATTTTTCAAAACAATAATGCTACTTCCACCAAAAAAAAAAAAAAAAAAAAAAAAAGCTAAAAAAAAAGGGTAGTAATTAATTTGCATGGGCTACTGTCAAATTTAATAAACATAAAATACGGAGGGAGCTGGTTGAGCCAATGTCACATCTTAGTTTATTCAGGACGTGATCGGCATGAGATGATATTATCATCTTCATGAGCCTCTAACATGTACATGCATGACATGACATAATCCATAATTGAACTGTCTATTTATAAATACATACATGTCTGATACACAATGCACATGAATTACATGAAACATACTTCACACCACATGATTTACACAAGTTACTATCATTCGGCCACATGGCCTATCATGACACAATACCTCACTAATGGACCTCTGACATTGTGAATCTAATGAGTGCAGCTAGTGTTCGCCCTCTCCATGCATGGGAGACCTGCAACACAAGAATTAAGAGTTAAGGGGATACATAATTTGAATGACCTAATGAGTGAACGCTGAAAACAAAACGTGTAATAACATGACATTACTTATATATATGGGATTACATCAAATCTGATTCATGTAGCATAAGTGAATAGGGAAACTCGAACTATAAATAGTTTACATATGTAAAAATGCAACATGAATTGAAAATTTATAACATGTATGAAAACTATAAATTGACTTGAGAACTGAAACATGATAGCGTGACCGCGACTAGTAGACATGAAATTGAAAAACATATAATGACTCAAAAAAACTATGACATGAATTGAAACATGAATTGAAAATTGAAAACTTTAAACGTGTCTTGAAACTGTTAATTGGAACTGAAAACTGTAATCATGATTGTAATTGTAAAACTAAACTGCGAACATGATTGAAATTGTAGAACGTAAACTATAAATATTACTGAAAAATATAAACACGTCAGTAAACTTTAAACATGATAACATATCTACAAGTTGTAAATATGACTTGAAAACTATAACATGAGCTGAAAACTGAGGATTGAAAATTGAAAACTGAATCATGAACATAAACATAAATTGAAACTGTAAACTGAAAAACGTAAATTGTGGAACATGATTGTAAACTAGAAATATAAATTGTACTCATGACATGAAAAGTAATCATGAACGTAAATCGTAAGCATGATTAAAAACCATAACTATAAACTTAAACTTGTAAACTTGATCTTGAAAACACCACCAGCATCGTGATCTGGGAGAATAAGACCTTCTTAACAAGACCTAACACCGCGTAAGTAGGGGATCGTGAACATGAACATGATTAAGCCTAAGAGGGTTATTGAGAACCACTAGGCTTGTTGAAACATGAGCGAGCCCGGGACGCTATATATGAGGGGATGATACTCTACTGGGGTTTCGAAAATATTTGATTTCTTGTTCTTATAAATTATTTACTGAAGAGAAAAATTAAACTGAGAATCATGAACTGAAAGTATATCTTGTGAAAATGTGAATTGTAACATGACTCGTGAGAAAACATTGAATAGACATCTGAAAACATGATACATGGAGAACATAATCCGTAAACTTGTGAGCATGACATATGAGAAGCATAAAACGTCAAATGAAAACTTGCAAACATGACACGTAAATTGAAAATGTAAACTGCAGACTTGTAACATGAAGATGTAAACTGTAAACATGAATCATGGAAAACATAACCTGCGTACTATACACATGAATTGTAAACATGTAAAAAATGGATTGAAAACATAGAAATCATGAATTAAAAACATGTAAATCAAAAACTGATATATGTACCATTTTATGTATACAATACTCATATAGAATTCATTACCTATTTTAGAATAGGTTTGAGATGAATGTCGTCTGAGCGGATTTCCTAACCAGTACCTCTATAATGGAAATACACAAGTTGAAAACGTAAATTGTAAACAAGTGATGTGTAAAGACAAACTGAAAACATGTATACTTGACGTGTAAAGGCATGAACTGTAAACGTGTAAACATGGACTGTAAACTAGGAATGTAGGACATAAACATGAAATCCGATTTTAAAATCATAAAACATAATTTAAGTGACACGAAATGTAAATTGTAAATAATAATACATAGACTATAAATAAGACATATCGCAACCGTCATAACTTGAAAATGTAACAAAAGAAATATCATTCATTCACAGAACCGACGTACTAATGCTCACATGCTCGAATAGAACCGATGAGATTCTCTTGCGTGGAATCTATAAAACATGAGTTCAAATGCAATTAGTATACTTGAACATTATGATCCTAAACATGCATGTAAATTATTCATGTAGTTAATGCCAACAAAAAACCTAAGATGTTTTCTATCGCCTTGAAATATGACAAAGGACAAATTAAAATGGGTCCCAAAATAAGCATCGCGTTGTGGCGCTAGCCCACTCATCAATTTCCATCTTACAAAGGACATCAAAAGGGAGCTCACGACCAAGATCCCATCTATACGCCTCCTCTCCAACTTGGTTTGTATTTTGATTCAAAAAAATACATATATATATTTAGAATATATAAATATTTGTTATATAATATGTGTTGATGTTGGTTTTGATGTTAAAATTAGATTTTAGGTGTACTGAAGTGTTTAGAGGAAATATGAAGTGTTTGGGATTTGATTCTAGGTAAATTTGCTCACTGCCAATATTTTACACAGGACAGCGTCGCGACACTCACCTCTCAGAGATGAGGGCGTCGCGAGAGTCGCGACCCTAACCCTTACACGTCGTAACTCTGAGCTCTTGCAGATTGGGCATTGCGATGCCCAAGCCTGCACGTCACGACGTGGCGAGAGCTATTGTCCATGAGCATTGAAACTTTATTTTCTCCGTTCTAGAGTTTTCGGACTCATATTCGGTCCTCATTTTTCCTACGGACTCATTACAAAATATAGTATTCCATAAAATAATTTAAAAATACACCCATGCTTGATATTCAAAGGTTATACCCATTCCGCTGAACGGGATACCGATCTGATCCTAGGGGTCCCACAACCGCCCGAACAGCTTTTCAAACCATAATCCCAACAACAATCATAAACCATGGCTTATTACATGCTCATGTCATGATAATCATTCACACCAATACCTTAAATTTATGGAAATGACCAAACCCAAACTTAGGTTTTGACTTAACTCAATCCATGCATAAATTTTAAAATTATACACATATATAAGCATGATTAACACTCTAATAATTCAAAATCATGAAAAAATGACATGGATCATGCACGGGTTTCCATGGATGCGCACATGGAGCTTGTAAAATCATGTTAAAATGCAAGCAATTGCTAAAATATAAGATATAGAAACTTACTTGCTTCATTTGACTCTTGGGAATGTATAAAATCATCTTAATCTAAGCTTGATTTGAAGAAAATAGAGGTTTTGAATGTGGGTGGTGTGTGAGAGAGATGAGAGAAAAAAATGAAGATGAGGCCTATTTATATGGGCCATGAAATTTTAGAGTTTTCTTTCTAAAAATCGTAGGATCGTTCGAACACCACTCGAATGCCACACGAACGCACTCAATTCCGTCAAGTCGCATTCAAATTTCTGTCGAACGTCACACAAACAAAAACCATCTCGAAGGTTTCGTTCGAATAGGCTGACAGAATGCGTCACAAACACAAACACCAGTTTCATTCGAACGCTAGAACGAACGTGATTCTGAAAATTTTCTCTCTTCATCCTAACTGAACTTGACTTGTTCGTGGTCGGTCTATACACAGACCCTACATGTGCATAAAAGGTTGCATGCATGAACTAGGGTTGAGAATCGATTCTGATTCTACCCAAAACCGGTTGGAATCGAATCGATTTTTCGGATTTGGAACCAGAACGGTTCCGGTTCTAAAATGGAAGAACCGAATTTAAACGGTCCGGTTTCGGTTCTGTCATGGATAGAACCGGAACCGAATCATTTAACCAGATCAGAATCTTTTTTGGGAACCAAATTTAGAACCAATTTTGAAACCAAATTAAAACTCAATTTAAACACAATTTCATAACCAATTTTAAAACTCAATTTCAGAACTCAAATTAAAACTCAATTTCATAACCAGTTTTAAAACTCATTTTCATAACCTAAATTAAAGTCCAATTTAAAAGTTTCATAACCTAATTAAAACTCAGTTTAAACTCAGACACTTTCTATAAGAATATTAGGTATTGAGTCAAAAATATTATGCAATATGCAGTTTTATTTATTATTTTATTTTTGTATGGACAATTGTCAAGAATATTATGTAATATTCAAGTGTGAGAAATAATTATATTTTTAAAATTTGACAATAATAAATAAATAGGGTAAATCGAAACTGAATCGGAATAGAATTGCAACGTATTAATAGGATACTCTATTTAATTAGATAGGTTCCAGATTCACTTAATTAGGAACCGATTTTTTCCGAATAGGTTCTGGTTCCACGTGGAACCAGTGCTCACCCCTAACATGAACTGTATGAACATGATAGACATGCTAAAATGACCGGGGTGTTACAGCCAAATCATGTTTTGACACTCAAAATCCGATTGATTATAATTTAACCAATCAAATGCTGCTTACTAATCCCACATTAACAATGAGAAAAATAATTACGTAATATAATAATGATGTGTAATGAGTATATCTAAGTATAGCAATATTACACGACAGAGATACAATAATATGAATTTTTCAGTTTCAAGTTGAATTAAATGACAATTAATAATTATGTTGTATTTGTACCACTCATTTATTAATTATGTCATATATGTGTTCAAAAATCTAACATGTAAAGTCATTTATATGTTAGATTTAATCATGTTGTATCAATATGTTTATCTATTTATTACCTGTTTATTAAGTTATCATGTTATAATCAGATAATTATGTGATATTTGATAATTATGTGATATTTGGTTAAATTAGGTTGTTGAAATTTTTCAATGCCTAAAAAAATTTGGCCATTGACTTGGGAAGTGGTTTTGAAAAAAGTGGCTGGCAAGAAAATGTAACTTATGAAATAAGTCTTAATGATTAGAACACAAATGATGAAAGCTAATGAAAAGAGTTGTTTTGGTCGGCTGAGCTTGTTTTATAAATCACGGCAAGTTTATTATGGTTTCAAATTCAAATAATGATGTTGGGTCTAGCTTACGTTGCTAATCGTCTTTGTGGATATCATTTTGTTGATGGTGTTTTTTTGTGACTAGTACTTTGAATAGTTCGGTAAGGACAGTGATAAGATTTTTTTTCCCTTTTAGAGGGTCAAGTGTTCAGAGGGTTTGGGTTATTCCTCGGCCAGGGGGAGAATCCGGACACAATTTCCTGGGTGTGACCGACCAGAACACATAATATGGTACAGATTCGGAGACCGACCACATCAGAGCAGAGACCGACCATAGTAGCCCGGCAGCTCAGCTCAGTTCTGTTTCACTTTCGGTACCACGGTAGATAGGTCGGACATTCAGGGTCAGGACGGGAGCAGCTTGGGTGGTTCAGAAGATCATTTTGACCGACCTCTTGGAGACCGATCTGTTGGCAGGGTATTTCATACTCTTCCTTATATCATTCTCCACCGCTTGATCCTCTCAAGGTTCGTAACACCACTAACACATGGGGCAGAGTGTAAGAAAGGGGTGGAACATCACTATCACATGGGGCAGAGTACAAGGAAGGTTTGAAACGTCACTATCACATGGGGCAGAGTACAAGGAAGGTTTGAAACGTCACTATCACATGGGGCAGAGTACAAGGAAGGTTTGCAGAGTACGAGATAAGGTGAAGGGGCAGGATAACGAGGTAGTAGGTTTTGTTCTCGCCCAGGTAGCTTTGGGGAAGAGAGCCGGTCAACGATTCAGGAATCCACGTGGGTGACATCACCTAGGTTCGGGAACGATGCTACACGTTCACTAGTATAAAAGGGGAGGGAAAATACAATTGTAAGGGTTGGTGAGTGGATAGTCAAAAAGATCTTAAAGAAGAGAATAGAACTATCTTGTAAAAGGCATAGCACAAACAGCTCGGTTCCACTTTGACCAGTCGTAAAACATGTCGGCCGAGCTCATTCCAGTAATAAAACACCCCACTCATTTTGTGCCCGTGGATGTAGGCTGGATCCATCCCGCCGAACCACGTAAAAACTCTTTGTTGATTGTGTGTTTTATCCGCGTTTTGTCAAAGTTTGTTTTTGGTCCCCCATAACCAACAATTCACAGTTGGGGGATGATTATCCCGTGAGCTCTATCCCGATATTGTCACTGAGACCAAAATCACCCGTAAACACTTTTTTTTTTATTTTTTTTATTTTTTTACATTATAATTCAATGTTGCAATTCATAATGTCATTACCTAGCTAATTATTGTAGATACTAGACTCATATTTGACTCTTCCATAGATATCCAAACCAATTGTATTTGATATATATCGAAATAATAAAATTATACAAAGGCTCGAGGGTTATTATATGCGACATTTCTCAATAATATCTCAATATTTTCATCTTAATTAGTGAATTTAAGAATAGGTAGTTGATCAATTTTATTAATTTTTTTTTATTTAATTCGTTTCGGTTCAATATTTATATACATCTCCAAAGGATTATCATCTCACATTAAATATTTATCATACTGAACCAATAATACGAAAGTTCATTTGAAAGGGAAAAATATCATTACTTACTGTTTAAGAATGTGATTCATGGCCATGAACAGAAGACACAAAAAAAATGAGATATATATGTCAGTATCATGTATGTATTTCTCCATAAGGGACGTGATTTGGTGGTATAAAATTCAGGATCTGATCTTGAGGTATTGGATTCGAATCCAGGAAATATGTTTCTTATAAGAGTCTGAAACAAATGGGAATTTTTCCTATTCCGTTTAAGCCCGGAAAGAATGTTTGGCCATCGATTTCTAATGTTTCAAAAAAAAAAAATCTTGTATGTATTTATGTGAGCCTAATGAATCTTTACACGTGCTACTAGTTGTTTGTAAACAAGCAACACTCACTTTACCAAAACTTATACATCCACATATTGTGGGGAACAAAACAAAATAATTAAGATGTGACACTTTTTTCTTTCTTCTCCCAAAACTTGGCCACTAAAATCCTGCTAAGAACAAACTTTTTTATTTATTTATCTGAATGAGATACTAGAAGAAAAAGGTCAATATACTTGTGAGTGATTGTTTGATAGCATATATATGAAGCTTTGAGATGAGAGTACAAATATTATTACTTTCAAAATGGAAAAACACATGATTAAGAATCCAATCAATGCAAAACAGTGCAAGTTCAAGGCTTGCTAATAATGTGGTTACAACAAAATAACATTTAAAATTAAGTTCTTATGGCTGAAAAAGATTGAAATTGCCATCTGGTATTACAGGTGGCAGAAGAATCCATGACCTCTTTACACTTATGTGGTCATAAACTGACCAACTTTCATTTTCATTTTTTCATCTCTTTTTGTATGTGGATTGGATTCACATCAAAGCACCAAAATGAATCCTCTTTTTTTTCAAAGTGTAATCAATTTCAGATTGAATGAGAAAGAAGCATTGTTTGATTCACTCAAACTTGGCACATCATTGAATTTAAAGTGAGATCCAGAAAAACCACCCCCTCTCTCTATACAAAACATTCACATAAATGACCAAATTTTCCAATCTTGATGCCTAAGAGATTGCCGTATTATTGACTCAGGTGTCCACGTGTCAGATGAACGCACCGCGGCGGCGACTGTCAAATCAGTCGGCTGAGCCTGAGCTGATGAATGAGCATGGAATGGAATTGAAACCATTTTGATTGAATGCATAGTTAATAATGTGACGAAGACTCAAGGTTTTGTCCAATTCCTGAATAATAATTCTATGTAAAAATACAAATGCAATCAATTATAAGGAGGCCCCAGAGAAACCTTAACATATCATTTCAAATACCAATAATTAACCCAAAAAAAAAATCTGATAAAAAGCAAGAACTCTATGGAAAGAGTCATGCCATATCATGCATTGATTTCAATATATGAGTTGCAATAATTCTGAATAGAACCCGCCAACAGACGGCCATTAAAGGGCTGTTTTAACAAGGTCAAGCTACTTTCATATTTATGATAAAAATCCCACAAGTGAATGTGATTACTAGATATTCTCACAAGTGTTCCCTTAATGTGTACCCACAAATGCATTCGTGTTTTTATCAATTCTGGACTTTTGTGTACAATTATTTAGATTGACAAATATTCATCCCCAAAGCATGAAGTTTCTGTAGAAAATTGTACCAATGATTCGATGAAAGTACAAGAAATTGATGTGGCAGCATCAGGCCAAATTCATGATGTGATTTTCCATCTGCTAATTATTATTTCGCATACATACAAATCAAGCAAGATTGATATTCATTAATCAAGTCCCCTGTAACTTATCCTATTTTGCTTGCAGATTCTTGGATCAATACGTGTTGCTATTATTAAACGATTTCAATGTGTTGTGTGGCAAGCAACGAGCTGATTGATGATTAAGATTGCATGGATAAATCCAATTTCACAGATCCCTGAACAGCAATATAAAAGCTTCTTGATAAAGTCCGTCCTTTTACTTGCTTTGAAAGAAACAAGGCTTGTTTAATTTCTTTATTTTCATAAGCAATAGACATACAATCAAATTGACTCAAATATCAATCTTGCATCGTCAACAATACATGATAAATGACATTAGTGTGAGTTGCGACTGACCACTGGTAAATAAGGATAAATGAACAAAAAAAAAATTAACTTAACAATTCACATTATGCTACAACATTTAGGCTTCTGACTTGGGGGTGCAGCCTTTGCTTGTGATGAAGGGCCTCTAACTGCTGGTGATGGTGGTCGTGGTGGTGGAGGTCGCCGTGGCATAGGAGGTTGCGGTGGCAAAGGCGACAGTGGTAGTAACTGTGGTGGTAGTGGTGGTGGTGGTGGCCGCGGAGGCATCCGCGGCATTGGCGGCAGCTGTATGAATGGTGGGTATCTCTCAGAATATGAAAATTCAGGCCTCCGCGGCATTGGCGGCAGCTGTATGAATGGTGGGTATCTCTCAGAATATGAAAATTCAGGCCTCAGCATTGGATGTGGGTAAGGCGCCATAGGTGGAATATATACATGGTCTCCATAGTAGTAACAGGGATCATTTTCCTCATAAGGGTTGTAATAATTATTTTTCTCAACTTGACCATGAAACTCAAGACATGAAAACTCTGCATGTTTCCCATTCTTATCAAGAATCCTCAAAATTATATTTGGATTCACTTTACCTGTAACATCCACTGTTCCTTTTTCTGAATTTATCACAACTGAATATACTCCTACAACCAAAATTTTAAAATTTTAAAATAATAATAATACAGACTTGTGGCAACACTCTTTCAAGACAAAAAATTATACGTAATTTTATTTATTTAATTAGTCTTTTGACGAGTGAATTAATATTATTAAATGAAAAAATAGAAAATAAGAAATGGGGAAGTATTACCATGGAGATTTTGCAACATTTGCATAATCTTTCTTTTACATATATCACAATGAATATTTACTTTCAGATTACAAGTCTGCATATATTTAACCAGCAAAAATGAGAATAAACAAAAATGAATAACACAGTAAAAATATGTTCAATTTAGAAAACCAAAGAATTAAAAAATTAAAAAAAGGAAATTAAAGATAATACCATTTCTGCCAAGGGCTCCATTGGAACAATTTCTGATTTTCTTTGGGATAATATTAAACTGAGAGTCTATGAGAAAGATGCAGAAGGGTATCCCAAAATAATGAGATTATGATGAGATTAACATAATCAAGCAAGCATTAAAAATGGGCACAAATTTGATCTGAAGATTACAGTTTCCATAGATAAATAAAAATAATATTTATTCCTAAAATTTTCTCTCTTCTATGAGCTGTCACTCTCACATGCATTCCTTAAATCGACATTCCCCTTTTTAATTTCCTTTTGTTCAGCTGCTGGATTAAGTTTCTTTGAACTTTGCTCAACGTAGTTTTAAGGTTTCTGCAGTAAAATTGTCGTCTTTGAATCTTGATTTTATTCTGAGGATGGATTTGGCATATGAAAAAAGAATAACAGACACTGATAAACAAGTGTGTTAATTTTACATAAACAAGAAAGCTTATTAAATTATAATATCACATATTGCTTGGAATTGAGCCTGAGATTTCGACTTGCAACTTGAAATCCTTGATGTCAAAAATAAAATTATGAAAAACTAAGGTTTGGACTTGCAATCTATCTTATACTAAAGCAAACAATAGGGAATTTGTTTTTCACTGTAGTCTAAAATTCTATCAATTCAGTGTCCATCGTCAAGAGTGAATGCCAACCAGTTTAATCGGTACAATCTCTTAGAGCGGAAACATGGGCAGGGTGTGATTGGGAATTGGATTGCCAAAAAGTTCCCATCGTCAAGTTTTCTTAGTCAGAGAATTTATCTTCAACATGTTACTTATAAACTGAACCAAAAAAAAAAAAAAAAAGGGTTCAAATCAGTTACTTCCTCAAATGGTTTTTTCGATAGCCTCTGAAAATTCAATATTCATTTCAGTTCCATAAACTGCACCACCGCCACTTGAACCTCTTATAACAATGAGACAATATCCTAAAACTCAGAATCAATATATCTCATAATGCTTTTTGAGGTCATTTGTTGGCATCATCGCGTATAATGTACAATATCCTAAAATTCTTCAATTCTGTTTGTTTTTCATCACCTTGAAGATTTAGAAATCTTATCCATCACTCAACAATATTTCCCTATGATAAATTTGTCCAAATTTCATCAAATCTTAACCTTAATTTCAAAAATCCCCAATTTTTGATGAATTTCTGAGGAAATTTACTCCCCCCCTCCTCTTTCCCTTCCAAAAATGACAAAAATCTCTCTATTCTTAAAAATAATTACCTCTTACCTAGGGATGGCAATTTTACCCGCAAACCCGTAAAAACCCGCCCGCAATGGGTAGGATTTGGTAAATATATTAGTGGGTGCGGTGCGGGTTTGGTAATTTAAAGCAGAACCCGCTGCGGGTGCGGTGCGGGTTTGGTATTTAAGAAAAAAAATGCGGGTATCCACTGCGAGTATCCGCATACCCGCAATATTATTTTTTATTAATTAATATTTTTAGGACAATATAAAAAAACCTTAATATAAAAAAAAAAAACTAACAAAACCTAAACCTAAAAAACACTTCCACACTCCCACTCAGCCGCAGCCCGCAACCTGCCCAACTGAAGATTTTTTGCATGACTATTATTGTTTTTTTTTTAATCACACTTGTTAATAAAATTATAATACAAAAAATTTGGATTAAGTTCACATGATCAGAAACAGTAGAGGAGCAAAATAAGCTAGTGTTTGCTGCAACTTCATTAGCTTTCCTGCTTCTTCATTACACTTACATCACTTGAGCCTTGTAAGCATCACTTTCATTACACTTAGCATAAAAAATATGACCAAAGGTTGGTGATTACTTTTTAGCTTATTTTCGATTGAGTTGGCTAACTTAGATCATTATAATTATGAAGGGAAGAACTCGTTTTAATTATGTTTATATGAAAAAATAAACATATGGTACTGAGTCTTTCATACATTATGTTATATATGTACTGTATATACATACATTGCATGTTATATATGTCAAATGAAAAACAAATGTGAAAACTACAGCTAGCAATTAAAAATAAATTATTTAATTAAAAAAATTATATTATTAAGAACACAAAGTAATTCAATATTTTAAAAACCCACTAAAAATCCGTTGGGTACCAATGCAGATTTGGTAATTTATTTTTATATGCGGTGCGGGTTTGGTAATGAAAATTGCGGGTTTGGTAATTTATTTACATATGCGGGTGCGGGTTTGGTAATGGAAAACCCGCACCATACCCTACCCACTGTCATCCCTACTCTTACCCTAAATATATATATATATATATATTTGTTTATTTCATTTTATTAATTAAATTTTTTCATTTTATAATTTTTTTCATTTATATTTTTTTGCTCTTTATATATCTATTATTTATTTATTTAATAAGTATTACAAATTTCTTATTTATTGTTATTTATTTTGTGTTCATTTATTCATTTAATTTTTTAATTCTTTATTAATTTATTTAACACTACTTATCTACTATACATAAATAGTGTTAAATAAATTAAAAAAATAATAACAAAAATTAAATGAATAAATGAACACAAATTAAATAACATAAATACGAAATTTATAATATTTATTAAATAAATTAAAAATAATAGATATTTAAAGAGAAAAAAGATTAATTTATAAAATAAGTATATTTAATTAATAAAAAAACAAAATAATTATTTAATAAAATACATATAAATACTTATTTTGGGAAAAAATTTAAGAATGGTAGTTATGTAAATTCATAAGGGGACAAGGGAGGGGGGAAAAGTAGTGCTCATTTCCGAGTCGGCACCCAAGTGTCCTATACGCTAGGCTGCCACCAGACTAGTACCTGACGTGTTTTAGAACATTGGAGTGCGCAGAATGCTTCAATCTCGAATTTCACTCCTTGGAGCATCAGCTCTAATTCCGACCTATCATTGGAAAGCCCGACTTATTAGTACAATGAAATTAACGGCATTATACTATTCAATGTGGAGTTGTACCTCCAGTGTGGAACGTAGCGCCGATGTAAGATGGCTTCAGTTTTTTCTCTTATGACTTATCTAATAAGAATCCGGGAACAATGACAAAAACTTGGAAAAAGGCAATTAAAAGAAACCTGCTTCAATAAGACCTTAGTTTATGACTCTTGACTCTTGACTCTGTCTCACCTTCTGCTGTCGATTTAAGGTGACAATACAAGACTATATTTCTCAAAGTCTAGGCGACAAAGCCCCAAGCCAGTACATCTCTGTGATGCATAAAAACTTTCCATCATACGCCATTTGCTTCGAACAGAATATAATAAGAAAAGAAACACCAAAACAGTAAGTCAATGTGAATAATGAAAAGCCTTGGTGCTATCATTTGCTAGTCTATTGTTGTTGTATACCTTTAATAACTAAAGAAAAAGCATATAGTCCGAATGAAAATCATACCATAGAACCAAACGACCGGTATGTGGTATGTATGTCAAAGCCGTATGGATCACAATCTACCAAGCAATAAGTGGGAAGAAGTAACATCTCGACGAGGAGTCTCAAAAACCTGATAGCAGAAGATACGCTCAAATGTACACAAATACAAGCAGATGATAGAGAATCCAAGGAATGAGAGCTGCACAAATTGCTCAACACAAACATTTATCCCTATATCCTTTCGAATATTCAAGGCAAGTTTCCTACCTTCTTTTGGAGATATTTCAATACCCTCTCCCCTGCATATGAAAACAAGAGAAAATTAAGAATAACTTTAAGAAGAGAGGATGAACAATATTTTTACTTAATGTGATGAAAATGCATCGGTTTCTGGTGCAGAATTGATCATTTGCTAAACAACGGAACACTGCATTCCAGGAATTAAACAACAATCGTTAATGACAAAAGCAATCCTGAACCTCTTCTAAAATTATGCGAAAACAATGAAGATTGAGAAGAAGAGCTGCTGCTACCTGATTCTTTCTCTACAGCCAGTATGTAATTGGCAGTGCTAACAATATCTACACAGAAGCAAGAATCAAGGAGCACTTGTCTCTTACTGTTATAGTATTCTTGAATATAAGCAACAACAGTGATGTGATCCTAGCTGCACCTGGTTCGGTCCAGACCACAATTGATCCAATCCATGTACCAGTTGGACCAATTACAAGACACAGAGCTCAGAAGATCAAAGACGCTATGGCAGGCCTGGCCCAACGTCATGTAGCTGAATTGAACAAGCACGTTCGAGACCAATTGGACTTCAAGGAAGAGGGTTCAAGAGTTATACACTTGACCCAAGTCATCGAGGAGCAGCATGGATCGATTTCATTTGTTTAGGCTTATTTATTATTTATTTTCATGTATGTAACCAACGTGGATGACCGTTTTTATTTATTATTTGGGTTAGTTTATTTTATTTATTTGTGGGTTCAAAATGGGCTAGAAATTAGGAGTTTTAGACTTTTAGTTGGTAATGGGTAGTTTAAGACTATTTTAGACTTTTTGGCTTTATTAGGGTTTGAGCATGTCACTATTTCAACTCAAAAACAACTCTTAATGAAGAACCCAGTATTTTGAGCGTGAATAGTAACTTTCTTTGAGATTAAGAAAATTTTATCAAAGTTCAGTGATTGAACAAAGACTTATCAAAGGGTTGGCATCCTTTGTGGCGTCCATTTTGCTGACAAAATTCATCTGAGGCTATCTCCAAGGGTTTTCAAGGACAGGTTCTTTGGGGGTCAACGGGATCTTGGATCGGGTTTCGTCTTCTCGTATCCAGTTTCGTATCAAACAGCAAGGGGTGATATATCACACAACTTTTACCACTAAAGCAGTTTAGTAAAACCTAGTGACTGATTTTGTTAATATCAATATTTAGAATTTCAGAAACATTTTCAAGAACTAACAAGCACTTTAGATTACTAAAAAGAAGGAATCGGTACGGTAATTAACATTAAATATAGTTCAAGTATATGCAAGACATTGAAAATCATATTCTATAAATATAAAGACACTTGATAGTCTGGATGATGGGCCTGCAAATGAATCTGATAAACTGTTATAACCTAGTCAGTGATGCAAACAAATGCATGTTCATTCTTTCACACACATCATTTGGACTTTTTCATACAATCAAATTTCTCTCCAGATTCCAGAAAAATCTTAACCAGGCAATCACCATTTTACAGCACAGTAAAATGGAACAACAAATATCCACATCCAATTTTCACCCACAGTAACTTGAATGAGAATCTAGAAAATGAGCAGTTGAGAACATATGAAACAATATAAAACTTCAAAGTTTCTCGGGACTTGTCAGGTAAGAAGGACTCACCCTTTTCCAGCACACACCTGCAAGAAGAAGACAAAGTACAGAATATTACACCACCGTAATTCTCTTCAAATAATCTGTAGATTTTATCTTATCCGTGTAGTGTGGGACAACAGCTTTTTGGATCTTTCTGGTGAGCATCTTAGAGATTAGAAGTCAATCTCCACTTATCGAATAAAAGGTAACTGATGACTAGCTGAAAAGAATTGAATACGTTATTCTACTACGAAAAGCTCGTAAATTACTTACTTCATAATATAAGTCAATGAAATTGATTATGCTAATGACACCTACCAATTCTATGAGCACGGTTTTGCTTCTCAAGTGTGAGAATTTCCTGTCCCAGTGGCAACTCAGAGCTGCAGGAGCTGCATAAAGCAATAGTAGTGCATGGAAACACATAAGCACATAAGGAAATAACCATACTAATTGCTATAAGTGCCTCTAGAAGTGATTTAATGTCTTGATAAAAAATTTCAAATAGCCTAAAAGCCACATAAATATTTTACATTGATGATTGACATAATTTAATGACTTAAAAGTGTTTCATAAAAGATTTGTTGTGGTAAAAAGCACTTGAAATGCTTTCTCGGAAAGCACTTATTGCTGCTTTTCAATAATCACTTTCAAGTACTTCTAGAGAAAGCACTCCTATTCTAAAGCAATTTTCTAAAAAGCCATTTTTTATTATTTTGAGATAGAAATGGCATTGGAAATTCTAAAAAAACATTCTACCAAAGCCATTTACTTATTTTTTGAGGGGGAAAAAATCTAGTAATGCTATTCACAAAAGCACTTATAAGGCCTTTTCTGAAAAAACATTTTCAAATACATATAAAGAAAACGTTTATTAAATTTTTTTTTTTTTCAAAAAAAAAGATTATTCAAAATTGCATTCTACTTTTACATAAAAACGCTTTCTACTGAGCACTTCCGCAATCCCAAACGCATCAAAATCAATGAACAACTATCTCAACTAAAATTTCACTTTAATTTAAGATATAATTTATCCAAACACTTAAGCAATTTGTATATAAATCATGAAATCAAACGAGCAAAAAAATTTATAAAAAAAAAAAAAAAAAACCAGTTAGCATCGAGATTCTTGCAGTGATTTCTGAACTGAATGATTGAAATCGACGGCGATAGTCGCTCGCTCATTCGGAGAACTAATCAAAGTAAACATATAAAAATTAAACATACCAAATATAAATTTCAAAAACGAAACCTAATTTAATCGATGAAAAAATTTTAGCAAGTTGAAATCTAATCCACCGTTTTCGTAAAGAGTATTGACGACAGTATAAGTTATTTTATAAATATTGCGTATAAACTAGTTTATAAGCTTACAAATAAGTATCAAATTCTGTTCCTTTTGCCACTATTTACCTCTGATTTGTTCGAAGCAGATCGCTTTCGTTGTCGTGACATCGGACGATTTCCCTCCATTTTTCTTCATGTTTTGTAAATTGTTGGTCGACGGTTGTGCGTTAAAAATAGAAGCAAAATTGGACCAATTTATACTCTTGTCCTGATTTTTTGGGCTTGGCTGACGTGTCCAATATTGTCATTCGAAAGTATTAAACTGCTGGCCCGGCCCAATCTAAAACATGTATTTTTCTTTTTTTATGAAAGAAGTTTAGTCACATTAACATTGATGACAAATGTGATTAGTCAATTATCAAACCTCAAAAATAGAAATTGAATACATTAATATAAATTATTGCACCGATAACGTGGTAGTTCTATTATATTAGATTTTCTCTACTACTAGAAGTCGACCCGCATATTGTAGTTCTATCAAACCTCATTAGTGTATTTTGAAACAGTTGAGAGAATTTATGTATAATCATAACAATGCATCTAGGATCAGACATATCTTTCATGCTATGGCGTTTTCCTAATTCACTCAGTTATAATAGATTAGTATATGATTAATGGTATGAATCGCATGGACTAATAACAAATCTAATTATGAAATGATACGTATACCTGCTGACTGTTGAAGGTAAAGAATCACAATGGAAATTCTTACCAGGTGTTGCCGAAGCATCTATCAACTGCTTCTTTAGTTTATCTAAATGTTGGGTACAGTAAAAGCTCGAATCAAATACCCATTCGTCTTCTTTCATGGTCTCTCTAAAGTTTATGCTGGCAAATGAGCAAATGAATAGTTTGAATCGATAAATTCATTCAACATGCAAACTCTATAACATTGAATTACAAAATAAAGACAAAAGAGGTCAATAGACTCATTCCATCCAATGGACATCGGTGATGAGTATGAAATTTATGCTCTTCCCATCTCTATATTTTTTATAGAAAAATATATTCAATCAATAAAATCATACTGCCACATTGAAGATAGCCTTTAAAATTTAAAGTACATTAGACATAATTTTTTTTTATCATTCTCCACATTCCCAAGTCGCTGTCTCATTGCATGTATGATAGATAAGGTAGGTGTTAATTAGTTTAGTTGAAAAAATCTTTCCGGTGTTTAATATAGATAAGTCATAATAAGGACCTAAAAGAGTGAACTTTAATAATATATAATTAATTAGGTAATTGACTAAAATTATAGGTATTGAAAAAGTTAAATTTATTAACCTTTTGCTCTTGAGGAGTCCATTTTTCCCATCGATAAGATGCAAACAGCTTTCTGTACTTGATTGCTGGGTACTTCACTACTTCTAAAGATTAATAAATAGAAATCTAATACAAGTTTTATTTATGTTGGATTATATCAGCTTTTGAACATATTACAAACTTAGGTGTAAACTTGGATACACATAAATAAAGAATGATAAAAAATTTCAATCATCAAGCTTCAAAATTTTCCAGTAGTAATAGAGTTGAATACTTCAACGAAATTAAAAAAAAAAAACTGACAAGCGATCATGGGTGGCCCTGAGTTGATTTAAATTTTATTGGACTTTAATAGAGTTCTTAAAATGAGACTATTATCGATAAATGATTAAAAAAATATAAAAATCATATTATACATTGAATATTAATATTTTACTAAGCTTTTATAAAATTTGAGTGTCCCAACTAACCAGTTGTGTTTAGTGTCATTACTTTCAGGTATGGCTCTGTTTCGACTAATAGTGTTGGCAAAGAAAATCGCTCTAGGATGAACGAGTCAGTGAGAGGCGAAACGAAAAGACACGTCAAGGAGCGAAAAGCAATTAGGACGAACAGGTGTTACAAGGCAGTTTGCAATCAGGACGACAAAGGAAAAGCAGTCAGAACGACTACCACGCGTTGCAGTTGATCCCACGATCTAGTAGTTAGGCAGTAACTACCCACGACCTGGCAGTTCATCACGCACAATTTGACAGTTGACGGTAACTCCCCACGGTCTGGCAGTTAGCACGGTTAACTCAGCGGTTAGGTACGTGATCCAGCAGTTGCAAGCATGAAACATGGAAGTTCGTGGAACGAAACCGTCCGAGCAGTTAACCAAGCTTCACTATAAAAGGTTCACGCATGAGAATAGAAGGAAAAGAAAAAAATGAAGACTCAAAATGAGCATTTTACTTTAATTTCTTAGCTTTGTAACCATATGACTGTAATTCGTGTGCTTGCGCCCCTTGGAGGCTTATTCACTGAAATCAAACACCCTTTGCTGGGACTTTGTCTCGGGAGGTTTGAACCTTACACGCTCTTTGACGAAAAATTACGCAAACAGTTTTTGGCGACCACAGTGGGAGAATTGGTGTAGAAAGTGGAAATACCTCCAAAAAGAAACACTTAAACTGGTTCGAGTACGGAGGAAGGGGGACTGGAGCAAACCAACCATCCCCACGTTCCAGCCGTAGTAGGCCATTTCGAGGGTCTGGCAGACGCTATCCGATATGAAACTATGCGAGAGTTCAGCCCTAACGCGGTTCACGCCTTATTTGGCGAGTTCACCCAGGATGTTGTCGAATAGGTTAGGCTTCAAAACGCTCACATCATAGATAAGTTTACTTCGGCTAGTAACTCGCATTACGAAAATATGGCCAAACACATAAGCTCATTGAACGAGTTGATGGCCAAATGTGTGAATGGGGGGATAGCCCTACCATGGACTACACCTCCTCATGCGCCAAGCAGTCAGGAGGCTGGTCCAAGCAATGTTCCCCCGCAAGGGGTTACTGCCCCTACGATACCCAGAGGGGGAATAAGTCCTGGAGGCAATGGCCCACACTTAGGGCCAAACATGGTACAACATGAAGTAGTGTTGCCCCAAAGTCCCCAAGGTTCACAAGGGCAAGCTCACGACTATGTCCCATTTGCGAGAGGACCACAACCACCACCCGTAGCGATGACATTCAATGGCAATGATATATTGTGAGAACAGATGACCGAGATTCTTCAAAACCAATTCGGTCTAGGGGTGAGGCCGATTCGGCCGAGGTATCGAAAGCCATATCCAGATTGGATTGATGTAGCGTATCCGTAGCCTAGGAACTACAAAATACCACAATTTTCTATGTTTCCAAGGTCTGAGGAAGTTTCTACCATAAAACACATAGGGCGATTTACCCTTCAGTATGGGGAAACGAACGATTTCCATAAGTTGAGGTTATTTCACTGCTCGTTGTCAGAAGTAGCTTTCTCCTGGTATGTCAGCCTGCCGCCCAATTCGGTGAAAAATTGGCACCAAATGGAACAATTGTTCCATGCACATTTCTATAAGGCCGAATCTGAAGTGGCCTTGGCCGATTTGGCAAATTTGAGGCAGCTGTCAGGAGAATGGGCAGAGACATTCTTACAAAGGTTCAAAGCGGCTGGAGGCCAATGTTACGTGCCTTTTCCAGAGAAGGAGTTTGTGAGAATCGCTCAAAGTTGTCTTAATTTCGATCTAAAAAAGAAATTTCAAGATCGCGAGTTCTGGGATCTCCCCCAACTCACCACTAGTGTGGTGCGATATGAACAGTTATTAAGGGAAGAGGAACAAATGAAAAATTCTAGCAATGGAACCTATTATAGGAATATCAACTATGAAATATGTGAAGTGGACATCGAATCGGCCGACTTATGTTTGGCTGAATTAGTTAAAGGAAAGCCGTACGTCTGCAAGACGTGGGCTGAACCCCAGGCCAAAGTAGAGAATGACAAAAAGAGTAGGAACATCTCTTTCGATATCTCGAAGGTCGAGGCCATATTTGATCAATTATATAAAGATAAGCAAATTAGGTTGAGCGACCGCCACCAGCTGCCAAGCACCGAACAGATCGATGATAAAAAGTAGGCAGAATAGGAAAAGAATGACGAATCCATGGAATGAGGAGGTAAACGAAAGGTAGTGCAGGCGGAACTGGTCGCGCCCAAATGAGCCAATCTGGTCAAGGCACTGAGGTCACGAAGAGTGATGGTGAAAGGACCAGAGGGAAAGAGAAAGACATTATAGTCTGAAGACCAAAAGAGCAGCGAAGTGGGGAACATATTTTGGTCAAAAGAAGGTAGGGTCAGAGAGAGCTATATGAGAGAAAGCAGACCTATGTCTTCAAAGAATGTATGGGTCTCTGCGTGCAACTTCATTCCGTTTAAACCAGATCTCAAACGAAGAGTCAGGTTTTGGCCAAGTACAGATAGGATTGGATTGGGCAAGAGGAGACACATTCAGGGGTTTCGAAAATGGAAGGTTGGAAACAGAGGGGAAAACATGAGCCAAGGGAGCCGTGGAAATGGCACTGTCATCAACAAAAATAGGGCCTAGAGAGCACTGGCCATAGTCTTCATTAAGGGTATGGATGCCCAAAATACCCACAGATGAGTCACCCAATGCCGCTTAGTAATCGCTGAAAGTGGAGGTGGCCCTTTTGGAAGCAGAAGAAGACGACGCCATTAGCAAAGGAAGTTGAGGGCACGAGAAAGGAAGATTTTACAGGGTAGAGAGTAAAGTGATGACAAGAACAAGCCAAGCCCTTATATAACAAAGGTGAAAAGTGCACCCTAGGACATGTGTCACGGCCTAATTCGGGAAAATGAAAAAGAGTGGGAAACGAAAGGGCGACGTTTGACATGATTTGATGTTAGAGTGACACAAAAAACGGTGCATTAATTGGCGCCATGATAACCTTTCGACAAGACGTGTTGGGAACGTCGCACATTTATTGAGGAAATGATGGATTCACATATGAAAATGTAAAGGACGGCTCATAGTACACGCAAATGACAATGAGAGATATGGCGAACAACAGCAGGCTGAAGCCAGTATACGGCCAATAGACGTCGTCGTAACTTCTTCCAAGCTGTGAAATTCGCCTCGATTTCATCTTCCAAATCAATCAAGGCGAATTTGGGGGACAATTATTGGCGAAGAAAATCGCCCTAGGATGAACGAGTCAGTAAGAGGCGAAACAAAAAGACACGTCAATGAGCAAAAAGCAATTAGGACGAACAGGTGTTACAAGGCAGTTTGCAATCAGGACGACAAAGGAAAAGCAGTCTGAACAACTACCACGCGTTGCAGTTGATCCCACGATCTAGTATTTAGGCAGTAACTACCCACGACCTGGCAGTTCATCACGCACAGTTTGGCAGTTGACGGTAACTCCCCACGGTCTGGCAGTTAGCACGGTTAACTCAGTGGTTAGGTACGTGATCCAGCAGTTGCAAGTATGAAACATGGAAGTTCGTGGACCGAAATCGTCCGAGCAGTTAACCAAGCTTCACTATAAAAGGTTCACGCATGAGAATAGAAGGAAAAAAAATGAAGACGCAAAATGAGCATTTTACTTTAATTTCTTATCTTTGTAACCCTAGGACTTTAATTCGTGTGTTTGCGCCCCTTGGAGGCTTATTCACTGAAATCAAACACCCATTGCTGGGACTTTGTCTCAGAAGGTTTGAACCTTACACGCTCTTTGATGAAAAATTGCGCAAACAAATAGAATATCCAGTCAAGAAGTTGGTATATTGATGCTTAAGGTCTTGGACACATATCAGAGAGAAAATCAATAATTACTCTCTTTATTGAGCTTTTTCCTCACTTTGTATTGAGTTTTTTAGATCATTTACATTTCTTATATAGTTTTTTTTTCAAAATCATTCAAACACATTTGGGAACCCAAATTTACTTGGGTTCATGGGGGTTAATCTTAGTTCATTTGGGAACCCAAATAACATTCATATTTTTCTTTTTGGTCTAACAATCATAAATTGTGTGACCTTTCATGTTACATGCATGACATTCAATATTTGATTTAATGACTTTAGATGCATGTGCATATAATGAATGTGAATATGAATTGGATGTCTTCACAAAATAATTTTCCAAATATTTTTACTCAATGTGAAGCTTATATCATAATTCATATTTTCTAAAAACATCTCTTTGTGAACTAAGTAGCATTTTAAAATTCTTTTCACCTTGAATTAACTTTGTCACAATGTCATGCAATTCATCTATTTTTTTTTTCAAATCATCATTTCAATTTTCAAAAATTTACAAGCACATGATAATTTAAAAATAGATGTTTCATATTGCATGTTCTCTACACAATGTTCATACTTTACTTTTAAACATATGTTCTTATTATCTAGAGTATGAATTTGTTCAATAAGAGATGCATGTTCATTTTGTGCAATCATCACATTATTTTCATGTTTGACCTTTAAGCAAATATTTTCATTATTTAAAGCATAAATTTTATCCATACATGATGTCTTTTCATGTTGAAGTAATGTATGATCTTTCTTAATCAATTTACATTTCATTCTAAAAGCATCATATTTATCATGCAAATTATTCAACATTTCAAATAATTCGTCATAATCGGAAATTTCATTTTCACAAACAACAATGTTTTCTTTTTCTGATTCCTCTTTAGGATTTTCTATAACCATGAATACTAAATTACAAACTTCATCATTTGATGAGTAAGAATCAATATTGCATTCATTTAATTGACAATTTCCTTCATTTAGTAATTCTAATGATTCCTATAATTCATATGCATTTACAAATTTGAGAATACTATTTATTATGATTTTATCTATTGCATTATATAAAAATTCAAGTGTATTTGAATTTACCGGAGTTATTTGTCCATCCACAATCTCTAAATATCTATCAATGTCGTAGGCGAGCAAAAATATAAGCATCTTATTTTTCCAATATTTGAAGTATGTTCCATCATAAAATGACGGCTATCGGGGGATGCACCTTTGATAATTTGATTGCTTATAGGGTCATTTGATCTCTTCTCGGATATATGATTAAATCATTTGTGTGAAGTTCAAGCTCTCATACTAATTGAAAATTCCTACAAGCAATATCAAATAGCAATTATACATTTATACCCAATAGGGAGGTGAATTAGGTATATAAACAAATAATACAGAATTAAAAATATTATCAATATTAAGTTACTTAGTTAGTAGTTTTACCCATTATGCTTAGAATTCAATTTTCACAATTAATATATTAAAAAAATAATTTATCAATTATGAACAATAAATAAAGTACTGAATTTACTTTAATTGTCCAAAAGTGATTATCAATATTAATTTTAATAATGACAAGTTTAATATACGATATGGAAGAATAATATAAAACTTGCAATAAATAATTGAGATATTGATAGCGAAATTGACACCGAAGTTATAGTGGTTTAGCTAACTCATTGCCTAGGTCAACTATTCAAGCCACGCTTGAAGTTTTTCACTATGTAAAATGAATCCACTTTACAGCAAGAGTTTTACGGGCTCACTCTCAAATCTTTAGGATATTCTTCCAAGACTTCCTAACCTCCAATTGGGTTTTCTTCTAAGGCTGTCTTACCTTAAGCTTCAACGAGATTCACACACCTTCGAGTTTTTGCCAACCCCCAAGATTTACAATTTTGGATTTTCAAGGTTCCCTAAACTTTTATACAATGATGAAGAATTTGAAACACAAAGATTTCTTACAAATAAGCACAAAGATTTCTCACAAATAAGCATTATAAATATTTTACAAGTGTGATAAATACTCAAATGTAATAAGCTCCGTAAAGTGAATATAAAAGTGTATATTTAATGGGCTTCATAAATTTGATTTGAGAGAAAAAAATGATTTGAAGATGTTTGTAAACTCTCAAGAATATTTTGACATGTTTATAAAATGAACATAAGTGTAAGAGCTCTCCAAAAATGAAGGAGGGTCTCAATTTATAGATAACAATTTAGTCAGTCTCGTAATCATGTTCAGAGGCCAGTATGTCGGTCTCACGAATCGGTATACCAGTATGACATTTTCAAATGGCTTCTAGAAATTTACCCGTTGAGCATTCAAATAAAATATTGACTGGTATGGTCACCAGTATGCATTGTCCCGGTTCCAGAATGTATACAAAATAATTTACTTCACTGGTATGGAAACCGGTATGTTAGTCTCTCTGGGTCTTTCATTGGTATGTCGATTACAGATAAGGGTGGCAACGGGCCGGGCCCGGGCTTTGACAAGCCCGGCCCGAGCCCGGCCAACAAAAAAAAGCCCGGGCCCAGGAAAAGCCCGGCCCGGGAGTCTTCCGGACCGGGGCTTTTTTTGGGCCCGAATTTAAAAAAAAAAATTAAATATATATAAATATAAAATACATTTACACTATATACAAAGACAATTTATAAATAAATCACAAGTTTCATTGATAAATTAACAATTTAAATGCTAAAAACAAATAAAAATGATACAAATATATTAATATATATATTTATTTATTTATTTATTTATGTTTTTTTTTTATTTTGGCCCGGGCCGGGCCGGGCCCGGGCCAAAATTGGAAAGCCCGAGCCGGGCTTTCATTTTAAGGCCCGACCCGGGCTTTTTCCACCCTGGGCCGGGTTCGGGCTTTTCTGCCACCCCTAGTCACATATGGCCTTTCGAGTTCAGTTTGTTCTGGAGTTCAAACGTGATTTGTTTGTGTCGCGTTTTTCATGTCGTTCGAACGAAATCGTCTAGAGACTTCACGTTTAAGTAGTATTCGACATGTCGTTCGAACACAAGTGTTCAAAGACCTTTCGAGTCTTGTTCTGTCAATCATCAGTATGTCGGTTCTTAACACTTGTATGTTGATTCCAGTGCTCAAAACATGTTAAAAATGATTTTTGGCTTTAATGCACTTGATCCTAAAATGCTCAAAATGATAATACATGATTTCTGAAAACCTTAAAATATTTGAATAATCTCACTTACAATCAGTTTTATCTATTTATCATCATCTTTGATTTTCATATTATTTGGTTATTACTTTGGTTTTTTCATTTTTTTTTTGCTCTTTATCATTTTTGCTCTCTTGATCGTCTTGTAACTCATTTTACCTCTTCATCATCATCGACATCATCAAAACCAAGTCGCTAAAATTAATCATCTTTGTCAAAGTCTTAATGTCTTTGAGTTTCTTATCTTTGACCTTTTTTTTAAATCACTGGCATCATCAAAATCCTGCTACCAACAGATTAAACTTGAAACCAATAGCGAGATACAAATGCATCAGAATGTTGACCCTTTGCAGCGACAGCCCTGAATGGCCTTGAATTTTATAAAGCTTTATACGAATTTTTAAATTGGATCTTACCTATTTAGGATAAAAATAAAATATACAAATCATAATATATATTAAAAATTGAAATTTCTATAAATTCATTTTTAGTCAAATTTGGGAGACCCACCCAACCATCTGCATCGACTCTCACCAGAGTCATCTCTGTCATAGCTACTGTGGAGAAAATAGACGTTGTTGATGCATTCTATTGCTTTTTGCTACTACCATTACAACATTAGGATGTTGGTGACAAGAGTTTCACAACTACAGGGGGACGAATTTTTGCTTTGTTTTGCATATTGGTCAGTACTATTACCAACTTTCTATGCATAGAACTTTGAATAATTTGAAGGAACATCCAAGTCTTAATCAATTAACTAATTAAAAAACATTCGGCTTCTATAAATATTAAATATCCTAACTTGTATTGCTCCATGAAAAGAGATGGCTCCCAAGAATTGGTTGATTGCTTTGCTGCCTCTCGCTGAGCTCGGAAGCACTTGCAAGGGAGCTTGGAAGCACTTGCAAGCCTCGTGTGACTGACTGACTCCTTATTTTCATTCATTGTTGCAACTGGCGGCTTCTGCTATTGGGAAGGTTTAAGATTTAATAAATTAAAATAATAATTTGAAAAATATAAACTAAAGAGGTTTATATTCTAAATTGCAAATGACCAATTTTTATTTATATCATAAAAGGGGTGTGAAAAGGAAACAAGTGTTTTTTTTTTTTTTAAAGAAAAGTAAGAGATATTATCAATTAGCTTATGAGCTATCGCTGTAATTTGGTCATCTTCACAACTTTCCAGATGTGGATCTTATATTCTACGCTCACCAAAAGCCTACGCTTTTCTTGATGAGAATACTTGGAGCTTATCAGGCTCCCGGTATCTTACGGTTACCCAATTTCCATCTCATCCCGAACAAGTTTGGGACGGGATGGGAGGTGAGTACTACTTCGGTACCCTTTGGAAATTAATTTCGACTATCCGAAATTCTCAATCTCGAATGGAAATTTTCGAATCCGTATCGTATTCGAAGTTACTCACCGCTATTATTAATATTCTGATCCGATGGCTAAAAGGTAAGAAAAGCATGAATTCCAATACACAATATTTAGCTTTTAGTGTGTTGAAATTCATGGTACCCAAGGAATGTGGCTTGGTGATGTAGGGTTCATGATCTCACTTTGAGGTCCTGAATTCGAATCCAGTGAGTGTGTTTCTTGTAAGAGTCTGGGACAGTAGGGAGTTTTACATGTTCTGCTTAAGCCCGGAATTGGTGGTTTGGTGGTGGGGTTTCCAATGATTCTAAAAAAAAGTGTTGAAATTCATGTCCTCGAGGGCCGTGGCTTGGTGGTGTAGCGCTCAAGATTTAATCTTCAAGTCTTAAGTTTGAATCCAGATAGTGCGTTTCTTGTAAGAGTCCGGGACAGGCGGAGATTTCATCTGCTCCGTTTAAGCCCGGAATGAGTGATTTGACGACGGAATTTCCAATTATTTAAAAAAAAAATGTTGGAAATTTCAAAATATTGATACTTTGCTTGTTAAAAAATAATTTCAATGCAAAGTATCGGTACTCATTTAGTAGACATGTTATTACTCTGTTAATAATATCCTAATGTTATTACTCTGTTAATGGATGATTTAATCTGTTATTAAAATATTATAGCTTCAAATTTCCCAATAGCATATATTAAAATATTAAAAGAGTTGAATACTTCATCCAATGAAATAAAAAGAGTGGGAAAAAAAAATCTGATAAGAGATTTGCACAATTGCTTAAATTTCCCCAATTTTCTCTCTTAGGAAAAGCAGTTGGAATCAGATTCATAAAGCTGCCTGCTTCGCTTCGTCCGGTAAGTCTCACAAGGCACTCACTTCAATCAAAATTCCATATTTTTATTGATACCCATTTAGATTTATTTGATGATGAGTTGTTTCTTTAATTTGGAAAGCATTTTGTTGACTTAATTTATGTAATTTTAGTCTCTGAAATTGTTCTTCTGTTTATAGCTTGTAGACTGAAATTTAATGTTGTTGGTGCTTGACAGTGAGACTATGAGCTTGTAATATTTGGTTATATATTGAATGATAAATTTGCAGGTCATTCACTTTTAATATTCTCCAATGGCCTGCAATGATTCAAATCAGCCATTGCTGTCAGGATTAGTTGAATCCATACCTCAAACAAACAACAAAGATGCTCCCAACAGAGGAAGAAGACTCTGTCGCTGTAGGAGTTCTCCCCATCTTGCACCTCCATTAACAAATGACAAAATTCCTCCTCCTGAATTCATTATTGGACCCAAATCAAATTTTAGGAATGTCAAAGTATTCCTTCTTGTCTACCTTGTCTTAGGCACCATATGCTTCTACGCGGTCAGGAGCCAAATCAAAGGAATGGAAACCAGCGGAATCCTGGATGGAATCATAGATTCTGTGTATTTCTGCATCGTGACAATGACCACCATCGGGTATGGAGACCTTGTGCCTAATACTGTCCTCTCTAAACTACTTGTTTGTGCTTTTGTTTTCATAGGTATGGCTTTATTAGTACTAATAATACTAAGCAAAGTAGTTGAGTTTCTAGTCAAGAAGCATGATATATTGCTTCTTAATGCCCTAGACACGTATCAAATAGTTGATCTGAATCATATTCTAAAGGAGGTTGAAAGTGAAACCAACATGGTGAGACACAAATGCATCAGGATCTTGATCGGTCTGTTCCTTCTCATAATCATTGGGACCATCGTCCAAGTTACCGTTGAGAAAATGGACATTGTTGATGCTTTCTATTTCATTTGTGTTACCATCTCAACTTTAGGCTATGGCGACAAGAGCTTCTCAGCCACAGGAGGAGGTTATGTTGTTGGTGCGTATTGGATCTTGATGAGCACTGTTATGTTAGCTCTGTTTTTTCTACATGTTGCCCAGTTCCATTCTGAAAGAAGATTAAGGGAACTTGTCAAGTGGGTTCTTGCTCGAAAAATGTCACACGAAGATTTGGAGGCATAGATATTGAATGAAAGTATTTTCCCTCATGCTCATACCCATACCCATACATGTTAGTTAATATTTGGTATGTAAAGCAGCAAATGAATGAAACTATTTTGCTTTTTTTATTGAGCATTCATGTTATGATAAAAAATTATATACTGTATTTGGCATATTACTTTACAAAATTTGAATTATTATTACTTTAAAGTTCAGTGAGTGAAATCTATTGCCACTACATATAAAATTACTTTCGGTTTTTATCCCTGTCGAACCGTCCAACCCAACTAATTAGATATTATTTATTTTGACTATTTAAATGGTCCAACCTTTAGTTTTTAAAAGGTTATTATGTTAAGAATTAAAATGGTTTTGATAGATTTGATGTTTTGATAATTAAAAATAATTATTATTATGTTCAGAATTAAAAGTTTTGATAAATTTGATGTTTTGATAATAAAAGTAAAATAAAATTATTTCAATGTGAAATTTCATATATATAAAAATAAAATGCAAGATGACACCATATACACATAATTCAAACACATTACTATTTCAAAACGTACTTAGAAAATAAGGAAAAATTATAACGTATCGTAATTACTCATACTAATTCATCACTTAAATTTTTTGATATACTTAAAATAGACTCCTTCGATAAAATATAATATTAACAAAAACGACTATATATTTTCATACTCCCAATAAATCACAAATTAACTCAAAAAATTCACAAATTCCCAATAATGTGAATTATTCTTTTCAATTGGGTAACTTATTCAAACTCTAATTTGTCATTAGACCATAATTTATTAATATATTATCCTCAAGCCCAAGAAAAACTTATATGGAACGGTCTTATAAGACCGTCCAATCAGTGAGTGTCACGTGTCTCAATTATTTTAAAAATAACCAATCAAATAAGTGAGAAAAATAATTAAAACATGTGTCACTCACTAATTGAACGGTCTTATAAGACTTGTCCCCATATAAGTTTTTCTCTCTAGTATGACATCAATAAATCAACATACAATCATATGTCCCGAATTCAAAAGAAATCAAGTTCAAATTATCTTACCATTACTATACGTTTGGTTTAAGTTGGGGATGAGTTTAAGATGAGGCTAGCATGAGCTTAGTATGAATGGAGAATAAAGAGAGGATAAGTGAGCATGTCTGGTTGAATGAGAGAATGAACATGAGTTTTGGATAGATAAATTTGAAAAATATATTAAATGTCATTTTTACCCTTTTCTCATTAATTTGGGACATTAATTTGATTTTGAACATTATTAGGCATTATCAATACACAATATTTATTTGTCATTGGTTTGGTACTTTGACTCACACAGATGGTTAAAAATCTCACACAATGCAACAAATGTTAAAAAATAAAATAAAATACAGTATTTGTTCCACGTCTTACGCACAAAACAAAACAATCAAGTCAATGGTTATTTGATAATTTTCAATAATAATGTTATTCTCTCCAATATGATAATAGCAATACCACCTATATGTATGCATGGCAATGGGTCAGGTCGGACCCGAACTTTGATAAGCCCGACCCGAGCTGTTATTAGACCGGGCCGGCCTAGCCCAATTTTTTAATATAAAAAATTATAGGCAAAAATGCAAAACTCACCCTCTAACTTTCACGTTTTTTCATTTCAGTTCTCTAACTTTTAGTTTTGTCAATTCAGTCCTCTAACTTTCAATTTTTGTCAATTCAGTCCTCCGTTACAAATCCGTTATTGCTGCCGTTACTGCTGCCAAAACGACGCCGTTTAACGGAGGACTGAATTGACAAAAATTGAAAGTTAAAGGACTGAATTGACAAAACTGAAAGTTAGAGGACTAAAATGAAAAAACGTGAAAGTTAGAGGACTGAATTGACCAAACTAATTCAATATTGTACTACTACTAATAATAATATAAATTGAAAACAAATTACAACATTAGACAAGTAATTAGTGAGCTAAGTAACAACCCATTCATTTTTTTTTATTTAAAAATTCGAATTCATTCAAGAAATAATGATCTGATGAAGGTCGATCCTGAACAAGCATTATCTTCAACATTTTCGTGAGACATTAGAGATTACTATTCAATTACATTAAAATTATATTTATAAATTACATTGTCAAATCAAATATTAAAAATTAAAAAATACATCACTTATCTTTGAAATGTAATCTCTAAAATTACATTTTGAAATGTAATAGTTGGAATATAATTTTTTTCTTGTTATCATTAAAATTATATTTATTAATTTTCTTAACAGTTGTAGCCTATTTTCTTTTTCTTTTTCTTTTACTATTTAAAAAAATAATAATAATTTAATATTGCCTAAATTAAGGTATAAAAAATGCAAAACTGACCCTCTAGTTTTCACGTTTTTTCATTTCAGTCCTCTAACTTTCACGTTTTTTCATTTCAGTCCTCTAACTTTCAGTTTTGTCAATTCAGTCCTCTAACTTTCAATTTTTGTCAATTCAGTTCTCCGTTAAACGGCGTCGTTTTGGCAGCAGTAACGGATTTGTAACGGAGGACTGAATTGACAAAAATTGAAAGTTAGAGGACTGAATTGACAAAAATTGAAAGTTAGAGGACTGAAATGAAAAAACGTGAAAGTTAGAGGGTAGGTTTTGCATTTTTGCCAAAATTATATCTATATAATTTATTATTATTATTATTATTATTATTATATTATTATTATATATATATATATATATATATATATATATATTTAATCCCAGACCGGGCCTCTACTCTAAAGACCAGAGCGTTTTTTTATCCCGGACCGGCCTTGACTTTTTTCCATGCATACCTATATGAGGATAATTATTTATTGTCATATGGGGAAAAATAATGAGTCGAAGCTCACACTCATGAACATCTTTAAAATTCAACCAAATGAATGAATGAACATCTCCTAAACTTATTCTCTTGGCTCACCTTCTATTATCCCCAACTAAACGTAGCATTAGAGTGTTAAATACACTCAATTAAACATACATAAAGAATTCATTTCTTCTTTTAAAAAACTTATGAAGATAAATTTCATAAATTTAATACTCCCTCCATCTCTTTCTCATAAAGAGATGTTTACTTCCATTTTCATATAAATCAAGAAAATTTAGTTAATATAATTATTATAATAAAATTTACTTATATATTTCCAAATATATCATTAGTTTTACTTATTATTCCAAATACAATTAATTAATAATAGTTTATATTTATTGATAACAAAGCACATTAAATAGGGATATATTAAATTACTAAGAAATCAATTATACTCTAAAAATAGAAAATATACTAATAAAAAAAGAAAACAAACTTATCTTTATGAGACAGACAGAGTATAAATAGATTCAAACTATTAATAATAAGAAGAAAAAATGTGGGCATTATATTTTATTCTGCAGATTTACAAGTTGTTTGTGTCGACAGGCAAACTGGAAATTTTTTTAGCTTGGGCTGATGAATGTTGGGGGTACTTGACATAAGGCGAAGATTCTCCCAAGAACGAAAACCTTCTCTCTTGAAATTTCCTCTCTTACTATAACTCGTACATTTTCAAGTTTTCCATTTTAAATTAAAATTAAAATTAATGAAGCAACTTATCTTTTATATATAAGATATCATAAAAAGCTGTATCCTTTCATTTGGAATGAATTATTTTCCCCAAATTTACATTTTCAGTACAAAACGAATTCTAGACTACACCGAACCTATGTTTGATTTACCGAACATCAGTGTCCACAATTACTGGACAAAATACGATCTATCAAACTCAAGTTCTAGATAAAGTGCGGTCCATAATTAAAGTAAATATTCTGAAAATTACTGACATGCGGTCCATAAGTTCGATTTTGACTTACATCTAGCTTGCTTCGAGATTGTTTCGTTTAATAAATGAATTATTCAAACTCAAAAACAATAGCTCGATTATTAAATGAGATCGATTTGCAAAAGCTCGACTCGACTTATTTTCTACTCGCGAATATTATTTGAAATAGATTTGATTCAAAATCGTATAGACAAAACTTGGCCAAATAATATAATGTCCGAGTCACAAATATTTGAATTTTATAGGAAATTTATTTAAAATTTGAAGAAATAAAAAGATTCAAAATTAATTTTTTTTAAATTCAAACTCATTTCGTTTAGTAATCGAGTTCGAATTGAGCTCGATCCCAATATTTTCGTAACGAATCAAGTTCCAATAACATGTTTAAAAGTGTTAATAAACTTGGCTTCACTCAGCTTGATTACAACTCTATATTTATTTAATTCAAAAATTTATTAAAATATATCTTATAAATTATGAAAAAAAAATCTTAATTTTTTTTAATAAAATAATTTATTTTATCCTATTAAAATAAAAATTATTTATCACATTTTTATAAAAAAAAAAAAAAAATCAAATTTTCTTGCACCTAATAAATCCTACGCATCCGACAGCATTATCAATCACTGTTAAACACCTCAGCACTTGCAGCTAGTGAACATTTTCATAAACACCTTACGCATAGATCATCTAGACAAACCAAATTCGACCGCTGTAAGTTTCATTTCCTAGATCCTATGACAGCTTCATTGTTCTGTCCAAAAGTCGAAAAAAGAACAGTTTCTTTTACATCCTTAAAAGACTAACTGCACAGAAGCTTGCTTGTTGAAGCAGAAAGCAGATAAGGGATTGCACAAGGGATCAAATTGCTGGAATTTTCATGGAATTTTCAGAGAAGTTTCGTGCCAAATTCCTTTCTTTGGAATATTATTGGAATTGGGTTTATAAATCTGCTTCCTTTGATTCATCTGGTAAGTCTCACAACCTTTTCTTGAAGTTTCTTGCTTGATTTGGGTGGCTTTGTGTCAGCTTGATAGTGAGTGTTATAAACTTAATCATATATTGGTTTTAATGGATACCCATTTGGTTTGTTTTTATGATCAGAGCTGTTTCTTTAATTTGTAAAGCATTTAGTTTAAGTTTTGTCTCTAGATTGTGCTTTTGGTTATTGCTTATAGATAGAAATTTAGTGTTGCTATTTTGTATGTGATAATCATCACTGTAGAAATCTTGCATATGTTGGAATTATGCTTGGCTAGTTGTTTATTTATATTTTGATTCAGATTAGTTGTTTCAGTTAATTTTTCCTAAAATGGGGGGGAAAAATTAAGTCACAGTATATAATAATTTGGATTATTCAACCGTTTGCTGGTCATAGTTCGAAAAGGGTAACTCAGACATATTGAGTCCTTTTTCCTTGTTAAGTTAGGTTTGATCGCGAAGAATTGCTGTCGATTTGGGAGTTGGGACTGAAAATCATGGAAATTGGATTAATTGGGGAGGAACTGAAATTGGTTGTTTAAATCATTATAGATTAGGGCATTGGAAAAGTTTGCTTTGACATCTGCAGATTATAAAACACATGTTCTTGAGCCACATACAGTGTTACTAATAAGTCTCTCTCCATGTCCATGTTTTCATACATGTCACAGTCTCTTTCTGTCTGTCTTTGTGATATCGAGCTTAATTTTTGTTATGCTAGATTACCTCAATATCAATTTAAACTATTATGTTCACTGGCAATTAAATTTTTAATACTAAATTATAGTGCCAATACATGATGTCTATCAGATAACTTTAGTTGGCAGGTGAAATTTATTAGAATATGTGTGCGAACAACCTAGCCGATGAATTTAGTTTATAATTTAGTATGTTAATTGGTTGCAGGTCTGAATAGTGATCCGCTTTTTCTATCCTCTGATGGCCTGCAATGGTGCAAATCAGCTGTTGCTTTCAGGATCAGTAGATCCAACATCTCAAACAAATAATAAAGACGCTCCCAGGAGAAGAAGACTTCGTCGCTGCAGAAGTGCTTCCCTTACAGATGTTGCTGCTCCAGACAAAAATGACAAAGACGCAACTCCTGATTCCATTTTTGGCAAACCCAGCCCAAATTTTAAGATGGCTATATCCCTGGCTGTCTACCTTGGCATGGGCACAATGTGCTTCTTTGCTGTCAAGGATCAAATTATTGGAGTGAAAACCAACGGGATTCTAGATTCTGTTTATTTCTGCATCGTTACTATGACCACTGTCGGGTATGGAGACCTTGTGCCTAATAGTGTCCTCTCAAAACTACTTGCCTGTGCTTTTGTTTCCTCAGGGATGGCTCTAGTCGGACTATTACTGAGCATAGTAGCCAATTATCTGGTCGAGAAGCAGGAAATATTGCTGGTTAAATCCCTACACATGTATCAAAAAGTTGGCCTGGCTGAAACTCTAAAGGAGTTCGAAACCAACAAAGTGAGGTACAAATCCATCATGATGTTGATAGTTCTGTTGGTTCTCATTCTTGGTGGGACAATCTTCCTAACTACGGTTGAGAAAATGGGCATTGTGGATGCATTCTATTGCGTTTGTTCTACCATCACAACCTTAGGCTATGGTGACAAGAGCTTCTCAACTACCGGAGGGCGTGTGTTTGCTGTATTTTGGATCCCGGCCAATAATATTTCCTTAGCTCAGTTTTTTCTCTATCTTGCCGAGCTCTATACTGAAAGAAGACAAAAGGCATTTGTCAAGTGGGTTCTTACTCGAAGAATGACACGTGTAGATTTGGAGTCGGCCAATATTGATGAAGACGGGGTTGTTAGGTAAGTTGATTGTCAATAGTTGTAAGCTTATGCTTTTCTTTCCAATTACCGTTTACTTTGTTTGCTGCCTCTAATTTAAACTCCATTGATTCTTTTTGGCCGTGCTCTATTTCTTCAGTGCTGCTGAGTTCATAATATATAAGCTCAAAGAAATGGGGAAGATTACCCAAGAAGATATTACACTAGTAATGGAGGAGTTTGAGGATCTTGATGTTGATCAGTCAGGAACCTTGTCGCCGTCGGATATAATTATTGCCCAAGATTCTCAAACAAAGAACTGAACTGACTGTTCCATCACAATGTAGCTTATGTATCCTTGCACTTTTAAGAAAAATAATGTGATCTTACAGTCAACTTTCATTGTTAATATTAAGCTTCCTTGTGATTTATCTAAGATCAGACGTTGTTTCTTTCATTTTTGATTTTTTTCGTTCTCTGAGTTGGCTGGTACTTTAATGGATCCAAAACAACTCCTTGCCTAAACCTTGTCTCTGTGCTCTCTTTTAAATTAAAGCTCCAAAAGTTTAATTGTGATAGTGATTGGGAAAAATGCTAAGATGGTTTTGTAAGTGATGAACTCATTAAGATATGTTATGGTCCTTCTTGATGGGTTTGGCTTATATTAAGGATAAAATTTTGAGGAGTTAAGAGAGAAGAGCTACTTTAGGTCAAAGATGATAATATGGACGTTGAAAATCTGTCATCTAATCACCCGATCCGGGTTTAAACGGAATAGGTAAAACCTCGACTATTCCAACCTCATACAAAAAACACACTATTTAAATTCGAACCCAAAATCTGGAGGTTAGATCCTAAACACGCTCCTTATGAGTAATATCTTATTAATAAGTAAATATCAGAGTCCAACCGAGTGTGCGGATGTTCATAGTACGTTGGCTAAGACACGCAGGTTTTTACAATTTGAGCCTCGATCATAGCAGAATAATATAATTTTTTTTAAAAAAAAAGGTCAACAAAGGGGGCCTTAAACGGCTAACGCAACAAGTTTTATAGATGGGCCAATCTTCTAATCTGTAAGATCAAATCCAGCCCAAAACAGCCCATGAACTTCGCCAATAAGAACAAAAACACTTACAAATCCAACGTCTATTTTCTTTGATAGCGAAACTTGTGGGACCTATAAATCTTACGGTGGTCCCCATAGCATCATCATCATCATCATCATCATCATCCAAAGGATAATCATGTAACTTCTTGAACTTAATCTTAGCCACAAACAAGATGGGTCCCACACAACCCACTGGATCCACTGTTTGAGTTTTGAAGGTACAAGCACTAAGCAAACAGCTTTGTCAACTAATGATCAGATCACCGGGCCCCATTATTGAATTAAATCTAACGTTAGACATTGAACGGCATAAATTATAGAGTAGGCTAGCGTAGTACCTAAACAAAGCGCACAGGAGGCCATGTGTGAAGCACAACAAAAGTAGTAGTAGTAGTACAAAGTGTGAAATTTTATCGAGAATCTACGAATATAAATTTGTAATTAAAGTACTTTCTTAGAATCAAACAAGAATTCTAATCAACAGAAAAGATTAATAATTTTTTTTATTATTAAAATAGGATTTGAACTTTTCGAGGAATCTATGCATAGCATAGTGAAGAATTTTAGGGCTTATGTGGAGGATTAACATAGAGAGAGCATATTCAAGAGATTGTGTGTGTTTTTTTTTTCCAAATTTGTGGATTTTTTTTTTTAAAAAAAATTACTTTTACGACCCTAATCTAAGACTTTAATTACGTAATTATTACTCATTTAATTTACAGCTACCATAAATAGATTTGCTTTGCGTGTGATCAAACAGGCCATAAATAGGTCTCCCCCTAAGATCGATGGACTCAAATACTGCTCAAATCATATGAATGATGATAATCAACATCAATAATTTAATCTAACGGTTCCTATTAATCAGATCAGAGACATGACCTCGACCACCCGGAAAGATAGGGGTCCACTATCATGAACCAAACATCATTATCATCTTCAAACTTCTTAAAAAAAAAATTGAAAATGAGAGAAAGAGAGAGATCATAGAGCATGGAGTAATCTATTTCCAATAATAATAATACTATTATTACTACTCTTTCCAGAATCTACAGTTCACATTCTGCCAACTACAAAGTCCAAAAGGGAAGAATTTTTTTTTTTTTTTTTTTTAAAAGTGTTAGAGATAAATTATTATTATTATTACACTATGAAATGAAAAATCAGGTCTCTAGGGACTAGGGTTACTTGGAAATTAAAAAGAAAAAGAAAAAGAAAAATTACTCAGAGTTGAAAGTATCTTCTTCTACAGAAGCTTCATAAGATGGTTGTAAAAGTTCGACAGCAGGGTGGTGGGGGCCAGCAACAACATAAGCAAGAAGGCCTTCACCTTCACCAGAAGAAGGAGAAGAAGAATCATCAGCAGCTGAAGTAGGGACTGATGAGGTTTTGCCAAAGAAGATGACAGCCACAAGAAAGAGTGCTGTTGAGAGAAACAAAGGCCAAAAGTAGGCTAAAATGCTGAGGAAACTTGGTGCAAGAATGATTAGTGAGATCAGTACAAGAGATAGTATTAGGGCAAGTATTATGTGGAACTTGAACTTGAGAAGCTTTTCTTGGATCTCCATAGCTAGCCTTTGAATCTTGATGTGATGTGAAAAAAAAAATCAGAGAAAGGAAATAAAGGGTGATTGGTTTGTGTAGACTGTAGTAAGAATTAATAAAAGAGAGAGAGAGAGAGAGAGTGGGGGGTTGATTAATACTATTATTGTAATTGTGATTGTTATATCTTTACAGAGATTCTCTGGGTGAAATTGAAAATGTTTGTTTTGTTTGGCTTTTGATTTGAACAGAGGAGACGGTAATTGGTCTCATAGGTCATTTTGAAGTTGTTTAGTGGGGCTACTATGGATGTGATTTGATGATAAAAATTATAGAATTTGTCAGTTTAATTATTAGCCATTTAGTTCGAATTCATGAGATTTAATTTTTATAAAAATTTATGATAATAAAATTTGTTTATCTATTTTTCTTAAATTCATATCCATTAATTTGATAGGAAGATTTAGAACATTAAATTAAATAAATAAATAAAATTGTTATGTTGATTGGTTTGGTCACTTTTCATGCTTTTTGGACTTTGGGAAGGGGTAAATTTTTTGTTTCCTAAAATGACCATTTGTTAGAGTTGGTGGTGTAGGGATGGCAAGATTATTTTGGTAAATTGCAAAGATGAAAATTGGATTTCCAACGAATCGGATCTGGATACTTAAAAAAACTGAATCCAAATGTGAGATTTTCGGACAGGATTTTAAAATATCCGATGTTTTTTTAAAAAAAAAATTAAAAATATAAATATAAGGTAAAACAATCCAAATCTGAATTTAAAGGTAAAAAATTCGTAGTCATATTTGGATCTGAATTTTTTTTTAAAGAATATATGTTTATTATATAGATCTAGACTAGGGGGCATGTATCGGCTTGCTTCGATATAATTATAAAAATAAAAATAAAAATTTGTAAATACAATTATTGGATTTTTTTAAGTAATTATTCAGTTTATCTCTTTTCAAATAAATTGTAATTATTTTTAATTGTCGGTTTAATTCTGTTTTTTCATTTTTTTAAACAACAATAATAAAAATATTAAAATTAAAAATTTAATAACATTCATTGAATCAAACATTTATTTAAAAAATACATTATAACTCTTCTAATTATCACTAGTTATACAAATAAAAATTTTCATCATGAGATACAACCATCATTTAAATTATTTAAAACGTAAGAAAAAATCATAACCATAACAAAGAATTACAAATATTTAATGAAATTTGTTGATGGTGTTTTTAGGCACTATGGTATTTAAGACAGCACGACGAGGACAGAAGGGTAATTCCCTGACAGATTGAGATCACCAAAACCGACCCGACCACAACATGTGAAGACCGACCACTTTGGTTCGGATGACCGAGCACTATAAGGTCGGCAGAAACACTCTCAACATAAAAAACTGTCATGACCGACCTCATGAAGACCGACCACACGGTAAGACACGTTCAAGATGACGACACCCTATTCTTGCGGATAAGATAAAACGAGTTATCCTACTCTCACAAGGAAATGAAGTCAGAATCCGAAAAGGAATAAGAAAAGAGAAGGGAATATCAGGCTAGAAATCCTTGCAAGGAGAAGAGACTAAGTTCAATTAGGATTTCTTATGCAAATAAGAGTCTGATTTCTGTGTTATTATAAATAGGAGGGCATAGTATGTGTAAAAGGGCATGATCAACAAAATTAGTGATCTGAATCTTCAAGTTCTGACTTGTAGAGACCCGAGAAGAGTGTTTAAGTAATAAAAGTACCATCTTTTTTGTGTCCGTGGACGTAGGTCGGATCCAAATCCACCGAACCACGTTAAATCTCCTTGTTGATTGGTGTGTTTATCTGTTTTTCGCTAAATTTGTCTTTGGTCCCCCATAACCAAACAAATTCACTATTGAAGGAGGATTTCCTCGGGAGTAATATTCCCATATTGCCCTGAGACCAAAATCAGCCGTCAACAGTTGGCGCCGTCTGTGGGGAACTGGACAAAAAGCAACTCACGTAGTAAGACAATGGCGGAAGGCGGAAACCACCAATCATCAGGGAACTCGGCCGCAGATTGGATGGAAAAGATCGAGGAGAACCTAAGGAAAGAAAGGGAGAAAAATCAAACCTTGCTAAAAACCATAGTAGACCGATTGGAAAAGATAGAAGGAGCACACGACGAGGCCGGGACTAGCCGACGAAGGAACGAAATAGCAGAGGGAAAAAGAATTGTTGATACAAGTTAGGACGACAGACCCCGGAGAAGGGGCCCCTACAGGGTAAGATCTGTGGTGGTTCAGGAAGACTCCCAAACTGAAGACATATGGGAGGAAGGGGATGGCAAATCGTCACCAGACTCCTCCTATGATAGCCCTCACAATACTAGGAAAAGAGGGAAAGAATACGACGAAAGGGCGCGGGAAGGTACCGGACCTGAAAAGCACCACGCCCAAGACAACAGAAAAATAGGAGATCGCAAGAGGCGGCATGGAACCAAAGACAGCAGTATAAAATCTTGGTTACGGGAGGAGCTAGCCCGATGGGGAGATTCCCCAATACAGACATAGGAGATTACCGGGACGGTAAAGATGAGTCCCCCCTCACAAAAGAAATAAAATCAGTAAAATTCTCGAAAAGGTTTGACATGCCGACCATGACGCCCTACAAGAGCCATATGTTTTTGTTGATGGTGTTTTTAGGCACTATAGTATTTAAGACAGCACGACGAGGACAGAAGGGTAATTCCCTAACTGATTGAGATCATCAAAACCGACCCGACCACAACATGTGAAGACCGACCACTTTGGTTCGGATGACCGAGCACTATAAGGTCGGCAGAAACACTCTCAGCATAAAAAACTGTCATGACCGACCTCATGAAGACCGACCAGACGGTAAGATGACCGGCGTAAACACACACGTATAACGCAAGCGCACGTATCATTCAAGTAGTATAAAAATATCGATCCCACGAGGACGTAATATCTAATCTATTAATTTTATGAGGTCAAATGATTACTAGTATCTAACAGATTGTTTGATTGATTTGAAATGGTGACGATTCTAAATTTAAAAACAAGTAAATAACATTGTTCGAAAGTAGATTTTAAGAAAATTTAATATTAAAAACTATCTAGGGTTGTGATTTCTTCTAATATCATTTTAAAGATGAAGTGGTTATCTTAAAGTTGGGTAATATATTGATTTATTAACCTGGAACACTAAATTATGTGTAAGCCTCTGTCGATGGTCAGACACAAATACCCAGTTTAACCCAATTGAATCATATGTCTATGTCAACCAAATTATCTGGATTCATTAAGTTTAAGTTCCAATTATGGCTACCCCCGCCCGACAGGTATATTCATATCCTGTAAGGAAATCTATTAAAGGGTTATATATCCTCAAGGAAGATCGTGGGCTATTAAGTCTAAGGTCTTAAACCTAAAATCCATATGTCTAGTTCATTTTAGATTTACCAGTTCAATTTTATTAATGGCCAGTTAATAAAAAGCATTAGGATTAAGACTCAATAAATAAACCTTTATATTACCCAAACTATAATTTAACCCCTTATAAACCGTTGATATTGGATTTCATCACAACCCCAGATAACTGGCTTAGTTAAGACACATATTTACAGGTAGTAAAAACTTGAAAATAAAAGACATAAAGTAAAAATACGGTAAAGTAAATACTGAAAAGTAAATTACAATAAAATAAAATGCTAAGGTAAAAGGAATTACTTTTACTACTACTAATTTAGATATCTCCCATAAAATAATATATAAACTTGTGATATTATTTTACCAACCGACCAATCTGGCGGTATCCTGATTAAGTCAAATTAAGTCCAACCAGCCATATAGGCGGTAATATTTGTCCATAATCCAGCCATAAAGGCGGTACCAAAATAAATTTACCAACCGACCAATCTGGCGGTATCCTTGATTAGTCAGGTTTAAACCAGATTAAATTGAATTGCCAACCGACCAATATAGCGGTATCCTTTATTAATCAGTATTTTAAATAGTGAATATATTATTTTTAAGGGAGATTAATCTAAATAGTAACAGTAAAAGAATTACCTTTCACCCTAGCTTGGGAAATTATCTCCTCATTACTGAAAAGTAAAAACTGAAAAATTAAAGAAAGAAAAGTATTGTGCGTAAAAGTAAATTGCGGAAAGTAAAAACTGAAAAGTAAAGAAAAGAAAGTGCGAAACTGAAAATTAATTACTGAAAACTAAAAATAAACAAATTAGATACAATCTTCTTATTTATTCATTAAGAATTTCAAAGAAGAAAGTATGAATTTTACAAATGAAATGGCTTGGTATTTATAGGCAAAATTTTGCCACCATCAAATCATCAATCAATTTCTCCACCAATTACATTATTAATTTCTCCACTAATTACTCCACCAAATCCATAACTGCTCCACTAATTTCTTATCTTGTTTGGTGGTGATTTGATAATTTTTATTAATTATTTATTAATTAATATTTTGCTTTGAAAATGATTGATAATGACTTTTAATAATTACACTCCACACACTTCTGGATGGTTCATCAATTTCGGTCATGAAATCATCAGAAGTTGAAAATATGTTCTCTTTCAAAGTTGTAGATCTTTGAGTCTTCTTTAATCTGGAACTTGAATCAGCTCAATCCGATATCTGAGTAAACAGTTATGCCCAAAATACGACAGATGCACAAAACTGGAATTTCCAAAACTGCACTTCGTCAAAACGCCCTTTCAAGTTTCCAATCTCCAAAATTAAAATATCAAGTCCAATAATTGACCTTATTTGACCCATATTTCATCCTAAATGATTTCATTAAGACCCGATATTATTTTATCTGCAAAATAAACTAAAACACATCAAAATGTTCATCAAACCCGAGAAACTAAACAAAATATTAAGTAAAAGGGGCGGTAAATATTGATATATTTTCCGGTCATCACAAGACACGTTCAAGATGACGACACCCTATTCTTGCGGATAAGATAAAACGAGTTATCATACTCTCACAAGGAAATGAAGTCAGAATCCGAAAAGGAATAAGAAAAGAGAAGGGAATATCAGGCTAGGAATCCTTGCAATGAGAAGAGACTAAGTTCAATTAGGATTTCTTATGCAAATAGGAGTCTGATTTCTGTGTTATTATAAATAGGAGGGCATAGTATGTGTAAAAGGGCATGATCAACAAAATTAGTGATCTGAATCTTCAAGTTCTGACTTGTAGAGACCCGAGAAGAGTGTTTAAGTAATAAAAGTACCATCTTTTTTGTGTCCGTGGACGTAGGTCGGATCCAAATCCACCGAACCACGTTAAATCTCCTTGTTGATTGGTGTGTGTTTATCTGTTTTTCGCTAAATTTGTCTTTGGTCCCCCATAACCAAACAAATTCACTATTGAAGGAGGATTCCTCGGGAGTAATATTCCCATATTGCCCTGAGACCAAAATCAGCCGTCAACAAAATTAATCAGAACTAAACACCAAATAAATTTAATAATCTAACAAATATAATATATATATATATATATATATATAGCAATTTAACATGATTAGAATTATAAATTTTAATAAATCAAATAATCCAGTTAATTCTATAAGGTTCGTTTTTTTAGTTAAAAAATTTATTTTAATTTGGTTCAATAGAAAATTGAATCATTATTTTTTAAATTAACAAATTTATTATTTCGGTTCAGTTTTTCAATTCAATTTATTTTTTTAATTTCATTTATTTTTTATCTACACTTAAATCTAGTTACAAATATCCAAAGATTTGGATCGAACATACCCTAAATCAGGATCTTAATAATTTTTCACATATTCGTAAAATCAAATTTGGATTCTCTTTGGTAGAAAATCAAATATTTGACACGTTGACAAATGCACCACGAGGAGGATTCATGGCGCCTCGTCAGAGTATGACCTAAAGACCCTCAGTCAGAGGTTGGCCCAAAAATCTCGCCAGTGTATGAATTCATGACCTTTCATCATAGTCCGAATTTAGGACCTATTGGGAGAACGTCTGCTCCAGACTCACTCCCAGAAAAGACAAGTGGGGGTCAAGCGAGGAATTAGTCCAGGGAATCAGCTCCTTAATTAGTGAATCTCCGAAATAAGGTATCTGACAACCAAACATATGATTTCATCTCTTGAAGCTAGTCAATCACCTCAAATGGGGGGATTTCGATATTATAGCGATTAGGCTAGTTAATAGGGACTGTAAATGAAATATAACGACAGCCAGTGATAGTTTTATTATAATAAGGTTATAAATAATATGAGAATCCCTAAAGAAAAAGATCAATCTTTGGTTAATTAAGTAATAACAGAGAAATTTTTGCTCTAATTAATTGGGAGTTTTTGATATTTTTTTTTACTTATGAGGTTTTTTATACAACCAAATTCAAATCCATATTTTACCATCGCTCTGTTGGTGTGAGAAATTACGAGTGAGTTAAAGAATTATGTAAGTATATTATACGTGGATTTGCCATTTATTATGTTCATTATGATTTGCTTATTTTAGAGAAATGCATAATGTTCTGGCATTAAGATATTTATCGAATTGCCGCTGGCATATTCCTTGAAAACATGAGTTTGAATTCTTACATGAGTATAGATTTAATTTTCTCAATTATAAATTTCAGATTATATATCTAGACCCGGCCGGCGGTTCGGAACTGAACCGAACCGGCCGGTTTCCGGTTCCACACTGAAGTGGAACCGGAACCTTGAACCGAACCGGAACCGACCGGTTCGGTTCGAATTTTTTTTTTTAAATTTCGGAAATAAATTAAAATAAATGAGATTAATTTAATAAATAAATAAAATTATTACATTGAAGAGCTTGAGCTTAAATTTTTAAAAATTTAAATTGCCTACGTATCCTCAAGGGTGAAAGGAATCAAAACTCACGTAGTTCCATTACACAAGCTGTTGCTTCTAGAGTGCTTGGATGTAATGAAGATCGTCTAGCTTCCAATATATTGCCTCCCAAGCTGAAGGCTTGCTCAACCGCAACGGTGGAAATAGGTGCTGCCAATATCTCTTTAGCAATAATTGATAAAACATGATATATATATTTTGATGTCGGTTTCACCAGTCAAGGATTTTAAAATTGTTACTAACTAAACTTTCAGTAGGAAACTCGAAATTTGTAGATAAATAATTATCTAATTCGGGGTTATTAGTTGTCGTATCTCTAGTTTTTTTATTTCGTTGCAATAATCAACGATCCCCTGCGCTAAGTCTTGTTTGAATTACTGGTTCGCTACTACTAGATTCACCTAATGTTCCTAAGTTATATCTTACAATATAATCATTAAATAACTCAATTAAATCATTTCTTAATTTCGTCATTAATCTTGTAATATCAATTTCATCTAAATATTCCTAAATAACCATAGTAAGCTTGTAAAGCACCATTCAAACCTTCTAATTTAAATCTAGGATAAAAAACAGCAGCAATAAGATAAATTCAAGGAATTTCTCTAAAATAATTCAACTATTTTACCTTCATAACAATAATGGCTTATAACAAAACAATATCATTAGGATCGCTACTTTCAGCATGTTCATCGAGAGCACCAACAATATTCAAACTTTCAAGAAGAAATAAATGTGCTGTTGGATAATAAACACCGCTAAAAATTAAAATAGCTTCATTAAACGGTTTTAAAATATATAAAATGTTTTCACAAATATCTCATTGACTAGGATAAAGTGTGACATTTTGAACATGTTGAGAACAAAAACTACATAATGCATCTTTGTATTGAAATGCTTGACATAAAAGAAAATAAGTTGAATTCCAACGTATTTGAACATCTCTTGAAAATTTAATCGGTTTAATACCATTTATTTTACAAAACTTCGTCCATTCTCTCATAACTTGAGAATATGACCAAATACAATTAAGTGTCATTTTAATAGGAACAATGAAAGGTGATAATAATTTTAGACCGTTTTGAACACATAAGTTAAGGACATGACATGTACAACGAATATGAAAAAATCAACCCCCTAAATTTGGTTGACATAAGGATTTTAAATCATTGATGGATGCTGTATTTGCATATGCATTATCAAATCCAATTGTTAAAATTTTATCTACTAAACCATATTCATCAAAAATTACCTTCATCATTCTATAAATATTTTGTGCAGTATGTTGGTCATCAAAAACTCTAAATGCAATAAGTTGTTTTTGCATGGTAAACGATGCATCGATCCAATGACAAGTCACACCCGTGTATGAGTGTGTTTGCCAATGGTCACTCCAAATATCAGAACATATAGAAGTACGACATTTCATCTCCTTAAATATTTCATTTAAAATAATTTTACCATATTTATATAATTTAAAATATGACGTTTTGTTGTGTTTCGAGTCATTCTACATGCAGAAGGATTTAAAGCATTATGCACGTAATTAGTAAAATGAAGTTTTTCACCAAAGCTTAAAGAAAGATGTGTCATACAAGTTAATTTCGCAAATTCTCCTCTATTTTTTGCATCAGAATATTTAAATAAATCTACAGCACTCGTACATCTACTAGATGATGCGTACCTGGCCATTTGAGTTTGCGTCGTATCAATTCCAAGTTCAACCGGATGATGTATTTCCATGTGCTTGATCATATTGCCGTATCCACCAGAAAATTTGTAGGTTACCCCATAATAGTTGCAAATCGCTCTTGAACTGTCATCGTTTAATTTTTCTAAATGAAAATGAATTTTGAAAACATCCGAGGAACGAGCCTTAACTTCTCTTCTCTGTGATTGTGCACAGACACTAGGGCCGCTCTCTTGGGTTGGCATATTTGACATGATGTTCTCAGATGAGCTTGCCATTTTTCGTTTAAGAAATAAGTAAGAAAAATAAGAAAATTGACTAACTGCGAATGATAATAACTAATTGAATTGAGATTGAAAATAAGAGAATTGTAGAAATTGAGAGAGTTGTGAATTTGGTATGTTGAAATAATGAAAAATGAATCATATTTATAGAGTTTTAGAATTTTTTTTGATACAAAAAATGCCCATAAATATAACTATTTTATTACCATTATTAGGGATATATTAGGAATTTATAATTTATAATTTTTTTTATGCCTTAATGGCAATTTTTTTTTATTTTGAGGGTAGGGAGCAGCCGTTGGGGTTAGGGTTCCTGTTGGAACCCTACGGTTCCAACTGGAACCGTTTCGGTTCCGGTTTGAGTTGGGGTCGATTCCGGTTCCAATCGGTTCGGTTCCGGTTCCGAACCGAAAATGTGGCCGGGTCTATATATATCTGTAAATTTATATTATAATAATAATAATAAAAAAAAAAGATATTTCTCCGATTAATAATAAGAAAAATATTCTTAAAAGACAAAAAATGATTATGTTTGATCGTGATATTGATTGGACTATTGGAGAATTTGAGTAATTGATATGACTGACATTATCTATGTAGATATGGGTGGTTTTGGTGCACCACCGCCCACTCTTAACTGATAACTTTATTAAATTATAAACTGTTAAGTAATGATTTTTGTGTTTAATCACGGATCATTATTTTCATAATTTTATCAAGTAAAAATCATTCTTTTATATATATCAAAATTCGGTCTAATATGATCAATTAATATAATATTTTTGATTTCTTATTACTTAAAAATCGATTGATTTTCATATTTAATCTTTTATTTTTCAATAAATTTGTAGGGTTTTGTTGGATGATTTTATATTAAAAAGAAGAATTCTATTAGAAATAATGAAAAAAGTGATAATATGTTTCGATTTAAACGAATTATTATCCGGATAATAATTGAAGTATCCATAATTTATTATATTTTCTTAAATAAGGATGAATATTCTATTTGTAATAAAACAGTCTCTATTCATATTAATTTAATTATGGACTCTTATATTATTTAGTCTCTGTTCATCATAAATGAATGATTTTTAGTGAATTTTTTATGAATTTCAAAGACGGGTCTATAATTTTTTATATTCTCGACCATGCGAAATGTCAACTTTACATTTTCGGATTAATTTTCGATAAATTCCCAATTATTTTTGCTTTATCATAAATAGCTTATTGCACTCATAGCTATTTGTTGTTGATTTATGATTAAACTACTACATATTTATAAAGTTTTTCTTTAAATAATATATATATATATATAATTTTTTATTTTCTAATATCATTTTTGTAGTATTATCAATATTTGGTTACTGTATTCTTACAAATAACAATGAACAAACAGTAAAACACAACATGATTGCTACAATAAAAAGAGGAAACAACACAATAAGAGTAATGAAAATAACACAGTCCCATGACAACTGCAGACATCGAACTAGTATTAGTCACGGCGGTGCAGCGACATGACAGTTCAGTAAGGAAGGCAGTGCAGTATCGAACCATCAACAAGAATAGTCACCGGCACCAAATAGAGAGAATTTCGAGGCTTGTTGATGCAGCAACAATCTCCTTAAAACAAATTCGTCCCCTACTGAATGGTACAGTAGAACGCGAGATATTTTTTTCCCAGGATGCAACTGAAAAAAAAAACGAGAATGGGCACCACCAAAATCGTCTTCAACGAACCACGAAGTGTTCGAACTCTCTCAACAAAACAGTAAGGAAAACCAAGGGAAAACCGTTCTGTATATTTTTTATATCATAAAAAACGAAAAACACTGCCACCTTTAAAATAAAATGAACATGTCAATTAAATTGAGTTAGTGGGATAAATATAATTTTCCTTTATTAGCTTTCCCATGTGGGACAAGCTTATTTCTCTTTATTTTCCAACACCAATGGGTGAATTTTGAGCAACAATTTCTCATTCACCCAAGCACAATTTTAAGCATATGAATATACCATTTCGAACTACTCACGGAGGAGTATCCGAATCACTCAAAGACAACCACTAACACGAAGTGGACCATGCCTAAAATTGTATCTCAAAATGCTTATTAGTGAGCATTTTCCAACATGTAGTTCGTGACAAAGATTAAAATAAGAAATGGTTATTTTTCCGATTTAATGTCTGAATAGTTCAATTTCAAAATAACATCGTCATAATTTGATCTATTCGAATAAATTTTTTTGGACATTTTAATACTTTTCATTAAAATATTATAAAAAAATATCAATGTTTATTAGCAGCTGCTGCAAGTTATCATCAACATTCCATGAATCAAATCATCATTGCTATCATTAGAATCTCATTATCTTCACAACCATATAAACATTACTAAATTTGTCATCGGGTCGGATATATATATATTGTTGGAAAATGCTTATGAGTAACCATTTTGAGGCACAATTTTAAGCATGGTCCACTTCATGTTAGTGGTTGTTATTGAATGATTCAGATACTCCTCCGTGAGTAGTTTGAAATGGTATATTCATATGCTTAAAATGATGCTTGGGTGAATGAGAAATTGTTGCTCAAAGTTCACCAATTGGTGTTGAAAAATAAAGAGAAATGTGCTTGTCCCACATGTGAAAGCTAATAGAGAGAAATTGTGTTTATATATGATTGCTCATATGTAAATGGGTAAGAGTTATAAGGATATAGGCTCTCTCTACGTGCGCGCGCAGGGGGGGTGCAAATCAAAATCCGAACAGGCTTGGCTCGTGTGTACCCGCGCGTCCTGCATACACGAATGTCGGACCAAATTGTGCGGGCCCGGCCCAGCCAATTTTTGCATGTCTCTTTATTTTTCCAAGCCTTTTGAAGTTCCATAAAAGTTAATTTAATTCTATTAAATTAATTTGGGGGTTATTTCAACTGAAATGTCTCTCATTAGTGTGATTAATTGACATGTTAATTTCTATTTAAAAGAAAGCAGTGCAATGATTTTTTTGAACACACATAATAGAAATGACACACACAATTGGTTTTTTGCCTCGGTTTTCTTAGTTTTTGGAAGAGTTCAAACACTTTTGTGGTTCGTTGGAAACGAGTTTGGTGGTGCCCTTACTCGTTCGTTTTCCGTTGCATCCTGGGAAACAAACGTCTCACGTTCTACTGCACCATCGGTAGGAGACGAATTTGTTTTAAGGAGATTGTTGGCATCAACAAGCCTCGGGAAAGTGAAGGTGGTTCGATCAGAGGAAGACGCTTTCATTCTCGCTTTCGTTGCGTCAGAGGCTCGACTTCAGCAGACGTCAGGGGTCAGAGACAGACAGCTTCATCAGAGTTAGCCATCAGAGTCAGGGGCCGGATTTCCACTTCAGGGTCTGACGCCAGACGCACTTCGATCATGGTCTGTCGTCAGACATACAACACTTCAGACGCGCTTCGCTCTGGGTCTGAATCGCTGTGGGTCTGATTCTGCCTTCAGGGTCTGCTCCAGGGTCTGATGTATGAGTCTTCTGCGTGGGTCTGCCATGAGGGTCTGCTCTGCTCACCAAGATCTGATTTGCTCATCAAGGGCTGAGATTAAGCCTTATTCGGATTTCTTTTGTAACTAACATTTGAAAATATTTGTAATATTTGTAATACAGTCTTAAAACAAAATTCGACTATGTGGATATGGAAAACAGTCCAAACACAGTAGATCCGAATGTGGCAGCCTCTTCGGCTGGCCATAATGTTGTGGCAGCCCCTGTGGCTGGCCAAATTGCAGTGGCAGCCTCTTCGGCTGGCCAACATGCTTCAGCCTCTGGGCTTAATTTGGCAGCCTCTGTGGCTGGCCAAAATATTGTTGCCTCTATGGCTAGACAACATGTTGGACATGTGAGCCATGTCAATCATGCTGCGGAAAAACCTGAAAAATTCACTAGTCAGAATTTCAAAAGGTGGCAACAGAAGATGTTCTTTTACTTGACCACGTTGAACCTTGCGAGGTTCCTAAATGAAGATGCTCTTGTACCCACGGAGGGTGAGATTGATATCCAAGTGATCAGTGCGATCGATGCTTGGAAACATTCTGAATTCCTATGTAGGAATTATGTGCTGAATGGGCTAAGTAATTCCTTGTACAGTGTGTACGCCGGAATGAAAACATCAAAATGGCTTTGTGAATCTTTAGATCGAAAATATAAAACTGAGGATGCTGGTACTAAGAAATTTATCGTAGGCCGTTTCCTAGATTTTAAAATGGTTGATTCCAAAACTGTGTTAAGCCAAGTACAAGAACTACAGATTATTCTAGCATAATTTCATGCTGAAGGGATGAGTTTAAGTGAAACCTTCCAAGTAGCCTCGATAATTGAGAAACTACCACCTGGTTGGAAAGATTTCAAGAATTATCTAAAGCATAAGCGAAAAGAAATGAGCATTGAAGACTTGGTTCTTAAGCCGAGAATTGAGGAAGATAACCGAGTATCTGACAAGAGAGGAATCTCTCATAAGGCCAAGGCAAATGTTGTTGAACATGGCCATAAGAACAAGAACCTCAAGAACAAAGGGTCAAAGATGGGCCCTAAATGAGGAGTTTCCAAGAAATCAAAATTTTAAGGAAGATGCTTCAACTGTGACAAAATGGGTCACGAGTCTTCTGAGTGCAGACTACCGAAGAAGAAAAAGAAACAAGAGGCTAATGTGCTGGAAAACATAACTCAAGATGTTTCAGACATTAATCTTTCTGTTGTGGTTTCTGAGGTGAATCTGGTGGGTTCTAACCCAAGAGAGTGGTGGATTGATACTGGTGCCACTCGACATGTGTGCTCGGACAAGAGCATGTTTTTTTCATTTGAGCCTGCTAGTAATGGGGAAAAAATATACATGGGAAATTCAGTAACATCTGAGATTGAAGGTATAGGAAAGGTGATTCTGAAGATAACCTCTGGGAAAGAGTTGACTTTGAACAATGTTCTGTATGTACCAGAAATACGGAAGAATCTTGTGTCTGGATCGCTTCTAAACAAGCATGAATTCCGGATGGTGTTCGAGTCTGATAAAATAGTTTTGACTAAAAATGGGATGTATGTGGGAAAAAAAGTATGTAACTGATGGGCTCTTTAAGCTCAATGTAATGGTTATTAAACCCAAGAATATCAATAAAGCTAGTTCTTCTGCTTATATTGTTGAGTACTCTAATCTATGGCATGGTAGATTAGGACATGTTAATTTTAATTCATTACAGAAATTAATTAACATGAATTACATTCCCAATTTTAAAATTGATAACAGACATAAGTGTGATACTTGTGTTGAGGCAAAACTAACTAGATCATCTTTTCATGGTATTGAAAGAAACTTTGAACCAATTGATCTAATTCATACCGATGTATGTGATTTTAATTCAATACAATCGAGAGGCGGTAATAAATATTTTATTACCTTTATTGATGATTGCACAATATTTTGCTATGTGTATTTGATGAAAAACAATGACGAAGCTATAAAGAAATTTGTTCTCTATAAGAATGAAGTTGAGAACCAACTGAATAAAAGAATTAAGGAGTTAAGAAGTGATCATGGTGGTGAGTATGTTTTTCCTTTTGAATCACTTTGTGAACAAAATGGAATCATATATCAAACCACAGCTCCTTATTCACCTCAATCCAATGAGATTGCAGAACAGAAGAATCGTACCTTGAGAGAGATGATGAACGATATGTTAATCAGCTCTGGCTTACCTCAGAATATGTGGGGAGAATCTGTTTTATCAGCTAATTACCTTTTAAATAAGGTACCACGGAAAGAAGCTGGGAAAACTCCTTATGAAATGTGGAAAGGAATAGTACATTCCTATAAATTCCTACGAGTGTGGGGGTGTCTTGCCAAAGTAGTCATTCCTCCACCTAAGAAGGTGAAGATAAGACCAAAAAACTGTTGATTGCATTTTCATAGGATATGCACATAACAGTAATGCTTATCGATTTCTTGTGCATGAGTCTAATATACCAGATATTCACAAGAATACGATAATGGAGTCGAGGAATGCATCATTTTTCGAATATGTTTTTCTATGTAAAACTAATTCGAATTCAAATTCAAATGTGCAAAAACGGGCACATGAGACTATCATTGAAGATAGTCAGGACCAAGAACACATAAATGTTCCGGAGGATCAACAAGTTGTCGAACTTGAACCAAGACGTAGCAAAAGAGCTAGAACGGAAAAATCATTTGGTCCAGATTTTCTGACATTTTTGCTAGAAAATGATCCTCAAAGCTATAACGAAGCTGTAAGGTCAGCTGATGATGCTTTGTGGAAAGATGACATCAATAGTGAAATTGAATCCATCTTACAAAATCACACCTGGGAGTTAGTGAATCTTCCTCTAGGATGTAAACCTTTAGGGTCCAAATGGATTTTCAAAAGGAAAATGAAGGCAGATGGATCAATTGACAAGTACAAAGCAAGACTTGTAATTAAAGGTTACAGACAACGTGAAGGTCTTGATTACTTTGATACTTATTCTCCTGTAACGAGAATAAATTCCATAAGGATGATACTAGCGATTGCAGCTTTGCGCAATCTTGAGGTACATCAGATGAATGTGAAAACAGCCTTTCTGAATGGAGATTTAGATGAAGAAATCTACATGGAACAACCTGAAGGCTTTATAGCTCCAGGACAAGAAAAGAAAGTCTGTAAGTTAGTAAAATCCTTGTATGGATTGAAACAAGCTCTGAAACAATGGCATAAAAAGTTTGACGACACCATGTTGTCAAATGTTTTCAAAATTAATGAATGTGATAAGTGTGTTTATGTCAGAGAGACATAAGTTGGCTATGTCATTTTATGTCTTTATGTTGATGACATATTGATTGTCGGGAGTAATGTTAAAATGATGAAAACTACCAAGAATATGCTGAAATCTAAGTTTGACATGAAAGACATGGGTCTAGCAGATGTCATTATGGGAATAAAGATCTCGAGAAGTCCATATAGATTTATTCTTGATCAGTCGCACTATGTGGACCAGATTCTTGGTAAATTCAACAATGATGATTCCGTTGTGGCTAGAACTCCTTTAGATGTGAGTTTACATCTATCAAAGAATAAGAGAGAAGGTATATCTTAAGTAGAATACTCTAGAATTATCGGGAGTTTGATGTATTTATCGAGTTGTACAAGGCCTGATATAGCCTGTACAGTAAACAAGCTCAGTAGATATACGAGTAATCCATGGGTTGATCACTGGAAAGCAATAGTAAGAGTACTCAGGTACTTACGTTTTACTCGTAATTATGGGTTGCACTATCATAGATATCCAGCTGTAGTTGAAGGATACAGTGATGCTAATTGGATATCTGACATGAAAGACTCAAAGTCTACCAGTGGCTATGTGTTTACACTAGCAGGTGCAGCCGTATCATGGAAATCCTCCAAACAGACTGTGATAGCCAGATCTACAATGGAATCAGAATTCATTGCATTAGATAAGTGTGCTGAAGAAGCAGAATGACTTCGAAATTTTCTAGAGGATATTCCAAGTTGGCCCAAGCCAGTGCCAATAATTTGCATTCATTGCGATAGTCAATCTGCAATTGGAAGGGCACATAACAATATGTATAATGGTAAGTCTAGACATATTCGTCATAGACACAATACCGTTAAACAATTACTCTATACTGGAGTTATTTCGATTGACTATGTAAAGTCAAAGGATAACATTGCGGATCCGCTAACCAAATGGTTAAACAGAGAGTTAGTTGTGAAATCATCGAGGGGAATGAGACTAAAGCCCGTTAGATAAATGTTTATTACGAAGGAAAACCCAACCTTGTTGACTGGAGATCCCAAGATCTAGGTTCAATGGGACAACTTACTCTTAAAAGACATAATTGGTTAACTGTGGGGGTTACCCTCTAGTCCATTCCTATGGTGAAATGAAACAGTGATGCTCGTATGGATAGAGGTTGAGCAAAAGCTTTTAATGATTCTTATGCGTCGGGAATCCGAGCAGAGTATTATGAGATACTCTTAAATAAGAAATCACCTATGTGAGAGAGAATTGAGGTTGCTTCAAATGGAATTGTACAGGGCTCAATTCTTAGAAACTCTCGCAGAACCAGGTTGATGTTCATGGCCAAAATGAACATAATAATGAGAACTCAGATGTGTTAGGTAAAACATCTGTGTGATATATGTTTTCCATTTACATGAACGGCAGTACAGTTCAATGACATCGCGTCCACTGTCAGCCAGTAAATGAGATATATTTTCACAAGGGAAGGTTCAAAGGCTGAGGCCTACCTATCCTATGCAGGTGTTGAACCGTTGAACTCTTCTAGGTCAAAATAAAATGTTTTATAAAATATTTATATTTGACGTTTTTTTCACCAATTTCATTCATGTGGGGGATTGTTGGAAAATGCTTATGAATAAGCATTTTGAGGCACAATTTTAAGCATGGTCCACTTCGTGTTAGTGGTTGTTATTGAATGATTCGGATACTCCTCCGTGAGTAGTTCGAAATGATATATTCATATGCTTAAAATGATGCTTGGGTGAATGAGAAATTGTTGCTCAAATTTCACCAATTGGTGTTGGAAAATAAAGAGAAATGTGATTGTTGTCCCACATGGGAAAGCTAATAGAGAGAAGTTGTGTTTATATATGATTGCTCATATGTAGATGGGTAAGAGTTATAAGGATAGAGACTCTCTCTACGTGAGCGCGCAGGGGGGTGCAAATCAAAATCCGAACAGGCTTGGCTCGTGTGCACCCGCGCGTCCTGCGTACACGAATGCCGGACCAAATTGTGCGGGCCTGGCCCAGCCAATTTTTGCATGTCTCTTTATTTTTCCAAGCCTTTTGAAGTTCCATAACAGTTAATTTAATTCTATTAAATTAATTTGGGGGTTACTTCAAGTGAAAGGTCTCTCATTAGTGTGATTAATTGGCATGTTAATTTCTGTTTAAAAGAAAGCAGTGCAGTGATTTTTTTAAACACACAGAATAGAAATGACACACACAATTGGTTCTTTGCCTCGGTTTTCTTAATTTTTTGAAGAGTTCAAACAATTTTGTGGTTCGTTGGAAATGAGTTTGGTGGTGCCCTTACTCGTTCTTTTTCTGTTGCATCCTGGGAAACAAACGTCTCACGTTCTACTACACCATCGGTAGGGGACGAATTTGTTTTAAGGAGATTGTTGGCATCAACAAGCCTCGGGAAAGTGAAGGTGGTTCGGTCAGAGGCAGACGCGTTCAGTCAGAGGCAGACGCTTTCATTCAGAGGCAGAGGCACAAAGCTGAAGCTCGCTTTCGTCGCGTCAGAGGCTCGCTTATCGTCAGAGGCTTGACTTCAGCAGACGTCAGGGTCAGAGGCAGACATCTTCATCAGAGTTAGCCATCAGAGTCAGGGGCCGAATTTCCACTTCAGGGTCTGCCGCCAGACATACAACACTTCAGCCGCGCTTCACTCAGGGTCTGAATCGCTGTGGGTCTGATTCTGCCTTCAGGGTCTGCTCCAGGGTCTGATTTTACTCTCCAGGGTCTGCTGCGTGGGTCTGCTGCGTGGGTCTGCCGTGAGGGTCTGCTCTGCTCACCAAGATCTGATTTGCTCATCAAGGGCTGAGATTAAGCCTTATTCGGATTTCCTTTGTAACTACCATTTGAAAATATTTGTAATATTTGTAATATATATATATATATATATATATATATATATATATATATATATATATATATATTATTTTTATTATATATTATCATTTTTATAGTTCGTGCCAAAGTTAAAAATAAGAAATGATTGTTTTGACGATTTGATGTCTGAATAGTTCAATTTCAAAATAATATGGTCTTAGTTTGATCTATTCGAATAATTTTTTTTGTACATTTTAATACTTTTCATTAAAATATTATAAAAAAATATCACTGTTTATTAGCAGCTGCTGCAAGTAATCATCAACATTCCATGAATCAAATCATCATTACTACCATTAGAATCTCATTATCTTCACAACCATATAAACTTTACTAAATGTGTCATCGGGTCGGATAATTTTTTGCCAAGATGCACCTCTGGTTGTCATTATCAAAAGGCAACATTATAAGGTCGAATCTTTAATCCTTATTTGTTGTGAAATGAAAATTCAAACTCAAATTATGATAATAAATATATATTGACAATTAATATATGTTATATAACAGATTTCTTCATAAAAAAACTCAAGTATTAAAAATACGCCCAATATCTGTCATAATTTTATAAAAAATAATGTGGCCCTAAAGTAATATCCTGTCATGTATTCTTGACATATATTATATGCCATGCAATTTATGTCATGCAAGTGTTGTTGATTAATATCACGTGTCATGCAAATACATACTAATATTTGTTTCCGTCATGTTTTGTTTACCGATATTATTTGTCATATCTCTAACATGCGTGATTTGGTAATGTATGGTTCAGAATCTCACCTTGAGGTTCTGGGTTCGAATCCATGAAGTGCGTTTATTGTAAGAGCCTATAACAGCCGGAGGTTTTACCTGCTCCGCTTAAGCTCGAAAGGGATAATTTGGTGGTAGGATTTCAAACGATTTTTTTAAAAAAAGAAAGATATTATTTGTCATATAAATACATATTAAATAAATTTTTTATTTGTAATAAAACGGTCTCTATTCATATTAACTTAATTTTGTACTCTTAGATTATCTAGCCTGTATTCATCATAAATGAATGATTTTTAGTGATTTTTTTATTATGAACTTCAAAGATGAGTCTTGAATTTTTTTTTCTCATTCATGCAAAATGTCAACTTTATATTCCCTGATTAATTTTCGATTATTTCCCAAATATTTTTGATTTATCATAAATAACTTTAATGTGATCCAATGTACGATAATTGGACATTATCCAAGTTTAAAATATATGAGTTTCAAAATTGAAAAAAGTGCCCAAAAATAGTCAAGATACATTAAGAAAGAGGTTCTTAGTTAAATTTCAATCAAAGAGTTTCAAGAGAAGATCATCTAGGTAATGACGGCGGGATTTACGTAGTCTTCATATTTTTAGTATAACTTTCTCATACGATATTCGATTTGGGTGATTCAAATTGTATTAGAAATGTTGATGGTAAAGATCAGTACATAAATCAAGCATTGTAAGCCAGGGACAGAGGGGGAACTTCCCCCTTGGCCGATGTTCATAAAGTATTAACCACTTCTCGGCTCAGCAGGAGTCCAAACACGGTCTCCCAGACGAGACCAACCATAATATGTGCTTTGATGCGGTTTCCATAAACTGACCACATCAGCTCGTCAGCTCGGTTCAGACCTATTATGTTCCCTTTTTTAGTAAGACGAAGGGCTCGGACAGTTCAAGACATGACGGAAATGATTCGGTAGGCTCGGCAGATTATTAGGCCGACCACTTAGCAACCGACATAAGCCTTGAGATTATGATTTCCCTTTACACGTGTCATCTCCCGGAAACACCCACCAGGCTGTCATCATCAATAATTACGTGTGGTAGTAGAAAATTAGATTGATGCGATGAGATGTCAGAGGGCAGGCTTACTTTCGGCAAGAACAAGCCTAGGGCAGAGAACGTAATAAATGAGGCAAGTGTCACGTGGAAGATTCTGCAAGATGGGAACAGCAACTGCCTCATCTTACCGCATCATTCTTAGTATATAAGAGAGGGTAGTCTTGTAGGGGACAGGGGACGAGTTTTTTCTCTTCTTGATTTTATGGAGAGAGAGAGCCTTTTGTAAATTCATTTTGTAAAACAGCTCGGTTTTCACACTGACTGACCGGCGTAAACACACACGTATAACGCAAGCGCACGTATCGTTCAAGTAGTATAAAAATATCGATCCCACGAGGACTTAATTCCTACTGTTGTTATTAATTATTGAATCTATTTATTTAAAAATATCTAATTGAGGGTGAAGAGAATGATTGCTTGATTGATTTGGTTGATTGTAGTTTTGCAAAATAAATAAATAAATAAAAAGACAAAAGAAAATACTAAGGAAAATAACAAAAGACACAAAGATCTAGGGTTGTGAATCATTCTAATATCTTTTAAAAGATGAAGTGATTATTTTATGTTTGTGTAATAAATCGGTTTACTAACCTGGAACACGAAATTATGCAAAAGCCTCTGTCGATGGTCAGACGCAAATACCCAGTTTAACCCAATTGAACCATATGTCTATGCCAACCAAATTATCTGGATTCATTAAGTTTAAGTTCCAATTATGGCTACCCCCGCCCGACAGGTATATGTCTATCATGTAAGGAAATCTATTAAAGGATTATCTATCATCAAGGAAGATCGTGGGCTATTAAGTCTAAGGCTGAAACCTAAAATCCCTATGTCTAGTTCATTTTAGATTTACAAGATCAATCTTATTGGTGATCAGACAACAAGAAGCATTAAGCTTAAGACTTAATAAGTAAACATTTAAATTACCCAAACTATAAAATAACCCCTTATAAACCGGTGATATTAGAATTCATCACAACCCCAGATAACTAACACATAACTAGGGCTAGTAAAAACTTAAAAGTAAAAGACATAAAGTAAAAATGCTGAAAAGTAAAAGACATAAAGTAAAAGCTGAAAAGTAAAATAAAATGCTAAGGTAAAAAAATCAACTTTTACTATTTACTATTTAGATATCTCCCTTAATATAATATATTAACTTGTGATTATTTTACCAACCAGCCATATAGGCGGTAACCTGATTAAGTCAAATTAAGTCCAACCAGCCATAAAGGCGGAATCAAAATAAACCTGCCATATAGGCGGTAAGAAAATTTAATTACCAACCGACCAATCTGGCGGTATCCTTGATTAGTCAGGTTTAAACCTGATTAAAATGAATTACCAACCGACCAATCTGGCGGTATCCTTTTTAAGTCAATATTTTAAATAGTGAATATATTATTTTTAAGGGAGATTAATCTAAATAGTAACAGTAAAAGAATTACCTTTCACCCTAGCTGGGGAAGTTACCTCCTCATGGTGAATAGTAAAAACTGTAAAAAGTAAAAAAATAAATTACTATATTTACAAAACGTAATTAAAACTATTTACAAAACTAAAAACTAAAAGAAACTAGAGAGAGAAACTCCCTCTTTACATCAAAGAGATGAGAGAGAGTGGTACAACTGAAACTGAAATCTCGAGCTCAATTTATAAGCCTCGGTGGGGTTTCAGCGTCGTGACGCCAAGGCCTTTGGCGTCGCTACGCCAGCTTCTGTCGACGTGGCACGTTCTGGTTCGTCGGTTGCAGATTCTGGATAAGGTGATAAGGTGACACATGGCAAGGTGGTTGGGGCTCAATTATTGTGACATGTGGCGGCTTATGATTGGTCGTCTCAGATTCTTATCCGCCACGTGTCAGATAGGGATAAGAGAGCCAATAATTGATGCTGACGCGGCGACACATGGCAAATTGACTGTCGGCACCATAGAATTGCGACACGTGGCACTTCCTGATTGGCTGATGATGACGTGGCGATGACGTGGCAGTTTGACTTGGTCAACCTGGTGATGTGGACGATGACGTGGCAATGACGTGGAGTGACATGTGGCGACACGTGGCAATGGCGACTGTCGGCACCGTAGGATGATGACACGTGGCACGGCGCATGTTAGCAGTTTGGCTGTGATGGTGACATGTGGCACAGCGCATGTTAGCAAAGTCAAACTTTTCTCAGATTCTGACACATGGACCCGGCGCACGTTAGCACTGTTCGGCGCATGTTAGGCGTCGCAACGCTGAAGCTCTTGGCGTCGTGATGCGGAAAATTACCAAAATGCCATTTTCGTCCAATTTTCACTGTTTTGGCCTAAATCACCTCTAGAGTGTCCTAAAACTTTATTTATCTACAAAATAACACAAAACACATCAAAATATTCACAAAACTCAAGAAAACTATACAAAATATTAGTTTAAATGAGTGGGAAATAGTGATAGAATTACCACTCATCACTGACCGACCACAAAACAGGTCGGTCGATCATATTTTAGTAATAAAACACCCATCCGTTTTGTGCCCGTGGACGTAGGTTAGATTCAATCCGTCGAACCACGTTCACTCCATGTGTCAATCTGTGTGCCCTTCTCCTTCTATCAAAATTTGCTTTTGGTTTCCCATAATCAAATAAATTCACTGCTGAAGGAAGGTTAATCCCGGGAATAATATTATGTTATTGTCCCTGAGACGAAAACCAGCCTTCAACAGTTGGCGCCGTCTGTGGGGAAAGAACAAAAAGCAACTCGTGTTATAAGATGATGGTAGAATGTGAAAGCCATGGTTTGCGCAAGTATCTCAAGAGCAGAATGGACGAGAGGGGAAATGAATGGGAAGAAGCAAGCAAGAACGGGAGGAAGAAATGGTCCGTATGGATAAAAACCTTTTTTTTTGTTGAATTGTGGAATGAAATGTAAAAATACTGGCCAACGGACACCCATCCGGGGTGAGTTGTCGAATGAAATGTAACGACGGGAATGGGTTACATCCGTTGGCGACAGCTGACCAGGCTCCTCAGTAGGAAGGAACTACGCTTCATAAACTACCAACCGCCAGCCTCACAAGTTACTTGTGCTGGAGGATTGATCAAGGAGCAGGTCAGCCAAAGGCGAGGGAGGACGTCTGTCGGTCCAGTTCTCAATTGGTGTGGTGGTCTTCCCCGAATGAGAAGAAAGAAGGGGAAAAATATTCGGGAAAACCACACAAAGCAAAGATTGACGACCTCGCCCAGAATCCCAGAGTCAATCGGGAGGCACCAGTCACTAGAGAAATGCACTGTTGAAGGAGCACCGACGGAGTGCCTGGTTCGGTAGACACTGTGATCCAGCTCGGAAACCTTGGGATCAAGTTCAGATTGAAGGATTCCAACGGAGCGCCTGATGCAGGAGCCAGCTCGAGTGTGAAGTTTACAACTATGGCATACGCATCGGGAGTCTTCAGAGCTCGGATCAGAAGACGCGGTTGAACCGCAAAACAGGAAGCAGAAGAAAGCAAATGTAAAAGCCTCTCTTAAAATGTCCCGCAAAGAGTTGTAAGAAGGGCAGTATGTCCTTTAAATATGAATACAAACTCTCTCTTTTTTTAAGAAACTTGCACATCTCGCTTGTTTGTTAATCAAACGTGAAAGTTGTTTTCATTATTTTTTTGGCATGCTCGATGCGAAGGTAATGATTGGAGGCTACGAAGGGCACCAAACCCATGGCACGCCAAACACTGGTGTCATTATCAAACCCTCGGGTAAAATGCGCCGACCTGGCTTCTTTCATTTTAAGTGGATTTGAGTTACTTCAATGGATGAAGTGCATGAGGGAGCGCGTGAACCCCTCGTGGCAGTATTAGACTCCCGAGGCCGGAGCGTAACTACCACATGACTTACATCTGTGTGCCATCGGCTCGGGGCTCGATTCGTTCTGCCGAGGCTTCATGGTGTCTAGGCTCGGGGCTGGATTCATTCCGCCGAGGCCTCTGTGTGCCATCGGCTCGGGGCTGGATTCGTTCCGCCGAGGCTTCATGATGTCTAGGCTCGGGGCTGGATTCGTTCCGCCGACGCTTCATGGTGTCTAGGCTCGGGGCTGGATTCGTTCCGCCGAGGCCTATGTGTGCCATCGGCTCGGGGCTGGATTTGTTTCGCCGAGGCTTCATGGTTATTCGGCTCATGGCTGGATTCATTCCACCGAGGCCTTTGAGAGATTAGAAATTATGTTTTGGAGACCTCAGACAGGACGCTGTCTTGAGGCATCTGCGTTGTTATTTGCACTTCTGGAATTTTTTCATTTGGGGTATGTGCTAAGTCACCTCCACCTTTTACCAATTTTGTTCTAAATCTTTTTTTTTGTTCTCCGCTTGTCTGACAAGGGGACGCCCACGCCAGAGTTAGCAGAGCCTCGAAGGTTGATTTGCTTCCCTTCCGTGTAAGTCTTGGTAAGTTATTCGGCTCGTGGCTGGATTTTGTTCCGCCGAGGCCAGGTAGTTATTCGGCTCGGGGCTGGATTTCGTTCCGCCGAGGCCATGTAGTTATCCTCCGAGGCCATGTGGTTACTCAGCTCGGGGCTGGATTTGTTCTGCCGAGGCTTCATACCTTCCTCAGCTCTGGTTTGGGGTGAGTCACATCGAGTCTGATTCTTTGAACTGGGGATGTAACATTCCCCCAGATCCAAGTACCTTGCTCAGCTCGGGTTTGGGGTGAATCCCACAGAGTCTGATTCTTTGAACTGGGGATGTAGCATTCCCACCAAGTGGATTTGTCATCAGCTCGGGAACAAAATGTTCGTCTTATGGCCAGGTTCAAATGTGGTTGAACTCCATAGTTTCTCCTCACATCCAGATTCAGAAGAGCAAAAAAAAGGAGGGGGGAGAAGAAAAGAGATCACACATAGTTACCAGGTAGAGCGGTTAGAGATAAGCAAAGAAGGTTGCAGATGATCTCACAAAAGCACAAGAATATTGTCTATTACAATACAAACACCTCAGGGTCATCATCAAGAGTCGGGATCTCTAGCTGGGGATCGGCAGAAAAGATCCTTTAGCTTCAGTTGCAGGTACTTCGAAGAACAAAAACATGAAACTCGAGCAGCAGACTTCTCAAAATAAATAAAAACATGGATACTTGAGAATGACAAGAGAGGACTCGGGTAGATTACACACAGAAATGGTTTGCTCTAAAAATTCCAGAAGCGACCACAGCAAAGCGATAATACACCATACTTGTAATAGTTCTCGGCATCAACTCACAAACTCGTTGATACCAAGAACTAGGGGATAGATATTGATGGTAAAGATCAGTACATAAATCAAGCATTGTAAGCCAGGGACAGATGGGGAAATTCCACATTGGCCGATGTTCAGAAAGTATTAACCACTTCTCGGCTCAGCAGGAGTCCAGACACGATCTCCTAGACGATACCAACCATAATATGTGCTTTGATGCGGTTTCTATAAACCGACCACATCAGCTCGTCAGCTCGGTTCAGACCTATTCTGCCTTGTTTTTTAGTAAGACGAAGGGCTCAGACAGTTCAAGACAGGACGAAAATGATTCGGTAGGCACGACAGATTATTAGGCCGACCACTTAGCAACCGACAGAAGCCTTGAGATTATGATTTCCATTTACCCACCAGGCTGTCATCATCAATAATTACGTGTGGCAGTAGAAAATCAGATTGATGCGATGGGATGTCAGAGGGCAGGTTTACTTTCTGCAAGAACAGGCATAGGGCAGAGAACGTAATAAATGAGACAAGTGTCACGTGGAAGATTCTGCAAGATGGGAACAACAACTGCCTCATCTTACCGCCTCATTCTTAGTATATAAAGGAGGGTAGTCTCGTAGGGGACAAGGGACGAGTTTTTTCTCTTCTTGATTTTGTGGAGAGAGAGCCTTTTGTAAATTCATTTTGTAAAACAGCTCGGTTTTCACACTGACCGACCATAAAACAGGTCGGCCGAGCACATTTCAGTTATAAAACACCCATCCGTTTTGTGCCCGTGGACGTAGGTTGGATTCAATCCGCCGAACCACGTTAACTCCCTGTGTCAATCTGCGTGCCCTTCTCCTTCTATCAAAGTTTGCTTTTGGTTTCCCATAACCAAACAAATTCACTACTGAAGGAAGATTAATCCTGGGAACAATATTCTGTTATTGTCCCTGAGACGAAAACCAGCCGTCAACAAGAAATAAGACTCAAATATCTATAATTTTTATAGTTCATGTCAAAGACATATTCAGATTCTTTCTAAGTCAAAATTCAATAATAATATATCCATACAACTTTAGGTTATATGTTTTTAATTTTATGTTATGTTTAAGCGATAGAGTGAATTCTAATATTATTTTAAAAACTCATGTACTAAATTTAAGTCTTATTTAATTTGAGATTTAGTTTTACTAGCTTAATTAGGATTTCTTTTAAGAATTTTAATTATTGTAATTTTCCAAAAAAAAAAAAAAGCTTAATTAGGATTTCTTTTAAGAATTTTAATTTAAATAACTTTCCTTATTTAAGTTAACTTAAAATTTTACAATGAATCTATTTAAATATGTCTTGTACAAAATGCTCTTCAAAAATTACAAGCTAAAGGCAACTGTGTTTGGATAGATCTAAGGACAACGGTGTTTGAATAGAGGTTATAACATGGTAATATGAAATTATTGATAAATGTGAGAATTTGTGAAGCCAAATGCGTATCAATATTTGCTTGATTAGAACTTACAAATGAAAGGCCTTTATATAGGCATTATACAACTAACATAATAAATACACAACTACTATATTAAACACAACTACCAACTAAACTCTACACAACTATCAACTACACAACTACTAACACAACACACAACTAACATCCAACATCCCCCCTCAAACTCAATGTGGTTTAGACGAAACCAAATTGAGTTTGGAAACAAGTGTACTGTAACGTCCCGGAAGAAATGATTTGGTGAAGACATCAGCTAGTTGATCATCGAAGCGGAGATAAGACCTGTTCGGAAACAGGGACAAGAAGATAAGACCTGTTCAGAAACAGAGACAAGAAGATAAGACCTGTTCGGAAACAGAGACAAGCAGATAAGACCTGTTCGGAAACAGGGACAAGGAGATATCCAGAGATCGGAACTCTGGCGTCTGATACCATGTGAGAATTTGTGAAGCCAAATGCGTATCAACATTTGCTTGATTAGAACTTACAAATGAAAGGCCTTTATATATGCATTATACAACTAACATAATAAATACACAACTACTATATTAAACACAACTACCAACTAAACTCTACACAACTATCAACTACATAACTACTAACACAACACACAACTAACATACAACAATAAATACATTTCTCCAAAATGAGATTACATGGTGCAAACAAAACCCCAACGGGGCAACTTCAATGTAACAACTCACAATTCACATATTATTTTTAAGTTATATCTACCCCAAACACACAATTATTTGACTTAACCCGACCCATGTCATAAAAATTACAAAACTTTTATTACATTTTTAATTTAATCGTTGCACTTTCTAAATTTTGGATTACCGGCCTAAATCAAGAAACAAGTTAACAAAATAATAATAATAATAATAATAATAATAATAAAAACTAATCCGGAAGTTTGACGAACAATTTGGGATAATTTTAAAATAAGAAAAAGAGAATTATGTTATAACTAACATACAACAATTGTTTTTTTTTTTTTTTTTTTGAAATCGTTGGAAATCTCACCGCTAAACCACCTATTCCGAGCTAAAGCGGAGCAGATAAAATTCCCGGTTGCCTCAGGCTCTTATAATAAATGCCCTCACTGGATTCGAACCAGGATCTCAAAGTGAGATTCTAAGTCCTACGCCACCAAGCCACGCTCCTTGAAAAATAACATACGACAATTGTCACCCCAATGAATAGTCGAGTTAATTTCTAATATCTTATTAAAAAAATTGCAACATGGATTTGAGTCTTAGGAAATGTAAGATGTACGGGCCAAATTTAGGCCAAGGGCAAAATCGTCTTTTTACCTCGGGTCCAATATTATTCCAAACCCAAATACTTAACAGTATACGGCCCATGTGACTTAAACTATTTTTATCTAAAGCCCAATTCCTACAAACAACCAATTCATTAGGCCAAGGCCCACGCACAAATGTGAGGCCTACCAAATAACTTTTAGACTTATCAGCTACCAAACTAAAGAAACGTCTTTCTTATGATTAATAACCACATGTGATTGGCCGTTTTGGACACTAAAGGGTTAAGCATTTACTGTATTAATCAAACTCATATCTTGGTAGCCTATAAAAACAGCCACAATTCAGAATATGTGGAGGTTTTGAATTAGCTCACATACTTGAGCTCTCAAAGAGATCACTCTCTAAACACCGGCGCACCGCCGTCACAGTAGTGAACAGAGGACAAGGTAACCCATAACCTTACACTTCTATTACTTTCCGCTCGTCCTTACTACTGACTTGAGCGTCGGAGTGCCTACATCACCCACCACACCGGTGGGTAGTAACTCCCAGCCCACTCTACCTTTATCTTGCAGGATCGCTAGTGTCATCTTCCTACGAATACTCAATTGTGGACCTCATGAGAAATTCGGCTTCCACAATTTGGCGCCCACCGTGGGGCCTTAGCAATTTATAGCAAGCGAAGATCTCTCAGTCTATGGTCCTTACAAACATGGCTACTCATGACTTCAAGCAGCGAGCAGATACCAGACCCTGTGGCCGCTCAATTGGCCATTCTCCAAGAACGATTACGAGTTTTAGAGGAGGAAAACTCAGTCATGCGAAGCTCCAATACGAACCTACAGAAGTAATTGGAGCAAATCTCTTCAACCTCCCAACATCGTGATACTCTGGGCCATTCCAGCAATCCTACAATCCCAACCAATCTCTTGGGGGCATTCTGTTGGGGTTGGTGCTCAGAGCACCAATCCAGACCGTATTTATGTCTGATTCATGAATACGAACATCCTCTTATTCCATAATATTACTTATTTATGGTTGCACCTCTTGTTCTTATATATGTATTCGATCTGATTACGATTAGATTGAAACTAAATGTGGTTTAGTGATATGTATATATTAGACAAAGGCCCGATAATATATAATGCAGTACACAGTTACAAATTTAGTTTGTAATTGACATTGGGAAGTTTCACTGCTATATGTATATTATCAAACATAGTTTCTGGTCAAGATTTGCTAACACGGGTCGGTTAGTCAAATCCGTTGAGACCAGTACATGTCGTATATCGAGACTTGGTCTGATGGTTTATCCCAATGAACCATGAGTCTAGGGAGACTCGTATAGACGTGTAGGTGTTTATAGTGGATAAACACTGAACGGCTCACCGAAGATTCTTAATGGATGGTACACCAACGTCAATAAGAATCTTCTCGGGTTGAGTAACATAGTGGTCCTTCGACTTGAGATACCACTGTGGATGTATGAGACATCCTCCACACTTAGATGGCAGTCACGTCACCGATCTATTTAGATCAGACCTCCGCCTGTTCGTTGGGTGTGGACCGATCCTCAGGATATCATGTGTGTGTCAAGATAGGATCCGTCAGTTCTGTGTACAGAGCATAGGTAGTCCATATATAATTAGCAGTCTGTTAAATCTGTGGCCACAGTATACATCGGAAGTAAGTTCCGAGTGTTATTTAAAGATTGCTAATAGATACGTCGACGAGATAATACCTATAGAGATTTGACGTTTACATCTATATCTCTGGGATTATCTGGATACCTGTGACGGAGGGATTATACGTATGCAATGACCTCGACCTGTATGATTCAGCGAGATTATCCGTGATCGTCATAATCTACGGGTGGATAGATTATGGACACGAAATTGGATTTCGTGACGGATATACCTGAATCTAGAGAGTCTCAATAATGAAACATACTCGTAGATCACTAGAGCAACATTTATGAATAATGATGATTATTTATAAATCGTTTAATCGTTAAACGAAAAATACATGCGAACGGGCCGAACCGTCATTTCCTAATTAATGTGTATTTGTATTTAATATATGATATTATTAAATACACATTAATAAATAGTCAAATAAAGGTATTTGACATATATCATCAATATATGTATTTGAGATATTTAAAGTAAATATAATACATATATTTGATATATTTGTATTTAATTAATTATTTAATTATTTAATTGTTAAATGATTAATATAATTAAAATATAAATATATCATCAAATGATAAAGTTAGGAAATGATTATAAATGTAAATGTTTGACTTTACATTAAAGGAAAAGGTTGTCAAATTGATTTTGACTTCTTAAGATATTTGTTCAAAATTGTTTGAAAAATAAAAATATCTTTTTCCTTTATTTCTTCATAATTTCGGCCATACACTTAAAATATAAGAGTTATATTATTCTTAGTTGCATTTGTTGACTTAATTAAATATCTAATAAAGTGTTATTAAGATATTTATGCAAGTTGATTAAATGTAAAGTGAAATGAAATTGAAATTACAAAACTTGTATTTCCTTTAGTGAATTTCGGCCAAGGCCATTTTGATACAAGTATATATTGTTTTTTCATTTCATTATTTCTAACCTAATACACTTTAAAAGAAAACTCCATTAATGGAAACCAAAGAAAGCTTGTGAGAAAGAAAGAAGAAACCAAAGAAAGCTTGTGAGAAAGAAAGAAGAAACCAAAGAAAGCTTGGATTTTAGTAAGTTTTTCCAACTTGCTATTAGAAAGGAAAATGTTCCTTAGGATCTAGGCTTTAACATATGATGTTCTTAGGTTATTTCTTTCTTTATTCTTTGTGTTTTTGATGATGGAAGTTTTGATGGAAGTGTTGAGCATGTATGATGAAGGAAGGTTGTCACTATTGTAGTTATAAGCTTTCTTTTAAGGTTTTGGAAACCATGTTGCTAATCTAGAGTTGTTGACCAACTCTTAGATGACCTAGATTTGATCTTGAGTTGTTTCATTGTGTTGAGACCTTGATTGGATGGAAGAAACATGATTGAAGTAATTGATTTAACCAATTTGGTCTAATTTGTCCAATTTGAAGAAATTGAAAAATTAGGGTTCATGACCAATTCCAAATTTGGGGGTTTTCATATATGTTGTGTATTTGGATGTGTATATGATGCATATAAAGTTTCATGTTGATTGGATTACATCTTGATGTGTTTTGAGACATGAAATGACCAAATGGACAAAATGCCCACCATTGGGAGCATTCGGCCAAGTGAGTCAAATTTGGGGATTTGGTTGCTTTTGGTGTTTTGATGTTTTGAACATGCTAAGTTCATCTTAGAAATGATTTAGAATCATTCAAAATTGATTAGATCAATTTCGGACTAAAATGGACAAAATACCAATATAAGGGCAATTCGGTAAATTCACTTGAATATGATTCATTTGAATTTTACTTCATAATTTGATTATTGGATAATTAAATAAATATGTTTATTTAATTAATCCGAGAAAAAGTTTTGAAATCGGAAGATACGATCTTCCGCCGCTTCCGCTGCGTTACCGGATTATGCCCCTAAAAACCCCTACACATTCAACAATGTGGCAAATGATAATCCGCCATCAGAAAATCATCCACCAAATCAATAAAGAAGTCAACATATCTCCCCAACCGACTAAGCACGGCAAGTTGCCTCCACCATGCGCAAGGAAATGAATTGGTTCAAAGATGCAATTCTTTCCAGCCTAGCTAGTGTCGGACTACCAGTGAGAAAAATCTGAGCCGGTACGATCTCAAATACTCCGTTTTTGGGATCTATCACTTCCATCGAACTACCACAAAAGTTTATCCCACCAGATATGAAGCTGTATGATAGATCCAAAGACCCAGACGACCATGTGGTCCATTAAAAATACAAGATGATTTCGACTGACCTGGCTCCTCATCAATGGGAAGCTGGAATGTGTAGAGGATTCGGAGAAATATTGGCAGGCCCAGCCCTCACTTGGTTCATCAATCTACCTTACAAGACTATTGGGTCGTATCAGGAACTATCTGATAAGTTTTTCGAGCACTTTGTCTGCTCTTGTAAACTTAAGAAAACCACATACGACTTCAACATAATTCAGCAGCGGAAAGGAGAATCTATACGAGGCTACGTCGAACGTTTCAACAAAGAGAGAAAATCCATTCCGGATCTCCACCAGCGGGCTGCCATTAAAGCTTTCAGGAATAAGTTACTAGCAGATAGTGGACTTTATAAGATGCTAACAAAATTCTGATGCTACATTATAGATCAGTTCATGGCTCGAGCCCAAATAGAGTTCATATGGGAAGATGACAAGAAAGCAAGAAACAGGACGTTCCCAGTAACCGCTATGAAGAGAAAATTTCAAACCTTTCCAAACGATGAACGAGTTTGGATGCAAAGACCTATCAACCAACAGACAGTCGGGCTCTGCAAGTTGGGAATCATCACTCTAAAAACAGGGATTACAAATGCAGGCCTTCAACCTACATGATATGACATCAGTCTTCAGTGAATTTATCTCATTCGATATCAAGACCAAACGATGCTTAGAAACAAGAATTTCTTATATATCAAAGACAAAGACTATTAATATTACGAAAATATTATTTTTACATATGGACCATCACATGGCCTAATTGACATACTTCTCTCAGTCGACATAGGAATACCTTCGTAAACCTCCAACATACCCAATCGACCGAGAAATATTCTCTAAGATTGTCATCTTATCATGACGATGGGGAATAATTGTTACTTCTCAAGATGACATAGATGAATTGTCATCTACTTCATACGACATGGATGGATTGTCATCTACTTCATACGATATGGATGGATTTTCATCTGCTACAGACTACATAGAAGGGTTGTCTTCTCTTCCATACGACATGAGAGGATAATCATATTCTTCATATGACATGTATGGATTGCCATCAACTTCATACTACGTGGGAAGTCCTCCATCAGGTCCAGTCGATCGAAGCCTCATGACCTTCGTCGGGTCAGGTAGAGTGAAGAATCCAAATGACCTCCATCAGGTCCAGTCGACCGAAGCCTCCTGACCTTCGTCGGATCAGGTAGAGTGAAAAATCTCAAGGACCTCCATCAGGTTCAGTCGACCGAAGCCTCCTGACATTCATCGAGTCAAGTAGAGTGAAAAATCCCGAAGACCTCCATCAGGTCTAGTCGACTGAAGCTTCATGACCTTCATCGAGTCAAGTAAAGTGAAAAATCTTAAAGACCTCTATCAGGTCCAGTCGACTGAAGTCTCTGACCTTCGTCGGGTTAGGTAGAGTGAAGAACCTGATGACCTCTATTAGGTCGGGTCGAGTGAAGAACCATTTAGACCTCCATCAGGTCCCGTCGACCGAAGTTTCATGGACCTTCATCAGGTCGGGTAGAGTGAAGACTACATCTGGCCTTTATCAGGTTTAGTGGAGTGAGGACTATTATGCACATTCATCAGGTCTAGTCGACCATAGTCTCATGGACCTTCATCAGGCCTAGTAGAGAGGAGATTCTTTAGGACCTTCATCGGGTCTAGAGGACTGGGCACAATCTGAAATGAAGGAGCTATGATATCTTGGAAGTGAATAACCTTCCTCAAAGATCAGGAACACTCATATTCCTCATACGATAGATGAAGATACTTGTTCTTCTCAGACTACATGGAACAACATTCATTGGACTCCAACAATCCCAGACGACAATGAAACATCTTCCGTGTATGACATAATCTCCAAATAGCAGGAATAATGGCTTTCTCCCCAGTCGACACAAATAATATATGTTGACACAAGAGGACATTCCCTCGACTCAGACGACATAGCATGATTACATTGGAGAGGCATCAAATTGCCACGTACAACAAGACATATATTGATGTTTTATACTTACTAGAAATCGTATTTGTGATACAGGCTCGAAAATCAAAGGTCAACCTATTGGATATATCGATGACAATCTCATTCGACAAGACATACTTCTTGTTATAAACGTATCGTCATATAGCACACTCAACAAAGCACACTCCTTGTACACAAAGCCACTAATTGGCTTACTCGACGAAGCCTCCAAACAACAGAAGACTCTATCCTAGAGGACACATACAAAGCTTGGCTTTAGGCAAAAATATCTCATTCGACACGACAAGTTAAAGACAACTGAATCCATCTATGCCTAGAGTCTATTCGACACAACTTATTGTTTGCTAAATGAATTTCATCATTTGCTCCAAATGATACTGTTTCACTGACACATATGCAATATCACATCACATTATTCCATTCGAAACATTTGGAATGACCAACATCTAGTCGACAGGAACATTCTATAATGACTCATGTCGAGTCAAGATCAAGACCTGAACATTCATCTGGTGCAAATGATATTGAAGACTCCCCCGACCTTAGTTGGTTTGGCCGACTAGAGATTATCATAACCTTCATCTGATCCAAATGACAATAAAGACTCCCCCGACCCTTAGCTGGTTTGGTCGACTAAAGATTATCACGGTCTTCATCTGGTCCAATCGATGGGAATATTCCCTAATGACTCATGTTGAGTCGAGTTCAAGTCTTGGACCTTCATCTGGTCCAGACGATAATGAAGACTCCATCGACCCTTAATTGGTTTGGTAGACTGTAGATTATCATGGCATTCATCTGGTACAGTCGACGAGAACATTCCTCAATGACTCATGTCGAGTCGAGTTCAAGACCTGGACCTTCATCTGGTCCAGACGACAATAAAGACTCCCCTGACCCTTAGCTGGTTTGGTCGACTGGAGATTATCTTGCCTTCATCTGATCCAATCGACGGGAGCATTCCTCAATGACTCATGTCGAGTCGAGTTCAAAGACCTAGACCTTCATCTGGTCCAGACGACATTGATGACTCCCTTAACCCTTAGTTGGTTTGGTCGACTGGAGATTATCTTGACATTCATCTGATCCAGTCAACGGTAACATTCCCCAAAGACTCATGTCGAGTCGAGTTCAAGACTTGGACCTTCATCTGGTTCAGATGACACTGAAGACTCCCCCGACCCTTAGCTAGTTTGGTCGAATGGAGATTACCCTGGCCTCCATATGGTCCAGTGGATGAGAACATTCCGCAATGGCTCATGTCGAGTCGATTTCAAGACTTGGACATTCATCTGGTCCAGACGACAATAAAGACTCCCCTGATCCTTAGCTGGTTTGGTCAACTGGAGATTACCTTGGCCTTCATCTGGTCCAGTCGATGGGAACATTCCACAATGGCTCATGTCGAGTCGAGTTCAAGACTCGGACATTCATATGATCTGGACGAAATTGGAGACTCCCCTGATCCTTAGCTGGTTTGATCGACTGGAAATCATCATAACCTTTGTCTGGTTGGTCGAGGACCATCCATAATATTTATTTATTTTCTTTAAATATAACATTTCCCATGACCAAGCTACATCAACACCCAGGTAGGGTCGACCAAAGATTATCCCAAGAATAAGCTACATCAACGCATAGGTCAGGTTGACTGAAGATCATCATAGGTCCGAGTAACATCAATGCCCAGGTCGGGTCGACCGAGGATCATCCCTAATATTTATTTGTTTTCTTTAAATGTGACATTTGACAGGTCCAAGCAACATCAACACCCAGGTCGGGTCGACCGAGGATTATCCCAGGACCGAGCAACATTAAACATCCGGATTTGGTCGACTGAGGATCATTCTTGATATTTAATTAGTTTCATCAACATGATATAACCTTGGTCAAGCCCAAACGATATCAACGTCCAAGACTGGTTGGCTGAGGATCATCCTCGAATATGTACTTAGCTCTATCAATATGGTATGACCTTTAACAGGTCCAATCGATATATACGTCCAAATACATTTACATGTTTTATACATACCCCAAACGACATACTCGTTGAATACTCTCCAAGCCCATAACTCATTGACTTAAGAGATTAAGTATATTTAAACTTATCCATTATTTATTTTAATATATATATATATAAATTTTCGAATAATGTTGTATAAAGATAGTTTCATTAAATGTCAAAAATTGGTTAAACAATGTGTTGTATGTGTCAAAAATTCGAAAGAACTTAGTGTCAGGTTTGCTATTGAACAAACATGGATTGCGTATTATTTTTTAGTATGATAAAGTTGTTTTATCTAAAAATGGAATGATTGTTGGAAAATATTATATAACTGAAGGGCTTTTTAAGCTCAATATAATGAATGTGAAGCGTATTAATAAAATTAATAACTCTTATGCTTACTTGCTTGAGTCGTCTAATTTGTGTCATGGTAGACTATGTCATTTTAATTATAATACTTTACGAAGATTAATTAACTTGGATCATATACCAACTTTCCATATTGATTCCAAATATAAATGTGAAACTTGTGTGAAGACAAAATTGACAAGGTCATCATTCCAAGGAATTGAAAGGAAAATTGAACTTCTTGATTTGATTCATAGTGATATATGCAATTTAAATTTTGTACAAACAAGAGGTGGTAATAAGTATTTTATTACTTTTATTGATGATAGCACCAGATGTTGTTATGTCTACTTGCTTAAGAGCAAAGACAGAGATATAGAGACATTTGCTATCTATAAGAAAGAAATTGAAAATCAACTTGATAAGAAAAATTAAGGTGTTAAAAAATGAAAGCGGTGGAGAATATGACTCACCATTTGGGGAATTATGTGCCTAATATGGAATTATACATGAAATCACAACATCTTATTCACCTCAATCCAATGAGATTGCAGAAAGAAAAAATCGTACCTTAAAAGAAATGATGAATTTTTTATTGTGAAGTTCTGGGTTACCTTAGAATAGGTGGGAATAAGCCATTGTTACAGCCAATTATCTTTTAAATAAGGTGTCTCGAAAGAAAGAAGAAAATACATTTTATAAATTATGGAAAAAATAGAAGTCTTCTTATAAACTTTTACGAGTGGGGGTCTCTTGTCAAAGTGATCGTACCTACACATAAGAAAGTGAAGATAGGTCCAAAAACTGTAGATTACATTTTCATTAGATATGCACAAAATAATTATGCTTATCAATTTTTGGTGTATGATTCTAGAATTTCAGATATACACAAAAATACGATAATGAAATCAAGGAATGCATCTTTTTTTAGCATGAGTTTCCATGTAAATCCAATGAAGGACCAAGTTTGTCGAAACGGACCTTTGAAACTATTGATGAAAATAGTATAGATCAATAACAAGATCTTGAAATTGAGAATGAACCTATACGAAGCAAAAGAGCTAGAATAGAAAAATCTTTTGATTCAGATTTTATGACTTATTTGTTAGAAGGTGAACCTCAAAGCTTTAAAACAGCTCTCGTCAGAAAGACATTTATAGAAAGAAGCTATAAAGAGCAAAATTGATTCCATCATACAAAATCATACTTGAGAACTAGTGGACCTTCCACAAGGTGTAAACCACTAGGTTATAAATGGATTTTCAAGAGAAAAATGAAAGCAGATGGATCAATTGATAAGTATAAGACCATATTGATGATCAAATGTTATCGACAATGAGAAGTCATATACTACTTTGGTACATGTTCTCATATTACGAGAATGAATTCTATTAGGATGATACTTGCAATTGCAGCATTGCAGAATCTTGAAATATATCAAATGGATGTAAAAATAGCTTTTCTAAATGGAGATTTAGATGTAGAAATTTACATGGAACAACCTGAGAGTTTTTTTGCTCCTGGACAGGAAAAGAAAGTCTGTAAATTGGTGAAGTCTTTATATGGCCTAAAGAAAGTACCAAAATAATGGCACGAAAAATTTGACAATGTTATGATGTCAAATGAATTCAAAATCAATGAATGTGATAAATTCATATATCAAATATACAGAAAATGGGTATGTCATTTTGTACCTCTATGTAGATGACATGCTTATTGTTGGTAGTAATGATAAAATTATCAAATCTTACCAAGGATATGTTGAAGTAAAGATTTGACAAGAAATATAGAGGATTAGCCGATGCCATTTTAGGGATCAAAATCTCAAGAACATCGGATAGACCCATTCTAAGTCAGACACATTATGTAGAAAAGATTCTTAAGAAATTCAACAAAGATGACTCTAGTGTGACCAAAACACTGATAAACACAAGTCTTCACTTCTTAAAGAATAAACGATAGAGTGTATCTCAAGTGGAATATTCCAGAATAATTGGTAGTATAATATACTTAATGAATTATACAAGACTATACATTGCTTACATAGTTAGTAAACTGAGTAGATACACGAGTACTCTAGGAAATAATCATTGGAAATGAATATTAAGGGTACTAAGGTACTTACGATTTACTCGTAGTTATGGATTGTATTATTCTAAATATCTAGCTGTCTTAGAAGGATATAGTGATGCTAATTGAATATATAATATAAAAGATTCAAAATCTACTAATGGATATGTATTCACACTGGCAGGTGCAGCTGTATCATGGAAATCATCTAAACAAACAATTATAGTTAGATCCACTATGAAGTCTGCGTTTATTACATTGGATAAGCATGGTAAAGATGTGGAATGGCAACTCTGTTGGTTTCTAATTAGGTCCCAAGAATGAAATCAAGCAAGAAAAATGCATGTGAATACACAAAGGAGAATGGCGGAAACATACTCACAATGATCGGTTTGGATGCTACGAAGAACACAAGCCATTTCAGCCCTCCTAGAAGCTCGGCAGTGGCTTCCAACGGTAGTGGGGTGCTCGGCTTCACTGGTTTTGCTCTCCACCATTTTCGGCCATGGATGACCTCCATTGAAGCTCCAAGCTTCAAGCTTTCAAGCTCACGAAATCGGTTCCCTATCACCTTAGGAAGACTCAAGTGTGTGCTAGCACTTAGATTTTGCAACAAAACCATCACATTTCTTCTCTTTGTTACTCGGCAGAACCAGAAAAAGGAAGAAGAAAATGGCTCCAAGCCGAGAGAGAAGAAGAGGGAAAATGGGTTTCCTTGAAACCGTGAAAGTGGAGAGAGAGAGAGAAAAAGTAAAATGTATTTGGTTTATATAATTTCCAAAACAAATACCAAATTCTTTTTACTTTTCAAAAAGCAAAAGTCAAAAAGCAAAAAGCTATTAAATGCTTTTCAACTACCACATCAATCACTCAATCAATCAATCAAATTGTCACATCACTCAAAGTGACATGTGATTTGATGATTGATGTGACTAGCGATTTGACGCTTGATGTGACTTGCGTGCCGCACTCGAATTCGAAATGCGAATGCGCTCGCAAACACACTCGGGCTCGGGTTCGCTAATTCCAAATTAACGAATTTTCCGTTGCGACGTAATTAAATGATTATGCCTAGCGAAATCACTATTCACATCGCTAATGAATTAATTCTAAATTAACTTTTTCGCCCGAATTAAAATCCAATTTCAATTTCGCGTCGAAATCTAATTTCGTATAATATATCGAATATATTATTTTATCGATTTATTCCAAATTAATCGTTCTCTCTCTCTTTAATTAATATTTTATCCCAGATAAAATATCTCCGTAATTAATCTCAGATCAATTTTCTCTCTCATCAAATTAATCCCAGATTAATAAAGTGCGAGTCATACATCATCAGTGAATCTTCGGGAAGCGGCCCATGAGATCCCCATATATATTGGCAGTAAATACGGTCGTCGGACTATCCGAACACGTAAGTACCTAGTACTACGTTTGTACCGATTTACAAGACAAGGTTGGCTTCTAGCAAAGCGACATGCCTACCCAATTCTCCAGAAATATCCTTATAGGAATATGTGATCTATATCAAGCGTAGTATACCGTAGTATTGTGTATGTCGATCCAGTATCGGATGTCCACGTGCTAGGCCTGGGGCTGGAATTGTGTTTGCCCCGTACGAAGCACATATCAGATGTCTGGCAACTAGTCTCTATAATCGGATATACATGACCTAGTCATAATATCCCGATAGCTCGAGCATTTAAGAGAACGAGTTTCGTATCCTATGTGACCATCATCTCCATATGACTGGAGTGATACTTTCGTCTTAACATCACACCCAATACACTACGATTCTCAATATACCCAGCATTGGCGTACACAGAACATGTTAAAGTCCTGGACGACCTCAACCAAAGTATATTGATTGTCGCAAGTATTAGCGGTGCAAGTCTCAAGTTAAGACCAAATACACCTACCCTGATTTCGGACTTCCATAGACACATAGTCATACTACCAATGGAATTCCGAGGGGGTCTATCCAGAGCGAAGCTGTTTCCCGTACCATCGGTAAAACACAACCTCCTATCACACTTGCGTGAGTATCATATACCCAAATATATGAGAACTATCTCGTTGTGCCCTCACAACGCGCACAAGTGTAATACTAGTCTTTTACGCATTTATCGATGTCCAATCTCGATAATACTATGACTATGAATATTTAATTATTTATCCTTCGTGGACTGATACTGTCTCATATCATTCTCAGTCCATGAACAAATCATAGGGACCTCCTATCATTTATACATCTAGGTGATCTAATCACAAATGATAAGAGTGCAATCTCATTTATTACATAGTTAATTTGTACAACAACACCATGATCTGTACAAATAGTGACGATATGGGTCATAATTGTCCAACAAACTCCAGTTCCTAAAGGATATTCCAAGGTGGCCAAAGCATATGCCAACAATCTGCATACATTGCGATAATCAATCAGCTATTGGAAGAGCATAGAGCAACATGTACAATGGTAAGTATAGACACATACGTCGTAGACATAATACCATTAGACTACTACTATCAACTAAAGTTATCTTTATTGATTATGTGAAATCAAATGATAACATTACAGATCCGCTAACTAAAGGGTTAAATAGAGAGTTAGTAGATAAATCATCGAGGGGAATTAGACTAAAGCCCATAAAAGAACAAGTCAATATAATGAAAACTCAACTTAATTTACTGAAGATCCAAATATCTAGATTCAAAGGGAAAACCTAATTGTAAATACTGAATTATATCACTGTTGGGTTATCCTCGATCCGTTACTATGATGAAACAATGATAATGGTGGGAACAAGATTAGCAATGTTTTTAATGATTCTTATGTGTCTGTAGTCAGAGCAGAAAATTACTGGTTACTGTTGAATAAGAAATCGTTTATGTGAAAGAGAAATGAGGTCGCTTTGAGGGATAATCATATGGGGCTCAATTCTTTAAAAACTTTAGCAGAAAATTTTCATGGCCAAAACGAACATAACAATGAGATCAGAAATGTGCCAGAAAGACTTCTATGTGAGATATATCATCGTTTACACAAATGACATAACAGTTCAAGGACATCATATCCGCTGATTAGTCAATAAAATAAATATATCCTGGAAGGTTCGAAAACTAACACCTATCTATCCTATGCAAATTTCGATCATTTAACTCTATCACCAAGTCTAAACTAAAGCTTATAGTGATATTTCATGTCTTTTGGCAATTCCATTCATGTGAGGGATGATTGGAAATTTTGTGAAGAAAATTGATGTTCACAAATTGATGGGTACATTAAAAGCATAATGAAGCAGTTTAATGGCTTACGTTATGGATGTTAAGCAAACGAATTAAGTTGGTTTTTAATATTTAATTGTATGGCGTCCGTTAAGGTATATTGATTTGTAAATGGGCCATTACTTTTTGAATATAAATGTATTCTTTATTTTGAATTGAAAGTAAAAATAGCATATGTCTCGTCCGTTTTGCTTCAATTTGTTTTTTTTTTAAAAATGAATTAATATCATGTAGTTTCTTATTTTCTTTTTCACCTATAAATAGGACCCTTCAGTTGTTGTAGAACAAGAAATAATTCTCTCAATAGCATTCTTTTCTAAACTTTTGTGGTGATATGGTTATGCTAGTATTCTCGTTCAATGGAACAGTATTATGGTATTCGGTAGTTGCTCATTTACTGTTGTATTTTGGGAGATAGACGCCGAAATTTCCTCAAGCATCACCAGTGAAGGGCGAATCTATTTTAAAGATATCGTGCGATATTATTTGTCATACAAATACATATTAAACAATTATTTTCAAGAGTTTATCTTTAGTCCTTCATTGATAATTATCTATCATATTTATAAAATTAATTCTTGATAAATAAATTATTGGTCACATACTCGTCATTATACTATGATAGGCCATAAATTTTATGTCAAGATACTTTGTTTTTCTGTTAGTGTTTCATTTGTATCTATAATGTTACACATGCTATGAGATGTATTTTATTATGTTATTAATTTTAATAATCATAATAATTTTCTAGAAAAAAACTTACTTTTATTTCATTAGCTACCTCTAATTGCAACAATATATTTGAGCAAAAGTTATATAATCCAAGTTTGTCTTATATGTAGTCTCTCTCAAGTTTCTAATTATAAGAATCGATGGAGGATGATGAGAATGACATTTCACCAATAGAAATTAATTTTATTTACACATACCTATTTTTGTCGTCTCACTGAAAATTGTCGACAGACAATTCATTTTTGAAATGAAATTGATTTAACTTTTGAACCAAAGTTTTTGCAAGTTAGTGTTAGCGAGGGAGATCAGATCTTAGCATGCTTGATTTGGAGATTTCGAGGCTTAAAAGTTATTCCAACTTGGAATAATTCCCTTTCTGAAAAATTTTAAATTAAGTTTAGTGGACAGTTGAAAATTTGGATTCGGGAATAGGTCAGGCACATTATATATATATGAAATTTTATAAAACTAACCAAAAAAGATATTCATCTATAAAAAATTAGCGATGATTTTTTTTATTTGTATGTCCAACTATTCCGAAGTACATACCGAAATTGATGTAAAATTCGGAGATCCGAAGTCAAAACTTCAAATCTCTTAAGTTTTTAATTTTTTTTTTTAATTTTGTATTCAATACTTCGGATCTTGAAGTTTGAAAAATATCTATAAAACCAAGCATTTCCCATTATAAAAATATAGTCTTTTTTTGCCAATTCATTTTTCGAAGTTTTTCCATATTCTCATAAGTCTAAAATGAAACAAATACCTCTAACTTTCTACAATGAAGGGTCTTCAGAGAAATTAGATAATGCCAGCGATGAATACATGAGATGATCTATTTTTTTTTAGAGTTAGTTGCTGCAGACACAACTTATGAGCAGTTAGTGGCAATGTTGTATGTGCGATTGCAGTGAAGTAAAATGGAGTACAAAGTCGGTATAAAAAGTTTAATTTCGTCATATTTCCTGCGACGTTTAGTTATTGAAATTGGTAGTCAAAAGGACTGGAAGTGATTTTTAAATTTACAATCAAATAACGTTCGACAATGTAGTGTGGTCGAGCTATATTTGAGTTGGGATAAGATTACTGCTAGCGATGGTCAACGATCTGGAGGTCGTTCTTTGTCGAGTTGTAATATGGTCAGTCATTCTGTTCCAGTTTATGTGTCGGATGAAGCTCCCTGAGATAATTATACATCTGGTATAGATGAAGAAAATGTTCAGGGGTCATGGGCAAGTGGTGAGTTTGCTGAAGGTGATAGTTGGTCATTCAACAACAGTTCGAGAATTTCCCATTAATATTCGATCGGATGTATCTCGATGTTGTTGAAGTTGGTGCTTGGAGCGCCAATCTGAATAATGTATTGTACATTATATTTTATTATTTATAAATAAAATAACTATATTTTCATTTCATCCTTATTAATAGTAATGTCATTATGCATATTAGATTGATATATAAATATGTTGAGAATTACATCGACATTAGAATAGTCATGTAGTAATACTGGATACTGAATGATCCGACATTGAGATAATATTACTATTATAAACTATTCTTAAAGTAAATATTATTAGTTGTTGGTTTTGGAATACAGTCGTATTCCTATAATCTAGAAGACTAGCACATGTCGTATATTGAAATTGGAGTTCCAATGGTTTAACCCAATGTACTATGAGCAAGAGAAGCTTGTATAGATATGTGGGTATTCGTTGGAGCGAATATTGAATGACTCACATGTGATTCCTAATAGTTGGAAGTACACATCACCTTCAATATGAATATCCTCGAGTTGAGTAGCATATGTGATCATTTGACTATAGGATATTATTGATTTTGTGAATGACCCTCCACACTTTGATGCTATATATGTCAAAGACCTTTCATGATCTGATCGCTAGATGTTCATTGGGTGTGGACCGATGCACTTGTTAATCAAGTGCGTATCAAGATAGGATTTGTCGGCATGTATGTGTACCATAAGGGGTTTAGGTATCCATGTGAGTAAGTCACGATTCTTAAGACTTTGGCCAAAGCCAATCACTTAAGGTTGATCACATATATCAGAAATGGTGTTCTCATTAGTTGTAAAAGATCGTTGACATGTCGAAAATATGAGATGTGCGCCTCAGAAACTTGACGGTTTCCTAAACACAACTTAGATAGCCTACGACAGATGGATTGTTAAACATATGTGATGATCTCGACTTGTATAGTTCAGAAAGGTCGTTCGTGTTCTTCGTGAATTCGAAGATGGCCGAATTGCGTACATATAAACCTAACTTATATGACGAACGTGTCTAAACTTAGAGAGTCCCAAAATATGAAGTGTACTCGTTGAGCACTTTGGTATCTGGTAATGTTTGATAATAAATAATATTTAATATTATAATTAAGTGTTATTATATAACATTAATTATTTACTTTGACCCAATTAAATTAATCCAAAATCACACAAGGGCTTTGTTGTAACTTCATAAATATCTCTACCATTTGATGATATTTTGGTAATTACAAAATATGTAATAATAGGTGTATTTGGCTTGAGTTAATTGGATTAAATCAAAGTGGTAGATAATGAACTAATCAATTGGTTAAACTTTATCTAGATTTAATTGGATTAAATCAAAGTGGTAGATAAAAGTGATTAGTCACACCTAATTATATATATTTGGACAAATTGGATTAAGTCCACCTAAAAGTTGATTAGAACTTTTATTAATTAAAAATTACATAAACTTCACTATAAAATGCAAGCTTGAGCAAATTTTTAATTAAACTTGAGAAAGCTAAAGTAAGTAAGAATTATAGATATTAGCATAAGTAAAATAAGTGTTTAGAGAAGTTTTGGAAGTTTTCTACAACATTTCAACCAGAAGAAGAATATTGGATCTTGGAATCAAACTTGTTAAGTAAGTTTGATATTCTCTATAGCTATGTTTTCATTAATGAAGCATATAGTGATGTATTATTTATTGGATACATAGTAATATAACTTGAAGTTGAAATTAGGCTAATGAATTACATATGGATGCTTCATGTTGTACATAAAACATAAAATTAGAGTTTGGAACTCTATATGAAAACTTTGAGTTAATACTACCATTCTAGAATCAATTGACCACTTTTGAGTGACATAGAATAGTTCTTGAGTCAAAATTTTTTTTTTTTTGTGGGAGTCTAATTTTGGTTTGTATTTTGATTCAAAAAAATGCATATATGTATTTAGAATACATTATGTTTGTTGTAAAATATGTGTTGATATTGGTTTTGATATTAAAATCAATTTTGGGTATTTTTGAAATTGTACAAGGGTTTATTCAAAAATAAAGTATGAAAGTGATCTGAGTTAAATTCTCTTTCATGGAAATAAGATATCTGAGTTCGAACCACGCTTAGACTATTTCTCTCTCACTATATATAGAGTCAATGTTGAGCAAATTGAGAGTTGCATAATGCCTGGGCTTTATATGCAGGCAATGGAATCAGGGAAGCTAACTATGGATGCAAATGCCATGTTGTTATCCCTTATGATGCAGCCATTGAGAATCAGTAATCTTTGCTGTCGTTCTACCCTTCAAGTTTCTTTCTACCGAAATGCATTGAACAGTGTCATCTTGAAACCTTCTCGGTCCCAAATACTTGAAGTTCTCGGAGCTACAGTATGTATAAAGGATAAGATCAGTGTCGATTACACACAGAGACCACTATGTCAATGTTGCAAGGAGCCGACAACAAGGATTGCAAGCTGTTAGAGCATATTAACTTGTAATTGAAATATGAAATTGAAAATGATTTTTATTACCGTAATGCTTTCGCCTTTCGGCATTACTGATAACAATAACCAAAGGTTCAACTAGAGATGTATTGTCGAAACACAGCTCAGTAAAAATGTCCGTCTCCAATAAGATCTTCAATGAGATTAAACTTTTATGACAGTCATTGCCACCAAAGTCAAGTTTGTCAACAGGTAAATATCTCAAGGTAACAAAAGCTCCAATCACTGGGGGAACCGCTTCTCAAACTGCGACTCATGGCAATGAGGGTCAAGCCAATCCCTGGAAGAATTCTTTGACATGTTGGTACTTACTTTCCCACCGCCACCCACAAGCTCTTGAAGGTTTTCCACCTTATTCTCCCGCCCAGACCCACTTGTTCTCCGGTCAGCTTCTTTCAGTTTCTGTTTAAATCGTTGCTTGCGGTTGGAAGAATTCAACTCCTGATGCTTTGGATGTGAAGGTGGGGCACCGTGCGGTCCTAGATAGATGTTCTCTTCTTTTTTGGCCTGGATGAACAGATTCAATCAAACGTCATTACGTTATACATGTTAGGATAAAAGCTTCAAAGGGAAAGCAGTCATGCCTAAATATGATTCACTTTCTTCTGTACTTTGAAGATCAAGAAAAAAGACTTGCAACAGACCTTTGGAGAAGGAGGTTTCGAGCTTTCTACTTCAACAGCATCAGGTTTTCTTTGATCTGAGTCCCCTATTCCCAAGCTTGGAATCACAAATCCATCCGTGTCTGACATTAAGCATCACAAACATTAAAACAATAAATTTTCTCATACCTAGCAGGATATCACCTGATATACCACAAAGTTCAATCTGTTTATCTTACCTATTTTACATCCCATTCCCAGGGAACTAATATTTCCAGGAACACGAATGTGCAAGATGAACTATACATATTTCTTAGAAATTTCCCAAAATCTCATTCTAAACCAGTCCACAAAGAAATGAAAGTTTTGACTCATCAAATGCAGAAAAGGATTGCAAACTAGATGCATGCGGAAGATATAGAAACAAAAACATTAACAAAATGTAGATGACTTAAAGGGCTGTGAAATAAATTGATTAGAGCATCCTACAGCTTCAATCCTGCGTTCGAAAACAATTACAAGTTATGAACTCCAAATTAGCGCCTTGTTCAAAGCCTCAAAACACTTGCATTTTGGGACAAGGTTACACTTTTGCACATAAATTAATCTCAAAATTTAGCCATTTGCAAACCGATAGAATGCACAACTATGAATAAGTTAACACACTGATACCAAAATCAACATAACCACCAATCAAATGCTATCAAATCCATACAAAACAAACCTCCAACAATACACATATAAACTTAAAAAATTCTCTTTTTTTAAAAAAAAAGAATCTAAACTTAAACCAAATAACTTCATTCACAACGAAAACTTTTCAAAACCTATGTTGAAAAATAACAACCCCAGATCAGATATAACCCAATAGAGCACACTGCACACAGAATATAAAAATCAAAGAAAGATCAAAACTTTCAATAAATGATCAAATTTTAATAACATACCCCACTCATCTTCTTCTTCAATCTGAGGAGTGGTATGCAAAGGAGAGGGTTCCATTGGACGCTGACGATCATGGGTTTCAATGGCCAAAGGGCAATAAAGCCCAAATAGATAGCGATCAGATCAAAAATCAATCACGAAAAACAACCCCTCAAAATAAGCAAACTGTGACCGTTTGATTTTATAACAGCTTAAATAGTGATGAATTAACAAATATGCAAGTGTTTTTATTTCCTTTTCAACAATCCCTAACCCTAGAATCTATAAAAGAAGGTGTGTATTGGATTTAGATTTTAATTTCATTTGTGCATGATTTATATGTATATTCCCCAAATTGTTCTTTTGGTGTTAATTTTGATTTTGATTTCATTTGTGTATAATTTAATTATATATATAATCGTTGGAAATTCCGCTGCTAAATCATCTATTCCGGACTTAAACGGAGCAGATAAAATTTTTGATTGTCCCCACATTGAACTATGGAATAAAACTTCTTAGTGGATAAATAATTTGCGATTTAGACACAAAAAATGTGAACCTTCAAATCACTACGAATTAAGGGTAGTTTTGTCATTAAAGTTCATGATATACATTATTGTCGTCTACATAGTAATAAATTCGCAAAAACTAATATATAATTTGTATTAGATTGTTCCTAAATAAAATCTTGTTGTGACACCATGTCCATAAATTTGCATAATATGATAAATAATACATAATCATGATCATAATTAATGATTTGATTTTTAAATCATGAGTTTAAATTCATGAAATATATTTTTTTGTAAAAATTTAAGACAATTATAAATTTTACATGTTCTATTTAAATCTGAATTAAATGATTTAACAGCGAAAGTTTCAAAAATAAAAATATGATCATGGCTTATACGAAATTGAATCTATGAATTAGGGAAACATACGTCACAAAAAGCAATGTGTACTTATCACACATCATATTGCATGAAATGCCCGAGTGAGATCAAGATGTGGGGGCAAGACAATCTTTGCAAGAGATTACTTGTGTTTTGTCAAGCACTTTATAACTTTTCCATCCAGCTTTAATTAATGTAGCCGGTGGCATGAAATTACGTTTTTCTCCTGGTCAATGGTATATCATATTTCGGATGTGTATGTCATTTCTCTCATAATAATTGTGAAAAATATGACATATACATCCGAAATATAATATAATTTTTCCAGAAAGAGAGCCATTCATTCATTTAGTCAAAATCTATCAACAGTGCATTAATGATACCCTGCACTTGGCCTTTTCACTTTACTTCTGTGGTGTTTGTTTGTTTGCTTGTGAAATAAGAGCAGGCTAATGGGTTACCCCTGACAGTAATAGCCAAAAGATCTCTTCACTGTAATGGGCACCCTTCATGAGAAGCTATGAAAATTGAACAATATGACAACATCTTTACATTTCCATGGGTTTTATTGCAGACAAAAGAAAATGGGTAGGTCATAGTCACTGAGTACTCCTTTTGATTTATTGTATCAGCCAAATTTCCAGATTGGTCTTACTTTTGACCTCAGGGTTAACTTTGCAAGATATGTAAAGTGAATTCTAATGGGTATTGTTTAATTTATATTGTTTTTTATTTACAGTGCCATGTGGTGACTGGTGAGCAGTAGATGTGGATTGGCAATTCCAAAGCCTTTTTAAAGATGTGAAAATGGTAAATGTAAAAACTGTAGTAGTGTTTTGTTTCTTTCAAGTTTCAAGAGAATCAATTGCAGATCAGAACAAAAACACAAGACCTCAGTTGGTATTTTTTCCCTAGAGAAAAGAAAGCTGTACTGTACACAAGTGGTTTAAGCACAAACAAGGTCTTTTTAAAGCTCATTATTCCAGTAGTCAACTGCACATTTCCTTGGAAGCTCACCAAATCAGGAATAATCTGGTAAATTGCTTTTGCTTCTTCTTTTTGGTTTCAGTACTTTTTTTTAAAAAAAAATCTCTTTGGAACTTCTGTTCTGCTTTTCAAACATGGTAAAAAGCTAGCAGTCATAAAATATGAGAGACATTATACTACCTGCATTTGTTCATCTTCAATAGTAACCCTTTATCACAGGTCTTTTCAATTTCAGCTACTTTTAGATCTCTGAAGATGGGGAAATCAGCAAAGTGTCAAATCATTTCTCAATTGTTTTGTGTTGCAGTACTAGTCCTTGTTCCTTGTTTGGTTCTCAATTGTTTCCTAGGTTTTGGCATCTTTGCTTTCATAGTTACCATCCCAATCTTGCTTCTGTCAACTGCTTTCTTAATCACATTTTCAAAAAAGCAGCAGCATAATATTTATGTTGATGAGAAAGTTCTCCAATATGAAAATCCCATATGTGGTTCAACTAGAAACTTTCTTGAGAATGAGCCTGAAGAGAAAATGGAGCAAGTGATAGAAAATGTTGAACCAATTAATGAAGCTGACCAGGAAAGTGAAGTTAGCTTTGTACATGAGCCTGAGGATTTTCCATCAGACAGTGAAAGTATTGATGATGACTCAGTATCAAGTGAAAATTTTGAGATTGATTGGATGAGATGCAACAATGTGAATCAAAATGGAGTGATTTCATCAAGTGATTCAGTCTCTGAAGATAGCCTCATTGAAATTGCCATTCCAGGCAGTGATCATTCCACTTGTAATAGTTTGAATGAAGAAGAGCCAAAGCAAAAAATGCAGTCAAATAATTTGCCTGATGATTTCTTGCCTGAATCCTTCATGAGGCAACAAGGTCTATTGGAGCTCTTTGCAGATGTTAATGAAGTGAATGAGGAGGAAAATTTGATTGAAATTGACATTTCCATGGGCTCCATCAAATGCTCAGGGTTTGAAATTGAAGCATAAGCAAAGGTTCTAGAGGTCAATTTGCTCTATATATTTTTGATCTTATGAACTAGGCTTAGCTTTATGTTTCAAATATATTTTACTGTTTGTTTTTTTTTTTTCTTAATGCTGATACATGATGAACTAATGCTCTCTTTTTATTTGTCAACTTAGCTTTTACCATAAAGTAAAAAGCTTGCTGCTTTTTTCTCTAGCTTTTGGTAACAGATACTCAAGTATCAAAGTGTCACCTTGCTGCTCATTGTAGCATTTGAATGAATATATGAACATGCTAGGGTAATTTTTTGATCTTGATGCTTTTACCATAGGAATGAAATCTCACCTACAATTTTGCTTCAAAAATATGCTCTTGATTATTTTGTTTATTTTTTTTTTCTCAATATTTGGCTACATCATACATGGGCTTTAAGAGGGTATTGAAACATATTTCAAATATAATGTGAAACATTTTAAAAAATTTAGTGTGTAAATTCATCAAATTTAATGTGTTAATGAAATGTCTCAAATCTAGGGTTGGCAAAAATCAATCGAAATTAGGGACAATTTTGGGAAAATTTATTATTTCGAATCTATGATTGGGTCTCATTTTTTACTTTAAAACATTTTGAATTTTAATTAGGACCGATTGCCAATCCTACTCAAATCTAAAGTTTCAATTTTGAATTATATTTTGTATCAATGATTTTAGCATTTTATAATCACTCTCGATTTGTCAACTTAAGGCAAGACTTAACTATTACTCACCATCAAAATATTTAAAAAATACATAATAATTACTTTTTAATATAAAATAAAATTATATATTACCATGAATTACCTCCTCGCAATGTCAAATAGATATTTAATTTTCAAAAAGGTTATGGACCCAAAAGCATTTGGGCTTACTTTTCCTCATCACACAACTTTCTTGTGTTTCTCCCTGTTCTCAATCCAAAATTAAGTGGTTTGGTGGTGTTTTTGTTTTTGTTTTTGTTTTTGTTTTTTTTTTTTTAAATAAAGAATCATCAAAATTAAGTGGGTTTTGAATTTGGGAATACTTGATAAAGATTAGGGAAATTATCCAAACCGAGCCCAAAAAAAAAAAAAGAGACAGTTTCCCAAATAACCATTATAAAATGAACTTGTTTTAGGTGAAATTACCCTTCTTCTCCAAACTACTACTACTCTCTCTCTCTCTATTTCTCCCCAACTACAGTGACTAAAAACACTAAGAAAAGAAGACTCATTTAACTTTATTCCATCTGGGCAAATATTCGAAGAGCTTCTCTCCCAAATTCAACAACATCAAATTCTAAGAATTCAAGTCTTGTTCACATTGCATCAAACACCCTTTCTGCAATCCGTGTATCACCCAATTTACAATACATTTCGTAAGTCTATCAAAGAAATTCACTTCGCAATATATATATATATAATGATGGGGATTAAATATGTATGATTTTATTAAAAAATTGTACGTATTCGATAAATTGTCAATCTTAAGTGAGCGTACATCATGGTTGTGCGACGACACCCATCGCACACAAAAATGACGGTGTGACGGATGTTGTCGCACACATATCGCACGGTGCGATGGGTGTCATCGCACCCATCACATGGTGTCGCCCATCACACGGTGTGATGGGTGTGCGACGGCCATCGCACCGTGCGATGGGTGTGTGTCGGTGCCCATTACAAGGTGCGATGGGTGTGCGACGATGCCCATCTTATCGTCATTTTGGTGTGTGATAAGTGTCGTTGTACACCCATTGCACTGTCATTGCTCTTTATTGTTATGAGTTGATTTCAATGGTAATTTAGTCCAAACATAATTTATTTGGCTAATTAGATAATAAAAACATAATAGTGATTACTTATATTATATACTACTTTTTTTTTTTTTTTAACAAGTGGCCAAATACACACACTGAGTTTTCCAGATCTATATTTATGTTACTTGTCCCCTTGAAGTTTCCCTTACAATTAATTAATTGAGATTTTGATCTCTAAGTTATTATTTAATCAAGTTGATATGTTAAACCAATAGCAAATTTGTAAGATCAATGAATTATCCTTTTTTTTTTTTTTTGATAAAATTTGTTAGTTTCTATTGTATCAAAGGATTTCGGAATCACACAATTAGAATTTGAAGAATGACAAATGCGCACCTTAGAAATAATCAATTTTCATATTAATTAATAACAATAAAATTGCTTATAATCATGGACCCTTCACAAAAAGTAATTAGAATTAGAATAGAATATAAATTTAATTTCGAAAAATGAAAATTGAAAAATACAAATAAAAAAACAACATCCACTTCCACATCTATTTACAGCTCCCATTTCACTCCTGTGGGTCCCACGGCTCCTTGCAGATGTTCAGCTTAAAAAGATATCAAACGACAGCCGTTGATTCTCCTAAATATCCTCAATCTTGTCCGTCTATTCGTTGCCACCCCGAAGCCACCCTTCATCCCACGTGGCACTTAACTGCATTTCAAATCCGGATTTCAAGTCCGAAGTATAAATAAATTCGCAAATATAGCCAATTTTTTATTACAAAAAATACGAAATAATTTTTAAAAAATGACGAACACTGAGAGAACGACAAGTAACGTTCAGAGTCAATTTAAATTTCGAAGATTTGAGTTTTAAATCTCTGTAAGTTTTTCGAATTTTATGCTAATACTATATTTTTTAATTCTCAATTCTCTATTTACAATTTTATTTTTGTAATTTTACTTCTAATTATGTTTTTTTTTTTGTTGTGTTAGAGATTAGGGTTTCGATTACTTTGTAGCTTTCTTTGTTTTTTTTTGGTCAAATTGATGTATTTACTGTGTTTGGTTGCTGAGAAAATGTAAAAATTGGCGTGAAAAATTGGAGTTTTCCACAAAATTTAGTTTAATACGTCCCTTTCTACCTGAATTTTGATATTAGAAACTATTTTCTTGAACTTCGAGTCATTTATTCAGCGACCAGACAAAGGGTTTTTGTGTGTGTTGTGGCTCTTGTTGCTGTTTTTAGTGGAACTTGTGCGTAGGTTGTGTTTGGCTGTTGGGAGAATGATGAACTTCAATCAGAGATTTTGAGGTTTGAATGTATAAAGAGAGGTATTTTATCATTTTACGAATGAAAAACTCAAACTCCTTAGTTTTAATTCTATATGGCCTAGTTTGGGTTTAATTTAGCCTAAATTACAAACCCTAAGATTTGAGTCTTTTTTTTTTCCTTGAACTTAGTTTTATTTTCTCAGTAACCAAACAGGAGGGATTTCATACAACTTACGGTTTTTCTCTGTTTTGAGAGTTTGCTCAGGCTTCTGTGGATCTTGTTTCATTTGCATTTTTTGGATTAATTTAAGGTTTATTGAATCTAAGGAAAAAATTGAAGAGATTTCTTGTTAGGGGAGTGTTTGGCTTAAAATTTTTCTGAATAAGCTGTTGTATGTTAATTTAAAGTGGTCAAACTGTTCTGTTGTCTGGATATATATTTGAATGAGGATTGACTTTTTTCCTCTTTTTTTGCAGATTTTAGTGGCATTGGAATTGGATTGAGAGAGAAAATCAATAAGTTTGATAGGGTATAAGAAAGGGTTTTCTGTTGGACAGTTTACTTTGAATTGGGTTGATTATGGGTGATGAAGAAACAAAGACTGAAGTTCCTGAGGCATCTGAAAATGGGACTAGTAGCTTGTCAGAGAAACCAGCCAAAGCTGTTGCTGAAGGAAAAGAGGTCAAAGAAGATGATGGTGTGAAAGAAATTGAAGAAGATAAGAAAGCTGATGAAAAAGCTGTGACTGAGAAGATGGATGAAGACTCAGAAGTCAAGGAAGATAAGGAGACGAAAGAAGAAGAAGAAGAGGATATCGAGGAAGAGAAAGAAAAGGAAGAAGATAAAGAAAAAGAGGATTCTAAAACCAAAGCAATGGAAGAAGAAAATGGATCAAACGTAAAAGAGGTGGCTGATGAAAAGGAGGGGGACGATGAAGATGAGAAAGAGAAGTCTGACGTGGCTGAGGATGAAGTACAGAAGGTAGAAAAGACTAAGAAGGTGAAAGGTTCGGCTAAGCGTGCTAAAGGGAAGAGTGGTGGGGAGAAAGTTATAGAAAAGAAGCCCAAGGTAGTGGAAGAGAAGAATGAACCAGAGTCCCGGACTCCTGTTGTTGATCGCCCTGTGAGGGAGCGAAAATCTGTTGAAAGGCTTGTGGCTTCTATTGAGAAAGATTCCTCAAGGGAAATACGTATTGAAAAGGTTTTGTTTTTGGCTGTTTTTCTGCATTCAGATTTTTGGTTAATCTGAATTGTGTTCTAAAAAATGACTTTGTTTGATGTATATTCTTATATGTAATTTGCAGGGTCGTGGTACCCCATTGAAAGATATTCCCAATGGTATGTCTATCTAATGTCTCCAATGCAGTTACACTACACATTGAAGTTTGAGACAAATCTGAATGATCATCTATTAACTTTTACTTTTAATGGCTATGTAATTTTGATCTAAGATTTTGACTAAATCATTAGACGATGCTGTGGCCTTTAGATTTTTGAGCTCTTAAAGGTTTGAGAAAATGAACCTTTTTGGGGAATCGAGCTTAATATGGTCTTGTTTTATCTTAGTTTATCCTACATGTGCATTTGCATGTGAATGCAGTAATGGTTAATAAATTATATGACCTCTTAATGTGCTTTCTTCTTCAGTGGCGTTTAAGTTGTCTCGAAGGAAGACTGATGACACATTCAGACTGCTGCATTCAATTATCTTCGGAAGGAGAGGGAAGGTAATCTGAAAGCTGTGATTTACTTGCTTGCTACTCATTTTCTGACCATATTCCTGGCACATGTAGTCGGTGATGAGGATTTAGTAAACACAGGAATGCATGCATGCACACTGCATTAACTCCATAAATATAATACGGCTTTGGGATTTATCTCCGATGCTTTTATTGGCTGTGCTAATCTTGCTTAATGTCTCCAATTCCTTGCATATGCAGGCATTTCAAATCAAAAGCAACATATCTCGTTTCTCTGGATTTGTTTGGCATGAAAACGAGGTAAAAAAAAATGCAGTTCTAAAGAGAATTGCTCCCGTCTTCGTACAATTTATTCTGCATATGGTGTATATTAGGGCTTCAAGTATATTCTCTTCTTGTGTACTGCCTGGTTCTTGGTCTGCCATGTGATGGTGGTAAGAGCGAAAATTTTGACTTGGTGCATTTATTTTTTAATTTTGTATTCCTGCAGGAAAAACAAAGGATCAAAGTGAAAGAAAAATTTGACAAGTGTAACAAAGAGAAGTTGCTGGAATTCTGCGATGTACTAGACATTCCAACTTCCAAAACCACTAGGAGGAAGGTATGTTAATTTGCTGCTGCTTTGGACTGGACTGTTTATATGGCTTCTTTATTTAGTTCTTTCCATATTTTGTGCTGTAATACTGTGAACTTCTGGAAAGTGGCCAGTGGCCACTATTTCTTCAGTTTAATTTGAGATAAAGGAACTATTTTCATTGTAAATCTGTTTAATTTTTCAAGTGGTGTGTGTTTGCGATTAAAATGCATGTGCAGGAAGATATTGTCATAACGCTGATTGACTTTTTGGAGGCTCCTCGTGCTACAACTAATGTGCTGCTTGCAGAGAAAGAGGTCTGATTATTCTAATGAAAAATGCAAAAATTTTGACTTTACATATGCTACTGTTTATTGTTTGCCCTATCTCTTATATTTGTGTTCTGTTGATAACTCAGTCCAATAAGAGCAATAAGCGCAAGAGGGTGACCAAAAGTGTATTGACATCTGAGAGCACCCCTTCTAAACGTTCAGCGAAGGTATTAATTTACTTCAGTTGAAATCAGAAAGATGATTTGTGATTATTGCAGCAAAGCAGAGAAGTTAGAAAATGTGGTCTTTAGTTTTACTATATCTGATCAGATCGTACACTGATTTATCATTTTTGTAGCCTAATGATGACTAATTTAGTTTTTTTTGCAAATCTGCTGCTTGTTTCTTTTATTGGTTTTGGCTTTTGGGCATTCTTTTGTTTATGTATTTTTAATTTAAAAAAAAATATTGGCTGCTTAATAGAGTCAAAGAAAGACTGAAAGTGCTTCAGAAACAAGGAAGAACAGTACTCCTGACACTGATGATGAGTCAGAAGAAGAAGAAGAAGAAGGGAAAGAGGATGAACAAGAGGAAAAGGAAGAAGAAAAAGAAGAATCTGAAGGAGAGGAAAAAGAAAATGGTGTTCCCGAAAAATCAGATGATGAGATACCTGAGCATTCTGAAAGTGAGGACAAAGATGAATCCCAGGATGACTCTGAAGAAGAGGTGCGAAAGCGCAAACGAGCTTCTAAACCTTCAAATGCGAAGAAGGGATCTGGTGGAAAATCTAGGACCAAGAAAATCACAGTTTCAACAAAGAAAGCAGCAGCTACACTCCCCAAGGCTGATGAAGACAATGATGCAAGTCCAAAAGTATTTTCAAGAAAGAAGAAAAATGAAAAAGTCACCAAGGAAAAGACTTCAACTCCAACAAAATCTACCCCCAAGGAAAAACCTGGTAAAATAGTTACTTTGAAGTTTTCTTAATATCATTATTCTTTTCAACTAGACTGAATTATTTGTGTTGTTAACTTTGTCCTGAACACCAATGTGCTGAAAGTTGTTCTTTGTCACTTCAAGGGAAAAAAGCTGCTAAAGGGAAGGGAAAAGCTAAAGAGAAGTTGAAGCTGACTGATGATAAGCTAAGAGATGCAATATGTGAAATTCTCAAGGAAGTGGACTTCAATACTGTAAGATTTGATATCACTATTGTGCAATCTTTCGTATACACTATACAGTCTCATTGCTCAAATTACTTTTGAATACTCTGGGAAAGAAATTAGGTGGAAATTTGCTAGTGGTTTCATTTTGTTGACTGTTGCAGAGGTTTCAGCTTCTGCATGTTCTACCAGATCTTGAGAATCAAACTGGGACTGGTCCCCAAATAATTTGAAATACTTTAAATGGTTTCAAGCAGTAATTTCTTTTATCAAAAACGAAAAAGTGCCATATTTTCTAGTCTCGTGGCTTATTAATAAGTTGTATTATTTTATTTTTCAGGCTACTTTCACCGACATTCTGAAGCAACTTGGTATGCTCTTGTCACTTCCATTGATTGCATTTATTTTCAACTCTTTTAATTTTTTTATCAGCAGATGATGCCACTCAAAGGTCTAAGCTTTTAAACTCTTTTAAACAAGCTTTACTTGTTTGAGTAACTGAACATGATATTCTATAACTCTTCATCTGATACATAATACTGAACAACAGAATAACTATAAAAAAATTCATTAGTCTTTTGGTATTAGTATTACTCGGAAATCTATAAATGGTCAACTCCTTTAATGATCTGTGAACCACTTATTAAGGTTTTAACTTGATAACAAGATTTGCCCATGTTGTACCAGGGGACAAGCAGTATTAAATATTAATAAGTGCTGCTCATGATTAGAAACAATCCTAGGTGATAGAAACCTTTTAACAGGAGTAAGATCCTCATCGAACTATTATATGCCTAATGGGAAATATGACCATTTTTCAGCTCGAAAATTTGATACGGATCTCACATCAAGAAAGTCATCGATTAAGCTCATGATCCAGGAAGAGCTTACTAAACTAGCTGATGAGGCAGATGATGAAGATGGAGAAGGTGATGACGAGAAGGATGAAACTCAGGCTGCTGGCCAAGAGGTTGAAGCCTGACAATCTTAAAGATGGAAACACAACTGCCTGATGATATTGTAGCTATATTTATATGCCTTTTGGCCCGCCACGTTGGAGTCTAGTTGTACCCTCAGTAATGTTTAGCCTACCAACTAAAGCTGGCTGTAACTTATTGTTAGTGTTAATTTGCTGGCAATTAAACTAGAGTCGAGTAGATGCATGTACTTATTGTTAGTGTTAATTTGCCATAGAATTTCCCTTGTATACACACAATAACATATTCTGTAGGAATCTTTTGACCTTCTGTGGAGTAAAAAGATTTAGACATTCAGTCTGGTTTCATAATTACCTTCCCTGGGGCCAACAAAAGGTTTCAATTTTCAGGTATGTGCTTATCAATATTTATTTTTGATGCATGATGAGCTGATTCATGGGACCTATTGTTGGATGATAATATCTGTTTGGTCTGTGCCTCGTGAATCTGGCCGCATAATGTGTTTCATATTGTTGCTATGTGGCCATGTGGGCAATAATACCATGCTAAAGGTATTGCAGACCAATTTTTGCTTAACAGAGCTGGGGTTGCTTGAACATTTTGGTTGCGTCTAGTTTTTGTATATATCTGTTTACTGTATTACTGCAATTTCTTAGATGTGTGACAATAATGCCTATCTAACGTGTACCTGTAGACCCAAGGTTCATTTACATTTTGGTTGAGTAGATGCAGAATTGGACCACTGGGTGTTGAGAGGTGGCAAGACCAGAGATCTTGTATATAGCTGACCTGCATATCTGATACCGTCCGACGAGGGCAGTGCTCCAGTGAAATTATCTTCACTGTGTTCATTGACCTACTGCTGGGGCCTAAATTGAAAGCTATATTTGATGGGTTTGTCTTTGTGAAAGGAGGGCTATAATATATATGTTCAAATAAGTGATTTTTGAGCAGAGCACTTTGTAGGAACCACCTTTCAAACCTTTTTGCTCGGTGGGGGTACCAAGTACTATTTGCATTTCACTTTCTTCATATCTTCTCTCGCATTAGAATTGAAAAGCAAGGCTTCTAAATAAGATAGATTTGATAATGAAGATCGCACGGGCACCCAAGTTGTTGAAAAAATATGTTAACGAATAATTGCATAGTCGTTTTCATGGTCTCACTTTTCACTACTACATCTACACTACACTACATCATGTGAAAGATTTTAATTTCAATTGAACCCACACCTTTTATACTCTTTGGTGCTGGACTACTAAAAGCTTGTGAACTAAAATTTAAAGTGGGAAAGACCCTAAGATGAATTGTAATCTAAACTATGGCCAAATTTTATGAAATTTTCTATTTAGTTATTGTGAAGTTCCACTCCGATTGAGAATGATGTTAGGATGTGTTTATAAGTGATGATTATTTTTAATTAATAAAGATTCTATTGAGTCAAGATTTTGAAATTAGACTATCTTAATTATTAAAATAAAATCGTGTTGAACTATCGACGATGGACCCCTCTTTATTTTAAGTCATCAAAGCGGATAATATGTTATAATAGCTTATGTGAAATTTCAAAATCTTGCTCCACTTTTAAGTAGTGGAGCACTCATTGATCTTCTACTCATCTACTCAAAGAATTAAGTGGATGGCACATGTGATTAGTTGATAATTATCTTTAGTGCTGCCCCATTTATTACATTGGTTCTGTTTAATTGGATTTTCTATAAGCTTAAGAAGCTCTCTCTCTTGAACATTATGAAATAATGTATTTTTTGAATCCCAATGAGAAGTTTGATCAAGGAAACTAAGAACAGGTTGTGATGGACGGGGATTTTGATTTGGGTAATTGGGTATTAATCAATCAAAGTAACATAATTTTTAAGGAAATGATAGCCTTAAGAATATACAATAAATAGTCACAATATTAGATGTAATCACCTATATATAATAAGAATTTTAATGGTAGCTTTAGGGTAGTATTTAGTTACCTAATGGGCAAGTCATTGTATATTTCCACTATCAACTAGGAACCATTAATTATATGAAGGAAAAAAAAAACTACCTACAAAGTACAAATTGCATGTTTTTTTTTTTTTAAATAATATTCACATGAAATAAACAAACCCATGTAGTTAAATAAATAACCACACAAATTATGTGTATTATTTTAAAAAAATAAGGGATGTGCAAAACTCAAATTAATTATTATTTCCTTGTCTCTTTTAAAATTTAAATACGGGTGTCAAGTTAAATATTTATGTTTCCACTATGAAGTATACAAATTGCATGCAAGAGATGACAAATAAAGATATTCTATAATATTTACAATAAATAAACAAACCCATGTAGTTAATTAAATAAATGTCCACTCATATACATGTAAAAAAAAACTATTAATTAAAAAATTAAAATTTGTTAAATGAACTCTAATCTTCTTAACTACCGTATTAATTAATAAATAAAACTATAATCTTTTCACAGATGAGATGTTAGTGAAATTAATTGTGTGAGGTCACTAACAATATTTTGTATTATACTTCCGAAAAAAAGAAAATCGAGATTAAAGCATAATTAAACGGGAACGAAATTATCAATAAAATAACATCGTTTTAATATAAAAAAAATTAAAATAATATCATTTTAATAATAATTTTATCTCCATTTTTAGTTTTGGTTTATTTTATTTATCATTGTTATTGAAGAAAAGGGACCATCAAAATAAAAATTCCGGGTCACAACGACCACGTGCGAGATACCAAATCAATGGTCCAGATAATCGACCATACGACAAATCGAATGGCTAAAATTCCGTTCTTGCAAACACCCACTTATCGGCGAACAACGGTGCAGAATAACCCACGTGTCCAATCAACACTCGTTATTTATGCATTGATCCAACGGACCCGAACTCATTCGCTCCCAAACTTCTCTCTCAGCAACCAAAAAAAAAAAAAAAAGGCTCTGATTTTTCTCACTCAAATCCTTTGAATTTCTTCAAAAGAACTAATAATCTCTAGCTTTATCAACCCTTTTGTTCATTTGAATCAATTCTTAAGTTTTTTTTCTTCAAAGTGTCGATTTTTTTTTGGCGTTTAAGTCCTGGCCTGTACTTTAAGAGGCTTCATGCAACAATAACAAGAATTCTTCTCATAGTTGTTCAAAGCTTCAATTCTTGTTGCTTAAATCTGTTAAAGTTAGATTCATTTTATCATTCCTTAAGCTTTGTTAATGACCTTTTGATTGCTATTATTACGCGTTGAAAGAGCTTTTGAATGGCAGACTCAGATAATGATTCAGGAGGTGAAAGAGAGAGGCATCAAAACTCATCATCAAACGCAGGAAACAGTGAGTTGTCACAAAGGGAGCAAGACAGGTTCTTGCCAATAGCAAACGTGAGCAGGATCATGAAAAAGGCTTTACCAGCTAATGCTAAAATTTCAAAAGATGCTAAAGAGACTGTACAAGAATGTGTCTCTGAGTTCATTAGCTTTGTCACCGGTGAAGCTTCTGATAAGTGCCAAAGAGAGAAGAGAAAGACCATCAATGGAGATGATCTCTTGTGGGCAATGACCACTTTAGGATTTGAGGAGTATGTGGAGCCGTTAAAGGTTTATTTGCAGAGGTTTAGGGAAATTGAAGGGGAGAAAATGGCGCGTGATAAGGACGCGCCGCCTCTTCCCGGTGAGTATGGTGGGATGCTCATGATGGGTCAACTCAATCAAGGACACGTGTATGGCTCTGGGGGGTTTCATCAATTGCCCATCAGTAGTAAAGGTGGGCCACCTAGTAGTGGTAACATGAGTAGAACCAGGTAGTGAAAATCTTTCTGTGGCGTGGCATGACATGACACGTGTATGGTGTGATTGGAGCTCTAGTGCTTACTTCACCATTTGTCTGGGGTATGTGATTAATTTATTTTCAGCCAGTGTACTGTAGAGTGGGTTTGTGTGAGTAGGTTAATGAATGTGTTGCATGTCTTCTTCTTCTTCTTCTGATTCTGTTTATTTCGAAAATTTATTAAATAAATCATATAATTTAATGAAAAATATGATGTATAAATAGAATGTAGAGTTATCTCCTTTATATGATTATAATATGTATATTAGCATACTCGTTTTGTTCTCATATCATTCTATCACCATGCAGTTTTTGATCTCATCTTTTTTTTAACCTAATTAATGGTGATCCTTCAAGTTAAAAGTCATTTTCTATATAAATAATAGGGAAAAATATAAAAAAAAAAAAAAAAATTACCTTGTGGTTTCACTCATTTATAAAATCAGGATTGTAATTTTTTTCGTGATAAAAAACTATTGGAAAATGCTTATTCATAAACATTTTGAGGCAAAATTTCAAGCATGGTCCACTTCGTGTTAGTGGTTGTTATTGAATGATTCGGATACTCCTCCGTGAGTAGTTTGAAATGGTATATTCATATGCTTAAAATGGTGCTTGGGTGAATGAGAAATTGTTGCTCAAAGTTCACCCATTGGTGTTGGAAAATAAAGAAAAGTAAGCTTGTCCCATATGAGAAAGCTATAGAGGGAATATTATACTTATATATGATTGCTCATATATAGATGGGTAAGAGTTGTAAGGATAGAGGCTCTCTCTACGTGCGCGCGCGGGGGGGGGGGGGGGGGGGGTGCAAATCAAATCCGAATCAAGCTTGGCTCGTGTGCACCCGCGTGTCCTGCGTACACGAATGCCGGACCAAAATGTGCAGGCCCGGCCCAACCGAATTTTTACTTGTCTCTTTATTTTCCCAAGCCTTTTAAAGTTCCATAACAGTTGAATTAATGATATTAATCAACTTCTTGGTGGTTACAAGCAATGGAAGGTCTCCCACTCATGTGATTAATTGACATGTTAATTTCCTTTATTTGAAGTGTGATTTCCGTTTTTGTGAATACACAACACAAAATACAGTTCACGAGACAGTGTCGTTTTTCTTTGTTTTTCATCTTATTTGGGAAGAGTTCAAACGTTTTACAGGTTCGTTGGATACGAGTTCGGTGGTGCCCTTACTCAGAATTGCTCAATTGTATTCGCTTCTTTAGCTTTGTTATTTTCATTATTGTTGCTTAGTTATTTCCGATACTTTATTGTACCATCTGTGTTCTGTTTTATTGTTGTTCATTGTCCTTTGTAAGAACACAGTAACAAATAAGTTGTAATAAAAACTATCATGTGAATTCATCTGTTTGTAAAAGTTGATAAAATTGATAATACCGTTAGTAATTGTTGACGTGACATAATATATATTGACGTGATATGATCGTGAATGCTGACGTGACATGATCGTGAATGTTGATGTGTCATGATGTCTGCTGACATGTTATAACGTGGAAATATGGAATGACGAAAATGTTCATGTCACATCATCACACATTAACAATGTTATCAGTTTTGTTGAATTTTACAAACGGACGAATTCACGTACTAGTATTTTGTCACGAAAAAAACCACAATCTTATTTCCTTAAATGATCGAAATCACAAAATATTTTTTTGTACTTTTTTTTTCTAAATAATAGTGGCATTTGAATTCTATTCTTCTTTATAATAATATAATATAATATATAAAAGGAGATAATTAAACTTAAATTTAATTTTTTTTTAAAAAAAACTGAAACCAAAAATATCCCCGTCCTGACTAGGGATGGCAATTTCGCCCGCAAACCCACAAAAACCCACCCGCAAATGGGTAGGATTTGGTAAATATTTAATCGGGTTTGGTGCGGGTTTGATAATTTAAAACAAAACTCGTTGCGGGTTTAGTGCATGTTTGGTAATTAAGCAAAATCAGCGGATACCCGCTGTGGGTATCCGCTACCCGCAAGTTTAATTATTATTTTTTTATTATTTTATATATTTAGGGTAAAAAAAACTCTTATATAAAAGGACTCACTAACTTGCAATTTTTGAATTGCTCTCTCTTAATATTTTTGAATTGCTTTTGGTCATGGTTCAATAATTTTGATGATATGAATTTAACATAATGAAGGATATTCAGCTAGTGATTCATGAATGTAATTGTGATAATATGAATTTGACATTATGTTATAAATATTTTAAACTTTTATTTATGTGTCATAATTTGCAAACTGTCAAATGTTTTTTTTTTTTGTATGTTATGAAAAAGTATCAGTGTTTAATTAAAAAAATTGTATTATTAAGAGAGTAAGAGAATTCAATATTTAAAAAACCCGTAAAAAATCAGCTGGGTACCAATACGGGTTTGGTAATTTATTTTTATATACGGGTGCGGGTTTGGTAATGAAAATTAAAACCCACAGTAGATATGGTGCGAATTTGATAATTTATTTACATATGCGGATGCGGGTTTGATAATGACAAACCCGCACTGAATCTTACCCACTGTGATCCCTAGTCGTGACCCACTCTCCACCATTACAAGGGATTCCACTTATATTTGCCTAAGAAGACTTGATTGTTATTTGGCTATAATTTCTTTCCTTCAATCGAAAAAAAATAAACAAACAAACAAAAAAAAAACTTTGTAATCTTAAAAAAACTTTGTAATCTTCTTCGGTATGAGCAATAAAATGGATTACGAGGACTCAATTTAAATCAAAAATTTCTTGCTCAAATCAAACGTTTTAGATTGATATTTTGCCTATTGGACTTTCGGACATTTGCCAATAACACTTCCAAATGGATTAATGATTAAAAAATTATGATTAAAAAAAATATAATGTAAAAAACAATCGACTGGATCTCATTTTAATTGATGGAAATAGACACGAGAACTTATATGAACTGAACAAATGTGCCAAATTAAAGCGTATTTTCTGAAAACGATTTGGAGGAAGAAGTTGAAAATCAACAGGGCTCATGACATACTTGGTGGTAAATATACACTAAACAGTATTTATACGGTACCCCTTGAGGAGGGAAAAGAATTTTGAAAACCACCCAGAACACAAGGGCTACAAATAATAATAATAATAATAATAATAATAATAATAATACAAGATTAGATAACAAAAACAAGACAAGGCCACATCCATACAAAAATTGAGTCAACTGAATTTGCATATAAACAATGCTTTGTGTTCAATTCTCAGCTCTAAAATTCTGGAATTGAATCACTGATCAGATTTCCTACATTGCCTTTTTTTTGTTTAAAAAAAAAAAAAACTGAAACCAAAAATATCCCCGTCCTGACTAGGGATGGCAATTTCGCCCGCAAACCCACAAAAACCCACCCGCAAATGGGTAGGATTTGATAAATATTTAATCGGGTTTGGTAATTTAAAACAAAACCCGTTGCGGGTTTAGTGCAGATTTGGTAATTAAGCAAAATCAGCGGATACCCGCTGTGGGTATCCGCTACCCGCAAGTTTAATTCTTTTTTTTTTATTTTATATATTTAGGGCAAAAAAATCTCTTATATAAAAGGACTCACTAACTTGCAATTTTTGAATTACTCTCTCTTCATATTTTTGAATTGCTTTAATTTTGGTCATGATTCAATAATTTTGATGATATAAATTTAACATAATGAATGATATTCAGCTAGTGATTCATGAATGTAATTGTGATAATATGAATTTAACATTATGTTATAAATATTTATGTGTCATAATTTGCAAACTGTCAAATGTTTTTTTTGTATGTTATGAAAAAGTATCAGTGTTTAATTAAAAAGATTGTATTATTAAGAGAGTAAGAGAATTCAATATTTTAAAAACCCGTAAAAAATCAGCTGGGTACCAATACAGGTTTGGTAATTTATTTTTATATACGGGTGCCGGTTTGGTAATGAAAATTAAAACCTACAATGGGTATGGTGCAGATTTGATAATTTATTTACATATACGGATGCGGATTTGATAATGACAAACCCACACCAAATCCTACCCACTGTCATCCCTAGTCCTGACCCACCCTCCACCATTACAAGGGACTCCACTTATATTTGCCTAAGAAGACTTTATTGTTATTTGGCTATAATTTCTTTCCTTCAATCGAAAAAAAATAAACAAACAAACAAAAAAAAACTTTGTAATCTTCTTGGGTATGGGCAATAAAATGGATTACGAGGACTCAATTTAAATCAAAAATTTCTTGCTCAAATCAAACGTTTTAGATTGATATTTTGCCTATTGGACTTTCAGACATTTGCCAATAACACTTCCAAATGGATTAATGATTAAAAAATAATATAATGTAAAAAACAATCGACTGGATCTCATTTTAATTGATGGAAATAGACACGAGAACTTATATGAACTGAACAAATGTGCCCAATTAAAGCGTATTTTCTGAAAACGATTTGGAGGAAGAAGTTGAAAATCAACAAGGCCCATGACATACTTGGTGTTAAATATACACTAAACAGTATTTATACGGTACCCCTTGAGGAGGGAAAAGAATTTTGAAAACCACCCAGAACACAAGGGCTACAAATAATAATAATAATAATAATAATAATAATACAAGATTAGAAAACAAAAACAAGACAAGGCCACATATCCATACAAAAATTGAGTCAACTGAATTTGCATATATACAATGCTTTGTGTTCAATTCTCAGCTCTAAAATTCTGGAATTGAATCACTGATCAGATTTCCTACATTGTCTTAAAAAAGAGAGAGAGAAGCAAATGAGGTTAAAATGGATACAACTACTAGTAGCCAAACAGAGTAAGGCAGGCAGGAACACCTTCTGTGCTAAATCCTAGTCCATTACATTCTAAGTAAAAGATCAAGCCATTAACAAAATCAACTTCATCAACAACATTTGATCTCATCAAGTGTCAAAAGCTGAAACATATATTCAACTAAATGTTCATCTTCAAAATCAACGTCGCCAATCGCAAACAGAGGAAAAGTCATGCAGTGTCTCTCTCTCTCTCACATAAGGTTGAGGTACACTTCATCTTTAGACTAAGGGAGTTCTGCTGAATGGCTTCACTTCTCATGATCGCATATCCTTCAAGCTATGAAACAAAGATAGGAGTGAGCAACAGAAAAACAGCAATCCAGTTTCAGTTACAAAAAAAAAAAAGGGTAAATAGCATGCTTTGACTTATAAAAAAGCGACAATATTTTCGTAGTTGTTAATAAAAATAAACCATAGTGTACATCTCATAAGCAACAAAGTTCTGCAACAGAACAGAACCTTCTTCAGCTAAGAGATATGCTTACACACATCAACTGCGGATGGTAACAAACAAGTGGCAAAAATTGGTTCCATAATAATAAACCAAATAGACTCCACAACAATTACGAGTCCTTTACAATCTCTGGTCCTCTTTTCTCAGAATGTACATGCATGAAGTTCAAAAATGAAAAAGGAGCAGCAGCCAATATGAACTGTTTTTTATGAAACTTTTCTTTGAAATACAAATGTGGAGCTCTTTCCAAATATTTGTAATTTAGTATCCATGCATAAATTACAGAATATAAACATTCTCCTCCATATAATCACTAGCAAAAAAAAAAAAAAAAAAACCTAATGACAAGAAAAAATAACGACTTGAAAACAGTGTAAGATGCGCGATGAAGATTGACAGGAAAATGAATGCATCAGAGGGTGCCAGACACCTACTAGCTCAAAAGTAGTATAGTATGAAGAAGAGAATGCTCACATCACATCAAGATGCATATAAATGAGAAAGATCCATCAACATCCATAAAAAACCATCGTTCAAGAACTGAGAACTTACTTCATTCATGCGAGCATGATACCAAACTCCAGGTAAGATGAAGCAACCAAGAAATATCAGGCAATGAACTGATCAACAATTAAGAACCCACAATTAAGAATAAGAACCCAATTGCGCCACTTAAGAGATCCAAATGAGTATGACGAATCAAAAGTTTGTCCATCTGCAGTGCTGGTTTCTTCTGAAATAATGATTATCAATATATGAGGCTACTCTGACATAAGACATCGCCTCTTTCCATAATCAGCATCCCTTGACCTCGAAAGACGTCCATCCTCCTGAGATAAACGTGACTTACTGTGAGTCCTTGATGACAGTCCCCTATTCCATTCATCATCTTGCTCTAGTTCATAGTCCCTGTATGTATGATGATCACCATGTCTATCTCTGTCATCCCTATATTTTTCCCTCTCCGTCTCTATCTTGCTCCCTCTCACGGTCACAGTCTCTCGAATGTTCTCGGCCCCGATCACGCTCCCTGTCCTTGTCTCGACTAACTCTTCCGTCATCCCGATGCCGCCTTTCCACCCAATCGTGATCATGCCCCATATCTTTCTCTCTAGGCATATCCCTATCAAACCCCACCACTCTATCATCTCGATACTGTCTTTCAGAAGAACCAGACCAGTCTCTTTCTGAATTTCTTTCTTTATCCTTTACAGGATTTTGCCAACCTCCTCTATCATGACTCACCTTACCATAGTGATGGTCAGATGCTGCTTCCTCACGATAACTAGACTCCCCAGCTCTACCACCACCTTGCCCATCCTCACCCCAGCCATAAATACTGGGATCAGACCACATTCCCATATTAGGCCCCCCAACACTACTTGCCAGCATCATACCACCCATTTCGTTCATTGGCATCGGGTTGTTAAAAAATGCAGGATTAATATGTGGAGCTACTCCAGGCAAACCAATACCACCAACAGGAGGGAATGAAGATAGAACACCTGAAAATGGAGGAGCTGGAGCCCCAGGAAAGCCTCCATAACCGCCCATCCTCCCCATAGGTGCACCGAACCCTGGATCAAATCCCATTGAATGAGGATGCAACAAAGGAGGGGCCCCACCAATACCCTGCCCAAACCCATTTCCACCATTCCCCATTATACCTCTTCCACCGACCCCACCAGGCCCCCTACCACTCATCTGACCAGCTGGTCCTCTACCTTGCATATTACCTCTCCCCCAGTTCCCTCTCCCATAACCACCTCTATTATTATCTCCACCTTGATTATTACCACCAGTGGCAATATTACTTCCCCCAGTCTTACCCCCTCCATCGTTGGCTCCCCTTCTAACTTGCCCAACAGCACCATGTGCCATCTGCTGGTTCCTATTAATCTGAGCCTCTGCCATCTTCTTAATGCTATAAGGCGATACAAATGCCACCACACACAGCCGCCCATTAAACACACGCCCATTCATATTCTCCTTACAAGCCGTGGCTGCAGCTGGGTCATAAAACTCAACTTGACAATATCCTTTCGACTTCCCACTTGCTTTCTCATCAAAAAACTTAACCTCCTTCACAGGCCCATACTTCAATAACACTGCTTCCAACTCTGCATCCGTCGTCCACCAACGCAGGTCACCCACAAACAGTATCGTCCCACCCCCACCACCACCCCCAACATCGCCGCCACCAGCATTCCCAACAACGATGCTATTACTATTTCTACCACCATTATTCATATCTCCGCCGCCGCCAACACCAACTCCACCCCCTTGCCTCATCAAACCTTCATTGTGTTGTGAATAAACACACAATAATAGAGGTGAATTGAGAGAAAACTCTTCTTTTATATATACCCACAAAAGAATTACAAAGCTTATAATCCAAGCTTTACAAAAAACTCTCAAACACTTTACTCTCTATCTTTCCTCACTTTTTGGGATTTCCGGGATGATAAATGCAATGGTTTAGGACTCAATTTATAGTGAAGCAAAACGTGTGCACTGTTGCAACACGTTTTGCTTCACGCGTTGCACTCTGGATCATGCAAGCAAATTGCATGCTGGCAGCCAAACTCTTCACTCCACTTTCGGCGCCTGTCCTTCATTTGCTTTTCATTTGCTGACTTTAAACAAATCTCCCCCTCGGTGAAGATTTCCTCAAAATCTGAGCCGACCATCAATCATCCAAATCCGGATCCTCCAAAGGATCCTCCCCTGGCTGCATCTGTATGACTGCCTACGTACCCTGAGTTGGGATCAAGCCAATCGTAGTTCTCTGAATCTCCCCACTCTGACTATGTGGAGAGTTTTGTCATCCCGCTATGGCACGACAGATTTCAAGCTTCTCCTTCGGTAAAACCTTCGTGAACATATCGGCACCGTTGTCGTCGGTGTGAATTTTCCTGAGTTCTAACAGCCTTGAGCTCAGGACGTCCCGTATCCAGTGATACCTCACATCGATATGTTTTGACCTCGAATGAAATGTGGAATTTTTACCGAGATAGATAGCGCTCTGGCTATCGCAGTACAAAATGTACTTCTCCTGCTTGAAACCCAATTCCTGGACGAATGTCTTCATCCACAGCAATTCCTTGCAAGCTTCTGTCGCTGCAATGAATTCTGCCTCTGTTGTAGAAAGTGCAACACACCTCTGCAACCTCGACTGCCATGCCACAGCTCCTCTGAGAGAGTAATCAGATACCCCGAAGTAGACTTTCGGGTATCCACATCTCCTGCCATATCTGAATCGGTGTAGCCCATCAACACTGGTTTGTCGCTGCTTCCAAAACATAACCTCATCTTGGATGTGCCTCGAAGATACCGCATAATCCATTTGACAGCATTCCAGTGTTCCCGTCCTGGGTTTGACATAAACCGGCTGACCAATCCAACTGCGTGTGCTAAGTCTGGCCTCGTGCACACCATGGCATACATAAGACTTCCCACTGCTGAGGTGTATGGAACCTGTTTCATTTCCTCCTTCCCTGTCTCAGTAGAGGGACTCTGCTGCGTACTCAATCTAAAGTGGGTAGCAAGAGGAGTGCTAACCGCTTTAGCCTTGTCCATCTGGAATCTCTGAAGTACCTTCTCGATGTACTCCTCCTGTGACAAGTATAACTCTCCTGGCTTTCCGATCACGACCGATCCTGATGCCAAGAATCTGTTTAGCTGGCCCCAAGTCTTTCATCTCAAAAGACTTACTCAGTTGCTGCTTCAAATTATCAATCCTCGATTGATTCCTGCCAACTATCAACATATCATCTACATATAACAGTAAGATGATAAAATCATCGTCAGAAAACTTCTGAACGAAAACACAATGGTCTGAAGTGGTCTTCTTGTATCCCTGCTCCCCCATAACTGACTCAAACTTCACGTACCACTGTCTCGGTGCCTGTTTCAAACCGTATAGAGGCTTTTCCTGAGTCTGCACACAAAGTCCTCTTTCCCGCTGACTCTGAAGCCTTCTGGTTGCTCCATATAAATTTCTTCTTCCAGATCCCCGTGAAGAAATGCGGTCTTGACATCCATCTGCTCAACTTCCAGGTCGAGGCTTGCTGCTAAGCTGAGTACCACTCTGATGGATGACATCTTCACAACTGGAGAGAAGATTTCATCGAAGTCAATGCCTTTCCTCTGATTGAATCCCTTGACAACTAGTCTGGCTTTGTACCGGGGTTGTGAAGTGTGCTCCTGTTGCTTCACCCTGTACACCCATTTGTTCTTCAAAGCCCGTTTGCCTCTTGGCAATTTCACCAACTCAAAAGTGTGATTGTCATGCAAAGATTTCATCTCATCTTGCATGGCTTCCTCCCACTTTTCTCTGTCCTCTGTTTCCACAGCCTCCTGGTAGCTCTCGGGTTCTCCCCCGTCAGTAAGCAGCACATACTCATATGCAGAGTATTTTTTGAAGGTCGCCTCTCTCTGTCAGACCTTCTCTGTGGAACTGTTGGTGGAACTTCTGGTACTGGTGGTTGATCATGATCATCATCTCTGGGAGCTTCATCACCTGTACCCTCATGTCTGGGAACCTCATCTTCAACTCGAACTGGCACCGGTGTCTGAGGTTCTGGATTCACATTTCTGTATTGCTGGGGCATTGTCTTCATCTCCTTTCGATATCTTCTATGGTCTGGTCTTCAACAAAGACAACATCTCGGCTTCTGACAATCTTCTTCTCCACAGGATCATAGAGTTTGTAGCCGAAATCATCCTTCGTGACCATAGCCAATAAAGACACACTGTCGCGTCTTTGCATCAAGCTTGGATCTCTCGTCCTTTGGGATGTGTACAAAGCTTTGCACCCAAAGACATGCAAGTGTTCGTAGACACTTCTTTACCTGTCCAAGCTTGGTTAGGAACATTACCTTTCAGTGCGACCGCTGGGGACATGTTCAAAACATGTACTGCTGTGATGAGTGCCTCCCCCCAAAATGTCTTCGGCAGCTTGGCTTGTGACAGCAAGCTTCTGATCCTCTCGCACAAGGTTCTGTTCATCCTCTCAGCTAGGCCATTCAGCTGAGGTGTCTTCGGAGGTGTCGTTTGATGTCTGATTCCTTGCGTCTTGCAGTACTGATCAAACGGACCTCTGTATTCTCCACCGTTATCTGTTCTGATGCACTTCAGTTTCTTGCCGGTTTCTCTCTCCACAAAGCATGAAACTCCTTGAACACTCCCAGCACTTGATCTTTTCTCTTCAAGGTGTATGCCCAGATCTTCCTTGAATGATCATCAATAAATGTCACAAAATACAGTGACCCTCCGAGTGTTCGTGTCTGCATCGGACCGCATACATCTGAATGTATGAGATCTAGTACCTCCGGTTTCCGTTGAGGCGGGGAGCTCTGGAAGGATACTCTGTTCTGCTTTCCAGCCATGCAGTGTTCACACTTCCGTAAGTGTGAGTTCTTCAATTCCGGAAGAACATTCCGCCTGCGTAGTATCTCCATCCCTGTTTGGCTCATGTGACCGAGCTTTTTATGCCAAGCTCGGCTGCCTCATTACTGTTGACTGTATTTATGCTACTATTTGAAAGCTTAGCATGCATCAAATACAAAGTTGAATCTTTCTTACCTCGTGCCACGACCATTGATCCTTTAGTGAGCTTCCACATCCGTCACTAAAGGTGCTGCAGAAACCTTCATCATCCAGCTTGCCTGTTGAGATCAGGTTTAACCGGATATCTGGGATGTGCTTGACTCCCTTCAACACTAGCCTTGTCCCGTTCTCTGTTTCAAGGCAGATGTCTCCAATACCGACGGCTTTGGACTGTCCGTCATTCCCCATCCTTACAGCACCGTAGTCTCCTGGTGTGTAAGATGAAAAGAAGTCTCTGCGAGATGTGGCGTGTATGGATGCGCCACTATCTATCACCCAACTGGTCTCGTGGCTGGCAAGATTCACAACAGCTTCTTCATACATTATGCAAAATTCTTTGGAGGTTTTCTCGGTGGTAGTAGCAACTCTTTCTTGATTAGAGTCACCATCTCTCCTGGACTGCTCGTTCTTCAACTTGTAACAGTCCCTCTTCATATGGCCTTTCTTCTTACAGTGATAGCACTCAATATCCCTCGTTCTTGATTTCCCTCGGTTCTTGTCTGATCTCCCTGGGCCTCGGCTTTTACTCCTCCCCCTTCTGGTGTTCTTTTCTGTCACTAGAGCTTCTGAGGTTGAGGCTGATGCTGACTCCTGCATTCTCGTCCTCTTTTCTTCCTCGAAGATCCTGGTCTTTGCCATCTCCATAGTGACTTTCCCATCTGCGGCTGAATTGATCACCGTAGATCTGAACGTTTCCCAAGATTCTGGTAACGTATTAAGGAGTATTAAGCCATTTACCTCATCTCCGAAGTCTATGCCCAATCCAGACAATTCCTTCATGGTTCCGAGGAAGTCATTGATATGATCCGCCACAGCTGTACCCTCCTGGTATTTCAAACCCATCATCTTCTTGATGTAGTACAGCTTGTTGTTGCCAGTCTTTGCTCGGAAAAGCTCCTCCAGCTTTCCCCATAAGGTACGTGCATTTACATCTTCACTGACATGGTTGACGATACTATCGTCGATCCACTGACGAATAGTACTGCATGTTTTCTGGTGAAGATTAGCCCACTTCCATCGGTATTCCTTCTGGTTTCTTCTCCAGAAATACCGGTCCATCATAGTCCTTCACATACAGAAGGTCTTTCATCCTTCCTCTCCATGTGAAATAGTTTGTACTGGTTAACAAAATCATTTTTCCGTTGCTCCCCTCCATCATAAAAATTCTAAGCAGAATTTCAAAAAACGGACCTCACCGTTGGGTCCGGAATGGTCGAAAATGGTGGAAATGACACTTCGTTTGTCAAAATCCGACACAGGGACCAAATAGCAAATTCCAGAAATTACAGGGGTCAAAGTGCAATTTCCGAAGGTTCAGGGGCCAAAGTGCAATACGGAAAAGTTCAGGGACTAAATTGCAATTTACAAAAGTTCAGGGACTAAATTGTAAATATCTGAAAGTATAGGGGCTAAACTGTAATTTCAGAAAGTTCAGGGACCTATCTGAAATTTACCAGGCACCGCTGACGTGGCAGCTGACTGGGCTGCTGACTGTGCGCTGACGTGGCGCTGACGTGGCGCTGACTGGGCGCTGCTGACTGTGCGCTGACGTGGCGCTGACTGTGCGCTGACGTGGCTGATGACTGGGCTGCTGACTGTGCGCTGACGTGGCGCTGACTGGGCGCTGACGTGGCGCCTACGTGTCTCGTCTTCTTCCTTGGTCTGCGCGTGAAGCGCGTGGCGCGCGTCGGCGAGCGTGGAGCAGTCTCTGGTTGGCGCGTGCGGCTTGACTGGGACCTCCGTTCGATCGCCGAAAATACCACCGTGCTCGTCTCGCCGTGAAAAGTCTGATGGTATGCTCAAAATCGATTTTCGACAACTTTCGTCGGAATCGACTTTCCGAACCGAAACTTCGTTTCCGATTTCGGGATCCCTCCGTGGAACCGTAGCTCTGATACCACTTGTTGTGAATAAACACACACAAATAGAGGTGAATTGAGAGAAAATTCTTCTTTTATATATACCCACAAAAGAATTACAAAGCTTATAATCCAAGCTTTACAAAAAACTCTCAAACACTTTACTCTCTATCTTTCCTCACGTTTTTGGGATTTCCGGGATGATAATGCAATGGTTTAGGACTCAATTTATAGTGAAGCAAAACGTGTGCACTGTTGCAACACGTTTTGCTTCACGCGTTGCACTCTGGATCATGCAAGCAAATTGCATGCTGGCAGCCAAACTCTTCAACTCCACTTTCGGCGCCTGTCCTTTCATTTGCTTTTCATTTGCTGACTTTAACACATTGCCCCCACCACCACCAACACTATGCAATTGCTGCCCAATACCCCCTTGAACACCACCATAATAATGTCTACCACCATTAATATTACTATTATTATGACTCACAACTTGTTCTTTCACTTCATTCTTCACCGTCCCTTGCCCCAACTCAACCCTAAGCCCACCTCCACCATCACCACTGCGCCCACCAGGCCCAGTAACCCTAAATTTTGATAAAAATTTAGATTATTTCCATTATTATCAAAATTGCCACCAGAAACCCTAGGCAAATCAACATTATAGTCTCACCAACATTAGCACCACTACCCGGGTCAGTAATCAAGTCTACTTTTTTCCCCTCTTCATCATTAGGTTTACTACTATGACTATTATTGAACCCCGAAACTTCATCGTTTTTCCTCAAAGATTGAAGAAACCCTTTACCGACATTAACATCGTTATACAAATCCTCGTAATCATCGTCCTCTTCTCCTAAAAAACCGTCGTCAACAACGGCTGAGATCGCTTCGTTTCTATGGAACTGATCCATCTGATCCCCTCCCTCTCTTTCTTCATCCATTTCCCTTTTTTTTTCAAGTTTCAGAAAATAAATGAAAACAGAATCATGTTGCGAGTGTTGTCTGGAAGTGAAAATAATAATAATAATAATAAAAAATTTTAATGACCTTTGATTCTTAGACCTTACAGAGTGATGAAATGTTGTGTGTGACAGAGAAACCCTAATCATGAAATCCTTGTCGAGATTTTATTTTTTTAAATGTATTTTTGCTTTATGCAAACATCTAGTAATCCCAGTTGTTATGGTTACTAACGTCAGCCATGGGCATTCTACGCACTTCTTGTCCCTTCCAAAAGAAAAAACAATTATAATTGGATTGTACGTGAGCCAAAGCGCACCGTTTAGTAAATGTATCAATAAATTTTTTTTTTTTTTTTTTTTTTTTAAAGATGGAAAATATATGAAACCAACATCACAAAATACAATTGATGCATGAGGGAAAATTCTCATGTCAAAAGCCGGATACATGATTGTTATAGGCTACCTTACCTAACTTATGCGTAATCTCATTACAAGGTCTTGGTCGAAACTGGATTTTAATCGCATTCAAGGACCGAGTGGCTACATGGATTTCGTCTATAATCCATACAATTTCATTTAGACTATATCTCTTACCAAGCACAAGATTAACCACATTCTTCACATATGATTTTAGAATAACAAGGGATGATAGCTTTGCTTCTAACACGTTATTAAAACCAAAAAGAATAGCCCTAGCTTCTGCTTCTTCAACGTCTCCATTAGGGGTAGTAAACCTTTGTTGTGGCTGCAATCACCGAATGGTTATGGTCCTGAATGACCACCTCCAACCCAACTTTGTCCTATCTTTGCTGAAAGCGACGTCCACATTAACTTTTAACCAATTATCAGGGGAATGGCCCATCTTTGTGTATTCATTTCCTAAACTTAAGTCCTCAAAATCACATCTGAACTCTTGACTACCTCATAAGAGCTGTATACAGCTCAGCATTTGCCAGGATGTGTCTCAAATCCATTAATTAGCCTATAAAGATGGAATTATTTTTCCCTGTCCAAATAGCCCACATGATCCCAACAAATTCCTCTACTGCATTGTTGGCGTGCTCATTGAATAATTCTAGTAATATAACAGGCAGTCCCCCATTGCCTCTGGCCGAGATAAATGCTTCAAATTGAGAGTATTTCCATCAAGCCTTGTATGCATTGCATTCAAATACAACGTGTTTTAGTGTTTCCACTTCCTTGCGACACCTCTGACATCTGCCTTGATAGAAACCTGCCTGAAACAAAGTCAAGCAAACCTCTCCACGTGTTCTAAGCCCCAAGAATCGCGAATCTTGATTTTGTAAGAACAAAATCCTTCCAAGATCAAGTACAACCCTTAAGGAACCTTGCCCTTAAGAACATTTATTTATTTCTTTGGAGAATCCTGAACAGCGATACAGCGCCACAACGCTTGCCACACGTTGATAAGCGTTTGTTCCATAGAACCAATGAAGAATCCACTCCCTCAAGATGACACAAGTCACTTTGTTTTGTAAAAAGATATATTATTAGTTAATTCTCAATTACAATGAATAATGCCCCTTTAAATAGGTGGCTAACCATAATTCTACCTAAATATAATAAAACCCTAGTAAAATAAACCCAATAACACATAAAATACTTTAAAATTTCGTGCATGGGCTTTGTAATATAATTAAAGTTCAACCCAACACTTAAACAACACATAACCTTAAAAAATTATAAAATATAAAAACCATAGAGATATCTTGCGTCCTCATTTTGACCAAGAAGACATCCGAACTGGACTTTGATATAAGCTACAACGTTGTAGAGCTATGAGTTCTCTTTCCAATGCAACTTGAATCACCAAAATCAGACATCGGATGAGAAAGTTACGTCCAAAATACGAAGACTGCGCAAATCCCGCCACTGCTAGGGCACCATTCGGAAATAAAGCCCAAAATCAATCAAGGTAGCCCATGCACGTCCAAGACCCCATTCCAATATTGCTTTAGACATAATAAAGCCTTCACATAAAATCTCATACATGGACCAAACTCTAGAACCCGATGAATCTTCCAAATCCACCAAAATTGCCCAAATACATCAATTTGACCAAGCTATGCAATCAGCCATAACTTCAAGTTAACTTGACCCAACAAATAGAGCTCAAACTGGATCACATCATGCCTTCTTGTAACATTTTCCTCTTCTCCAGATTGTTAGCAGTTGGAAGAAGTCCCGAAGGCCTTTCCAGAGAAATACTTTAATCTTCGTAGGTAAGTTTGACATCATATTTTCATCCATATCCTATCATCTGTTGACGGACCTACAGATTCTGGCCCCTTTAGATTCTTTCTGGCTAAGTAATAAGCTCATTTCATAGAGAACTTTCCTCTTTTATCAAAATACCAGCATATCTGATTTTCCCAAGGTACGTTGGGCAGCCGTATACTCAAAATGCCATGAGCATCAATTTCAAAAAAATGTTGCTTGATCAACTCCTCATTCCACCTATTGTCACCCAAAATATAATCAATGATAAGGGGAGTGAGTGGTCATAGCACAACTCACATAGACGATCGGCTGAATCTTTTAAATTGGATCAAAATTATGGCATTAAATATAAGAAAAATTAATATTTTCTTTAATAAGAAAGTCAAACAAAATTTCCTTTTATCAGTAGGGGCCATTGTAGGCACTGCATTTTTACACATGAGTCCCTATGATGAGTCTCATTTTGGAGACACTACCTTTTAAGTCACGGAGGTCACGGGAAACGGACATCGGAAGAAGGGGAATTCAGAATAAACAAGGTTCACTGTTTTCGTTCGTGCTACGTTCGTGTTTACGTTCGAACGTCAAACGGATTGCGGGCGTTCGTGCCGCGTTCGAGTAAGCGTTCGAACGGCGGTGTCGGTAATTCTGGTTTGGTTTTGCTGCTAGCCTCACATCCAGCCCAATTAGCCCCCCAAAGCCCATATAAAACAATCCCAATTTAAATAAATAAATATTAATTAAAACATTAACTAAAATAATATAATAATTAAATTAATTAATTAAATAATAAATAAACATATACCAAACATAAAATAAACAATTACCAACTTAAACTAAAATCATGCCTAAATTAAACAAATCACACACTAAATCAAAATATAATCATGCCTAATTAAAATCAATCAACCAATTATATTCCCAATCTAATAAGATTATTCCCAAACTTAAAATATTGTATTCCTAATCCAAGCCAATCAAATATCCAACCTTCCCTATCTAGCCAAGATTTGTCCCCCCTCAATCTTTGACTTCCCTTAACCAAACCAAATCAAATCTCTTGACTTCCCTTAACCAAACCAAATCAAATTCATTTCCTTGTCAAACCTAACCCTTTGCCTATAAAAAGAACCATTCACCAACCTTCTCAACCCTAGCTAGCTAGTCTCTAACTCATACACAACACACATAAAAACTACAGGAAGAAGACACCCAAAAACAGTAAGCAAAAGATAAAGAGGAAATAGGAGCAGAACGGAGTTGGAGCCGCAAGCAAATCAGTAAAGACAACGAACGAGAACAGTGAACCAGTGAACCGGGAGAGTTGCGGAGCATCCACCCTTCCGACGATCGTGTACCATACATCCGAGAGGTGATTTAAAAGGTTAGACCTGAGGGTACCTTTTCATTAGTTTATATTCATTGTTTATTGAATTCTATTCGCATGAGAGTCGTCTATGAATGCATGTTGTGGTCTTTGAGTAGATAAATATGCATGAATTATGAGATGTAATATGTTGTGGGTATTGGATGAATGAGAGATGTGTCAACTCTCGCGGTATATCGGATGGAAACCCGGACATAAATTTCATAGCCGATTCCGAATGGACGGTAATATGATATGATCTGTACTCGGGCCACAACTCCACGTACCGCTTGAGTAAACGGCACCATCTCTCTTTCGTTGTGTTGCTTTTTGTTTATTTAGTTTTCTCTTGAATTCAATATATTGTTTATCTTTGTATGATTCAACCAAGCGCATGGGCTTAGTGAGTTAGTCCAAAGGTCCTCCATTTGTGAGACAAAGAGCCGAAAAGGCCACCTTCGTGACACTACTTCGCCGCGCCGGTTGATGTATGTTCGGTTGGACGCAAGATACGTTCAATCGAGCATACTTAGTTTGATATTATTATCTTCATTTTTGTATGTATAAGTCAATCGAGCGCATGGGCTTAGAAAGTGTGATGTGAGACCCCCTATGGGGAGGGGCTAAAAGCCCCCTTTTCCACAATGCTTTGCCGCGCCGGTTGACGTGTGTTCAGATTGGATGTGAGATGTGTTCAATCGGGCATACTTGGTTGATATGATTGGTTCTAGTCTTGTATGTGTGACGTGATGCGCATGGGCTTAGCATGTTGGTCTAAAGGTCCTCTCTTTGAGAGATCAAGAGCCCCAAAAGGTCACCTTTACGGCAGTGCTTCGCCGCGCCCCTTTATTTTCTATTTATTGCATCCTATTTCATGCATCAGGTCCGTGTCCGTTCGAACTCGTTCCCGAACGCAACTCGAACGCGCATAAATTTTGCCTTATCATGCATCAGGTCTCATTTCCGTTCGAACGCGTTAACAAACGCCATACGAACGTGAGCATTCTGTTTCATTTCCGTTCGAACGCGTTTACGAACGCTACTCGAACGTGAGCATTCTGTTTCATTTCCGTTCGAACGCGTTTACGAACGCTACTCGAACGTGAGCATTCTGTTTCATTTATGTTCGAACGCGTTTACGAACGCTACACGAACGTGCACACACTGAACTGAGTCTGCCTTATTACATATCTTGCATGATTGCCTATTGGTTGATCTTTCTTTTTATGCAAATGTGTCAATGTATTACCATTCATATGCTCGTGTCATGATAACATTTGGGTATTATTTCTTGCGGTATATCGGATGGAAACCCAGACGTAAATTCCGTAGCCGATTCCGAATGGACGGTAGTGCGGTCTGTACTTGGGCTACAATTCCACGTACCACTTGGAAAAGTGCCCATACGTGTGCTTGTATGGTTACTATGTGTGCTTGTATGGTTAATATGTGTGCTTGTGTTTTTCCTGAATATGATATGCAAGTAAAGATGTATGTTAGTTGCTATCTTGATATATGTTAAGCATGCAATCTTATATATGAAATACATGTATATTTAGGCGCACATTTTAATTTATAAATGTGACTTTAGAAGCATGATACCTCTAGAAATAATTGTTACTTCAGCTTGTTAAATTATTATATAAATCCTTTCATTACAAGTGACATAAGTAAGGGACCATTCCGAACCCAACGGTTTGAGGTCTTCCCTTGCGAGGGGTGAGTGCGGCCTTAAATCTTTGTCCCGGTTCACACCGGTCCGGGTGGCGACTCCATGTTATGTAATCTTTCCCAACTAGGCCGCGAGCCTAGAACGGCGTCGCCCATGTCCTGTTGTCTACAGTCTGGCGACTCTACTGGGGATAGAGAATTGGCCCCGAAATATTGACTTGTGATGTTTGGATTTGTGTTTTAATTGACCGTGTCTATAGTGGATAAAGTAAGGGTTTAATTAAAGGCATTTTTGGGCTAGGTAATGGTTTGGTGTCTTCCTTCATTCACTACCTTTCTAGAAGGAAAAGCTGTGAAGGCACCTAGATAGCCATCTACTTGTAGCCTATTGTGGTGGACTAATTTGGAGGACTCGTTGTTTATTCCTGACAACAAGCGATAAGAGCCTAAGAGGCTTGGGTATTTAAGTGAGCCTCGCTCCACCTTCCCTCTGGGGGATCTACAATGGGAAATCCATTTGACAGTCCGTCACACACCATAGCTCATTGGCACGTACCTTAGTGTATAAAAAAGGGTGCGCTCACTTGTTGCTCGAAACCTTGAGTGGGGAGACCTAGTTGTGGGCCATCCTTCGCCGGTGAGAGCCTTTGTCTATACTCTTACTAACCCACCTATAGACCGGGTTGGCTAAAGTAGCAATTATTTCCTTGAGTATGTGCTTGTGGACCATCCTCATTTGGATGCAGTTGGACTATTGTCAGAAATGCGGGCTTGCTGGGCCATTTAAACTGGGGCAAGTTCGCACCGTATGACTATTAGGCCAAAAGCTTCTGAAATATTGATGGGGCACTTTGTAAAAATTATTATGTCATGTTTGCATCATCTTGCTTGTGTTTGAGAACATCGTTGTTTGGATCCATTTGGACCACTTATCATGGGATATGGCTTGTTGGGCCATTTAAACTGGGACAAGAACACATCTTATGACGATTGGGCCAAAAGGTTTCTAAATAACAATGGGCCATTTTATGATTGTGTTCGGAATTTATCATTTGGATTTAGTTGGGCTCTTTGCCATAAGACATGAACTCGTTAGGCCATTTAAACTGGGACGGGTTCACTCTTATGACAGTTGTCCCAAAAACTTCTAAAATGATAATAGGCCGATTTGTTTGAGAATTTTATTTGATTTAATATATGTTATATACTTCTTATGCACATCATGCATACATATATCATGTTAACCCTTGTGTTCTGAAAGCCATCATAGATTCCCGTTGGGTTAGAAAAAAGGGAAGACTCACCAAAATACCGAGAACAGACATGAGTGAATCAGATACTGAGGTATCCCGGATAGATCAGTTGGAAAGTGGCTTCGCCAAGATTACCGAACAGTTGCAAGCCTTGACTGCTGCCATGACAAATATGGCTGTGCCCCGTGCTGGGGAGAATTCAGAGAATGTAAGGCGCGAGAAGCCTCCGAATGGGTTGAGGGATGATATCCCCGCTTTTGATGATGATAATGCAGAGTATGCAACAGACAGAGTGATTGGGTCTCAGGCCGAGATACAGAAACTCAGGGATCAGGTTGAATCCGTTACCCGCAAGATGAGGGGTAAGAATGAAGATTTGCTAGACTATGAGACAATGAAGTTTGAGGAGCAGTTGCCAGCGCAGTTTAAGATGCCGGATTTGGCTAAGTTCAATGGGAATGGAGATCCGAGGGTGCATCTCCGTCAGTATGTGTCTGTTATAAGTTCAGTTGGCCTGTCTCAGCGCCAAGTCCAAAAGATGTTTAGGATGTCACTCGAGGGGGCACCCGTGGTTTGGTATCATAGCCTTGAGAAGAAGGTTAAGGAAGAAGATTGGAAGGAACTAGCTGATGCTTTTCTGAAGCAGTATGTTACAGACTTGGAGATTGATTTGTCACTTCGAGATTTGGAGAACACTAAGCATAAGCCGGAGGAGAGCTTCAAAGAGTATGTGGACCGCTGGAGGAGCCAGCTTCTGAAGATGCAGACCGGCCCTCAGAAAAGGACCAGATCAAAATGATCATCAAGGGCACCAAGCCCTCTATTTATGGCAAACTGAGGAGAATGACCTCCATGATTGCAGACTTTCGGCAGTTGAGGGAAACTGTCATGGATATTGAGGAAGAAGAGGCCGAGAATAGAAAATTCTATGGTCTAAACATGAAGCCCATTGGGGGACATTCAGGGACTACGCCTGCTACTGCTGAAGTCACTGCCATTAAGAACAGACGATTTTCTAACCTTGGTAAGCCTCTTTCAAAGGTATTCGAAAAGCTGAAGGCACATGGACTCTTAAAACCTTTGGAACCTAGGCCCATTCCAAATCCTGTGCCACCTCACATGAACTTAAACTTATACTGTCACTTCCACCAAGAAAAAGGCCATGACACCGACAACTGCGCCCGCCTCAGGCATGAAATCCAAAACCTCATCGATGCCCATACAATACCCGACCCAGAAAAAGAACAACCCAACGCACACAGAAATCCCCTGCCCAACTACATGATCAACTCTGGCCTACCTGAAACCCTAGTCCTCCAAACTCTCAACCACTCAGCTTCATAGGAATAAGGGATAACAATGGTGAAGAACCATGGGCTGAAGAAGAAGGCACTGTTGTTTCTCCTAGTTTATCTTGCACTTTTAATAAAGACATTGATTTTGTTCGAACGTTTCCTCAACATTAATAAAGGCGATCATTTCATTTATCTGCCTAAGACTATTACTTTCAAACTTGCAACATGAGTGTGTTCAATCTTGGTAATATGATACTCAGAACACGGGGAATCCTCGAATAAACAAGCAGGGGGGCAGTGAGAGCATCAGACTTGGAAGGGAATTAGTTCACCAAGCCGATCAGCGTAGACAGATTAAAGCGGTGGCTTGCCTGAGGAAAGGAGAAGACTGAGCAGTCACCAAGAGAATTGGCAGAAGACCTAACCCGACGGGATAGGAACATTCATGCATGCATACACGTAACACATTTTGCATCCTTTTGTGTTTGTTTTGTGTTCACAGGTTTTAAAGAATAAGAAAAGCGGCAAAGAACAAGCTAATCAGAAACGGTAAAAAGCACAGTATCAGATTCAAGTAATGATTCCAGGGCGAGGCCCATATCAGTATCAGTCTGGGGGCGAGGCCCATATCAGTATCAGTCTGAGGGCGAAGCCCATATCAGTATCATTCAGGAAGAAAGCCCACATCCAGTACAGTTCGGGGACAAAGCCCACAGTTAACACAGTCAGGGAACAAAGCCCAGGGGAAGAAAGCCTCATATCAGTATAAGTTTGAGAACAAAGCTCAACAAGGGGAAGAAAGCCTCATGTCAGTACAGTTCGGAACGAAGCCCAGGGGAATAAAGCCTCCTCACAACACAGTTCGGGAACAAAGCCCAGGGGAATAAAAGCCTTATATCAGTATAAGTTTGAGAACAAAGCTCAAGGGGAAGAAAGCCTCATGTCAGTACAGTTCGGGAACGAAGCCCAGAGGAATAAAGCCTCATATCAGTACAGTTCGGGAACAAAGCCCAGGGGAATAAAGCCTCATATCAACAGTTCGGGAACAAAGCCCAAGGGAATAAAAGCCTATATCAGTATAAGTTTGAGAACAAAGCTCAAGGGGAAGAAAGCCTCATGTCAGTACAGTTCGGGAACGAAGCCCAGGGGAATAAAGCCTCATATCAACACAGTTCGGGAACAAAGCCCAGGGGAAGAAAGCCTCATATCAGTATAAGTTTGAGAACAAAGCTCAAGGGGAAGAAAGCCTCATGTCAGTACAGTTCGGGAACAAAGCCCAGGGGAATAAGCCTCATATCAGTACAGTTCGGGAACAAAGCCCAGGGGAAAAAGCCTCATATCACACAGTTCGGGAACAAAGCCCAGGGGAATAAAAGCCTTATATCAGTATAAGTTTGAGAACAAAGCTCAAGGGGAAGAAAGCCTCATGTCAGTACAGTTCGGGAACGAAGCCCAGAGGAATAAAGCCTCATATCAGTACAGTTCGGGAACAAAGCCCAGGGGAATAAAGCCTCATATCAAACAGTTCGGGAAAAAGCCCAATGGAATAAAAGCCTTATATCAGTATAGTTTGAGAACAAAGCTCAAGGGGAAGAAAGAAAGCCTCATGTCGGTATATAGTTCGGGAATAAAGCTCGGGAGGAATAGAGCCTCATCTCAACAGTTCGGGAATAAAGCTCGGGAGGAATAAAGCCTCATCTCAACAGTTCGAGAATAAAGCTCGGGAGGAATAAAGCCTCATCGCAACAGTTCGGGAACAAAGTACAGGGGAATATAGCCTCATCTCAATACAGTTCGGGAATAAAGCCCACAGTCCAAACAATCATGGAATAAAGCCCTATCTCTACACAGTCAGCAGTTCGGGAATAAAGCTCGGAGGAATAAAGCCTCATCTTAACAGTTCGGGAATAAAGCTCGGGAGGAATAAAGCCTCATCTCAATACACAGTTCAGGAAGGAACAGGCCGAGAATGGCACTCCAAGAATGGAAGCACGGTTCGGGAATGACCAAGGGTCGCAGCACCTCACCACCAAATCAAAGCAACTCAACACATGGTAAGTCAAGTGGCAGCTGGCGAGCCGGGTAAGTAGAAATGCATTGCACAACTTTGATAGGATTGTCAATGTTGCACATTACACAAGTCCCATCAAAGTGGGGGCGACTGTAGGCACTGCATTTTTACACATGAGTCCCTATGATGAGTCTCATTTTGGAGACACTACCTTTTAAGTCACGGAGGTCACGGGAAACGGACATCGGAAGGGGAAATTCAGAATAAACAAGGTTCACTGTTTTCGTTCGTGCTACGTTCGTGTTTACGTTCGAACGTCAAACGGATTGCGGGCGTTCGTGCCGCGTTCGAGTAAGCGTTCGAACGGTGTCGGTAATTCTGGTTTTGCTGCTAGCCTCACATCCAGCCCAATTAGCCCCCCAAAGCCCATAAAACACATCCCAATTTAAATAAATAAATATTAATTAAAACATTAACTAAATAATATAATAATTAAATTAATTAAATGATTAAATAAAACATATACCAAACATAAAATAAACAATTACCAACTTAAACTAAAATCATGCCTAAATTAAACAAATCACACACTAAATCAAAATATAATCATGCCTAATTAAAATCAATCAACCAATTATATTCCCAATCTAATAAGATTATTCCCAAACTTAAAATATTGTATTCCTAATCCAAGCCAATCAAATATCCAACCTTCCCTATCTAGCCAAGATTTGTCCCCCCTCAATCTTTGACTTCCCTTAACCAAACCAAATCAAATCTCTTGACTTCCCTTAACCAAACCAAATCAAATTCCTTTCCTTGTCAAACCTAACCCTTTGCCTATAAAAAGAACCCTTCACCAACCTTCTCAACCCTAGCTAGCTAGTCTCTAACTCATACACAACACACATAAAAACTACAGGAAGAAGACACCCAAAAACAGTAAGCAAAAGATAAAGAGGAAATAGGAGCAGAACGGAGTTGGAGCCGCAAGCAAATCAGTAAAGACAACGAACGAGAACAGTGAACCGGGAGAGTTGCGGAGCATCCACCCTTCCGACGATCGTGTACCATACATCCGAGAGGTGATTTAAAAGGTTAGACCTGAGGGTACCTTTTCATTAGTTTATATTCATTGTTTATTGAATTCTATTCGCATGAGAGTCGTCTATGAATGCATGTTGTGGTCTTTGAGTAGATAAATATGCATGAATTATGAGATGTAATATGTGTGGGTATTGGATGAATGAGAGATGTGTCAACTCTCGCGGTATATCGGATGGAAACCCGGACATAAATTTCATAGCCGATTCCGAATGGACGGTAATATGATCTGTACTCGGGCCACAACTCCACGTACCGCTTGAGTAAACGGCACCATCTCTCTTTCGTTGTGTTGCTTTTTGTTTATTTAGTTTTCTCTTGAATTCAATATATTGTTTATCTTTGTATGATTCAACCAAGCGCATGGGCTTAGTGAGTTAGTCCAAAGGTCCTCCATTTGTGAGACAAAGAGCCGAAAAGGCCACCTTCGTGACACTACTTCGCCGCGCCGGTTGATGTATGTTCGGTTGGACGCAAGATACGTTCAATCGAGCATACTTAGTTTGATATTATTATCTTCATTTTTGTATGTATAAGTCAATCGAGCGCATGGGCTTAGTAAGTGTGATGTGAGACCCCCTATGGGGAGGGGCTAAAAGCCCCCTTTTCCACAATGCTTTGCCGCGCCGGTTGACGTGTGTTCAGATTGGATGTGAGATGTGTTCAATCGGGCATACTTGGTTGATATGATTGGTTCTAGTCTTGTATGTGTGACGTGATGCGCATGGGCTTAGCATGTTGGTCTAAAGGTCCTCTCTTTGAGAGATCAAGAGCCCCAAAAGGTCACCTTTACGGCAGTGCTTCGCCGCGCCCCTTTATTTTCTATTTATTGCATCCTATTTCATGCATCAGGTCCGTGTCCGTTCGAACGCGTTCCCGAACGCAACTCGAACGCGCATAAATTTTGCCTTATCATGCATCAGGTCTCATTTCCGTTCGAACGCGTTAACAAACGCCATACGAACGTGAGCATTCTGTTTCATTTCCGTTCGAACGCGTTTACGAACGCTACTCGAACGTGAGCATTCTGTTTCATTTCCGTTCGAACGCGTTTACGAACGCTACTCGAACGTGAGCATTCTGTTTCATTTATGTTCGAACGCGTTTACGAACGCTACACGAACGTGCACACACTGAACTGAGTCTGCCTTATTATTCATGCATGATTGCCTAATTGGTTGATCTTTCTTATGCAAATGTGTCAATGTATTACCATTCATATGCTCGTGTCATGATAACATTTGGGTATTATTTCTTGCGGTATATCGGATGGAAACCCAGACGTAAATTCCGTAGCCGATTCCGAATGGACGGTAGTGCGGTCTGTACTTGGGCTACAATTCCACGTACCACTTGGAAAAGTGCCCATACGTGTGCTTGTATGGTTACTATGTGTGCTTGTATGGTTAATATGTGTGCTTGTGTTTTTCCTGAATATGATATGCAAGTAAAGATGTATGTTAGTTGCTATCTTGATATATGTTAAGCATGCAATCTTATATATGAAATACATGTATATTTAGGCGCACATTTTAATTTATAAATGTGACTTTAGAAGCATGATACCTCTAGAAATAATTGTTACTTCAGCTTGTTTAAATTATTATATAAATCATTTCATTACAAGTGACATAAGTAAGGGACCATTCCGAACCCAACGGTTTGAGGTCTTCCCTTGCGAGGGGTGAGTGCGGCCTTAAATCTTTGTCCCGGTTCACACCGGGTGGCGACTCCATGTTATGTAATCTTTCCCAACTAGGCCGCGAGCCTAGAACGGCGTCGCCCAGGTCCTGTTGTCTACAGCCATATACTTTGAAAATACATTTAGAGCTCCCGAAATTTAGGATCGTCCCTAGTGAGGATAATTTTTTTTTTTTTAATTATGACTTAAATTTAGACTTTAAAATTTAGATCATTGATTTCAACCAATTCGGTAATATAAGTATTTAAAAATTACATTTAATGATGTAAATTTATACAATATTATGTACTATTGAATTAGCTCAAATCAATGCCTAGATGTTGATTTATATATTTAAATAAAAAAATTTAAGTTAAAATATCCAAACACATTATATTATTATATTATTTAATTATAGGATGTCATTAATTAAATAAAAAATAAAAAAATATTACTTATAATTTTTTATTTAAGCATATAATATAGGTTTATTTACTATTAAACTTATGAAAAAATAATAATTGGGTATTACGAATTTTAAAATATTACATTTGATTACTAAACTTATGAAAGAATAATATTTTACTACTTTTCCGTCAAAATCTTAGTTGTTATATTTTAATATTAAGGTCAATTAACAATCAACTAACAAAAAATTAATAAAATGTTAGATTTTATATAAATTAATAGTAAAATATTATTTTGTCATAAGTTTAGTAGTATAATATAATATTTTAAAATTTATATTATCCAGTTGTTATTTTATAATAAATTTAGTATTAAAATATAAATAACCCTATAACAGATTATATGGTACCATTCCTAATTATAAGTTTATAACCTAATCAAGATCTTGGTTGTGTATGTTTTGTTTTTCTTCAACATCCCGATTATACAAAATTAGAACCTCGGGCTATGTTATGTTGTTTCTTGGGATATAAGATTGAGCATAAGGGTTACAAATGTTATAATTATCTCTCCAATAGTCTTCATATGTTTATTCATGTCATATCATATGAAGATAAAATGTTTTCATTTGTCTCTAAATTTCAACATAAACCTTCTTCGCCCAATATCCTCTTTGCAAATAACAATATTAATTTATTTCCCGGTGATGACTTATATGAGCTTCAGACAGATGATTTTGTTACCGTTACAGTCGTTACCAACTCGTTTGTGCAACTTTACATATCCACCACTAACACTCTAGTTCTCTTGTATCTTCTTCAAGTAATCTTTTTTCACTTCGTTATTTTAGTAGGATGACAGAACTTCCAATCACATTTAGAAATTTTCATTATTTATATACTACTCGCATATTATATGAACCTCAATTTTATTTCAAGACTAGTTCTAACTTTATTTAATACTAAGATATAGCTGAAGAATTGTGGACTCTTGAAAAATCACGAACATGAAATTTAGTTGATCTTCCACCAGATAAATATGCAAATACGTGTAAATGGATCTGTAAAATAAAGAATGAGTCTGATAGGTTTATTGAAAAGTATAAAGCCCATCTTATTCTCAAGAATATGAGATTGATTATGAATAGACTTTTGCCTTTGTTGCCTGTCTCTCTTTAATCCACAGCTTGTTAACTGTTATAGCCTCCCCTCAGTGGATATCGTTTCAAATGAATGTGAAAATATATTTCTTAATAGTGATATCTCTGAAGAAGTTTAAACAAAACCTCTCATATTTACCTACAACCTCCTCACAAAGTGTATAAACTTCATCATGTATTATATGGCCTTAAACAGACTCCTCATGCACGGTTTGACAAGTTCAGTTCCACAGTTTACCAACTTACCTACTTGGGTTCACATACAACTCTTGTGATTCAACTCTCTTTGTTCAGTAGACAAACTAAGGTGTATTCTTCTCATACTTTATCTGGATAATGTGATTATCACTATGGATTATATAGTTGATATCTCTAATCTCAAGGCGCCTCTCCAGTTTCCAGTAATATTTTAATATGAAAATTCTTAGCCATCTCAATTACTTTCTTGGTCTTGAAGTGCTTTATGATAAGACTTGTTACTATCTCTCTCAGGCTAAATATGTTTCTGATCTCCTTGCTTGAGCTGGCTTGATTGACAATAAGATCGTATCTTCTCCACTTGATCCCAAGATTAAGCTTATAGTGAAAGATAATTCTCATCTTTTTTATCTTACTTTTTATCTATAGTTGACAACTTAGTCTGTTTGACAATTACTCATCCTAATATTTCATATGTTGTTCATGTTATTAGTTACTTTATGTCAGCACCTCGCTATGATCACGATGAAGTTATTCTTCATCTCTTCCGCTACATCAAATGCACCATATTTCATGATCTTCATTTTTTTAACTCACTCTTCTCTGGAGCTTCGTGTCCATTCTAATGCTAGTGGGCATATAATTTCATTGATCGGCGTTCTATAAATGGTCTCTTATTTTCTTGGGTGATTCATTAATTTCGTGGCATAGTGAGAAATAATTTATTGTTTCCCATTTCAATATTGAATCTAAATACTTGTGTGATTACTGATGCTACCTAAGAAATTATTTGGCTTTGTTGATGACTCGTTGATGACTAGGAGTTCCACATTCTAGTATTATACCTTTCTACTGTGATAGCAAAAATATTATTTACATTACGCATAATGATATATACCATTACCACACGAAACATATTTATATTGTTTGTTATTTTATTCATCAACATATCACTCAAGGCACGGTATAACCTCATGAAATTCCCTCTGAAAACTAGTGCACTGATCTCTTTACCAAATATCAACTTCCATGGGGTTTCATGATTTCCAAACTCAAGCTTGCTTCACTTCAACTAGCTTGAGTTTGAGGGATATTAAGGAAATAATATCTTCATATTATGGTAATAATCCCAGAGATTGCAATTTTAATTTATGATTTATTACCGTATATAATTAGAATATTTTTTCTCATATTTTAGTTTCATATTTTGCCTATATAAAGGCTAGTATATTATAATTATATTTAGATTGAAATTCATAAATTATCTCATTCAGTCTCTAACAATAATATTGATTGAATACGAATGATATTGTGGATAAAATCCTCAAAGTTGTTTTATTTAGTGTATAGATATAACATTGTTTCTCTAATCCATATAATTCAAATTTCAGAGCATTAAAAGTTTGCCAAAATGTCACACACATTCCTTATCGATAATATATGTAAGAGATTAAATTTTTACCCTCAAAATCACCCAAACAGCCAAAAGTTCAAATGGTTATTTACAACAAGGTGTCTTGGCATAGTAAATATTTGATTAAATACGCATGATATTGTGGATAAAGGCTCGTACATTATAATTATACTTAAATTGAAATACATAAATTGTCTCATTCATTCTCTAATAGTAATATTGATTGAATACATATGATATTCTGGATAAAATTGTCAAAGTTGTTTTTATTCCATGTATGACTATAATGGTGTTTCTCTAATCCTTATAATTCTGATTTCAGACACCTTGAGGTTTATCAAAAATGTCAAGACACATGCCCTATCATTAATGTATATGAGAGGTTAAATTTCTACCCTCAAAATCACATAAACAAATAAAAGTTCAAATAGTTATTTACAACAAAGTATCTTGATAATATTTTTTTCATGTTAGGTTATATGAAAAACGCGACGCGGTTTAAAATGAAAATAAAAAATCGAAAACGTCATTTGAAAAAAAAAGATACGAAATACAAAGGAAATATTAAATTAATTAATTTTATATATTCAATAATATATTTATTAAAAAATTACAATAAAACACTACAAAAAATATGTCATTTAGCTTCGAAAACAATCGACGCCAAAAGTCAAACGTTCGACGCCAACAGTAAATAGTTTCGAACAATTTCGACGTCAAATTTAGACGCTACAATGTGGACGAAAACGACAATTAGCGTCGAAATATAGATTATCTACGCTAAAAACTTTTAGTTTGCATCCAGTATATTTCGACGACAAAATAAGAGTTCCCGACGCTATAGTTCATGTATTGCAACGAAATACTTCGACGCTACAAATGAGACCTTTAGCGTCGCTTAGTTTCGACGCTAAAATTAATTAAAAATAATAATATTTGTATACTTTTAACGGCAAAAGTTAAATTGTTAGCGTCGCCACATTCGACGCTAAAAATAACTTTTAGCGTCGAATATTTTGACGAAAAATGTTAAAAAAAAATATTATTTTACATAATTTTGCTCTAAAATATTCAATTTAATATTTTAAAAAATATTATTATTTCAAAAAAATTCCTGATTAATAGCACAATTAGGAAATATTCTAATAATTATTTTATTATTATAATGAAAAATTATTTTTTTAAAATAACATAGTATATTAAAACTATCTGTTCTGAATGTTTATACAAATGGAAATAAAATTTATTGCTGCTGTGATGGGGGGCGCTCGAGCCCGATGCACCCCGGCCGAGTGAGACCTCTAACATCTCCCGGAAAGCCCGTATATGCTGGTCGAACTGCTCCAACTTCTTCTCGTGGTGGGTGGTGGCTAGCTGGTTTCGAAGGCACGAGTCAGTGTCCGAAGAAACAGTAGTGCGTGCAGATGACGTCGGCTTCTTACGAGTGCCAAGGCCGACGTTGTACGCTGTCTGGTTCTTGAAAACCAATTGCGACAACTGCTCATCTGGTATCGGGTCGGACCCTGTCTCTTGAGTTTGATGTTGGAGCTCCACTATTTCGTTCTGTTTAAAAAAAAAATTAAGTTAATGTTAGAATTTGAAAAGGAAAAATTAAATTTAAAATAATAATTATTTTATTTTAAAAACTTAAACTTACATAGTAGCGTTCGGCTTCTTCATTGATCCATTTTTTCTTCTCATTGTAATGCGTCACTCGGAAAAAATCTGGAAATGATTGCACATCACTTGTGCTACATTGCTAAAAACATAAAATAATTGTACTATTATTCCACATTAGTAAAAATAATGAACTGTTAAATTTCATATTATGATATATTTACCTCACGGTGTTGGATAAATGGCTTGGAACAACACTTTAAGTACCAAAAACAAAGAGAATTATACATTTCTGTTTATTTTAAAATTTACCTCGTGTTTCTCGTTTGACCAAAGCTCACACAAGAATGTCCAGTCTTGCTCCTCTATAAAATCAGGCTTATGTTGTGGAGCATCCACAGGTCCATGTTCGTCGAATATTGGTTTCAGGACTTTTGTCATATGATCCTTATAACTTTTCCCCATGTGGTAGTCAATATACTGTTGGACATTAACTTTGGTAAGATCGAAGTCGAACCACTCCTAAAGGAATAACAACCAAGTAAAAATGAGTATAAAATAAAAATTTAAACTAACAAAAAATATCGAAAACTTAATACCGTAAGGAAACTCACAAGTAGCGAATGGAAGAGCTGGTTTATTTTCGTCTCCCACGGTATCTTTCTCCAAGAAACGTAGTTTTGGGGAGCTTCAAACCAAGCTGCAGCACCTATGGCTATAGTAAACGCTGAATTATGTTGTCTGATTTGTCTTTGTCCATCATATGATATCTCAATCCGGATACGGGCGTGAGCCTTAACGTGCTTAACCAACCCCAGGCCACAGGTGCGTCCTCGACCCTTCGCTGTACTCGAGTCACCTGTGCTAGCAGAGACTCCAACATGGGCATTTGTCCTTGCAGATGTAGATGGAGTCGTATTAGCCCGTCTGCGATTGCCCGGTGTCATCTGCAAGATAAAAATTCCAACATTATCATTACACATGAACTACTCAATATAAGTTTAAGAAGTCATTGTATCTGTGACTCTGAGCACAAGATTTTCGGGATCAAGAAACTCGCAAACAAATATGCCCGGCTGGACTTTTTCTGGGTGTGATATCGAAGTGGACTCAAACAGCATTGCTACTGTTCTAATGCAGAACATATGGAGTCGCATTATCGAAGTAGACTCAAACTCGCAAACAACATTGCTGTTGTTCTGGTGCAGAACAGCAGCAAATGCTACCTCAGCATTTGCACTCAAGACCTTCTTCAGTTTCTCACGCTTGGATTCATCATTCAACAAAACATCCAACATGCCACCTTGCTTTACAGCCGCAATCACACAATTCTCATTTCCAATATCAAACCCCACAACATTCATTTTCGCAACGTTCAAAAAAATAATACCCACAGAAGCTCTCAACACTAAAACTTCACAACACCATACAAATTGTCACAAATTGAAACTACCTAAAGCAATTTAAAGTGGCTGAATTGTCTCATAATTTGCAAAACTTAACAATAATATCCTCTGAAAATACTTGGCTGAAATGTTTGACTAAGCTTATATCATCCAACGATAAAAATTGAATAAAACGAAAGATAAAGAAGTAAATACACTGATTTATCTGAAAAGATAATTAAAATTTAAGAAATTTCATGTACCCAAGACCCAATCACTGAGCAGAAGCTAAAGATCATTTATTAAAATATTTTATAAAGAATTAAATTTCAGTTTTTTTTTTTTAAAAAGCCATAAAAATTTGGAGCAATACCCTCACAACAGCAGTGATATCCCTAAGAGGCATCCTTGGGTACCAAGAAGGTAATACAGAGCAGAAAAGAATGAGGGGAAGAAGAATGAGGTGAAACAGAGAAGAATGAGGGGAAACCGAATTATGGATTTTAATAACCGTTTAGTGTCGAAATATTTTTATTTTCGCGTTGAATATTTCGACGCTAAAACTTTGGAGGCTAACAAAAAATTAGGGTAATTTTTTGAGGGAAATTTAATTTTTACATTTAGCGTCGAACAACGTCCAATCGAAGCTAAAATGTTAGCATTTAGCGTCGATCAACTTATTTCGACTCTAAAATGTTGGTATTTTCGTTGATTAACTTATTTCGACGCTAAATGATATACTTTTAGCGTCGATTTAGTTGTTCGACGCTAAATGTTAGGGTTAATAATAATAATAATAATAATAATAATAATAATAATAATAATAATAATAATAATAATAATAATAATAATAATAATAATAATAATAATAATAATATTATGATAATAATAATCTTAATAATAACAAAAACAACCATTCAACCATGATATAATAATCTTTCAAAATACCAACAACAACCATTCATCCATAATGATAATACTTCAAAACAACAACAACAACCATCCATCCATTATAATGATAAAAATTATTCATCCATCACATCATATACTAACTAGATTAGTCACTATTATTTTCGGTATTTGAGGATTCTTGACTGGACTCGAACTCATCTTCAGTTTCGAATTCTTCTTTATTGCCTCACTTATTAAAACAACATCTATTATTGACCCTTCAGGCCTTGCCTTGTTTTTCACATATTGTTTGTAATGTCCCAAAGCCCTGCAGATATGACAACAAATTTACATTAAT